>JAJJWW010013153.1:0-352438 GCA_023531295.1 Papaver armeniacum
ACATGCCTAGTTTCTGGGAGCGCTTTTCGAGACGTTCGCCATGGTTGGCCTCAGGCCGACCGGTCGCGCGTGGCAGATGGGGCCCGGCTGTGCTGATCATGTTGACATGCTTTTGGGACTCTTTTAAGTCTCACATCTACACCCTCCATCCAAGCTCGCGAAGAGTGGACCGCTCATGGATCGATTAGCGACACATGTAATATGCCGCAAACCCCAATTAGGGTTTTGGATCGCGACGTGTGCATGTAACTTTAACCAAACGGTTTTGTGGCGTGCTATGCTGCTCCTTCGGGGGAGGCCTGGTCGCGTGGGGCCCACGCTCGGGCTCGATGGTGAACATGTGTGTACCGGCCCGATGGTCCTGTGGCGCTGCATCTAGGCCTACCCAATTGGCGCGCTGCTGGATGGTTGGGATCGATTTAAGACACTAGTGAGCTCTCACACTTTACAAGCATCATGCCCGCCACAAGCTGGAAAGCAAACATTCATCGCTTCTAGTGGCATTGTCGTGGATAAGGCCAACGTGTGCGTTAGCGCTTCCCCGATCATTCACGGGATGATCTAATCCGGCTCCAAACCACGTCGTGAAGTGGATCGCAAGAGTGATGATTTTAAGATCGTCTGGCGCTCCTGCTCGCTCGAGCCTTCTCTCACAAGCAGCGCGCCCACCTTACCCTCGGGGATGGGCGTTGATGGCATCGGAGTGGGGCGTGATGTTCGACCGGCTTAGGGCATAAGTGGGCCCGCCGGGCGGTCATCACGAACGATGGCCTACTCTTGCCAGGGTTTGGCTAGGCTTGTTAAATTATGCTGCGCCCAACTTGTGTGGCCGTGATCGCTTTCGAGACTGCATTCGGGATGTTTCCAGATTTTTCTCAAGGAAATTAAGCATGCTCGATCTGGCCAACCAAAGCGTCATGCCGGACGCGAGACTCTCTCGCTCGTAGAGTGATGTAGCATGTGTGGGTATTTCATGCATGTATCAATATTGGCACGGGAGATTCGATGCCACTCGCTCGAGAGTGAAAGTGACTTCACCAATGTCATGTCACTGGCCAACGATGAGAGTTCCGATGAGAACACGCAGATGGAAAATACCGTGCAAATCGCGCATTAATTGTTACATGCCAAGTAAATTCAGTCAAAATATTTGGGGACTTGCTAGTCTGCACGTAACTATTGGCTGGTAAATTTCGTGTATTTATTGAATTGCTTCAAATAAACAAAGTGAAAAGGTTTTTGCACTCATCACTTCTTTAATCAGCCTTTCCCTTTTATGCGGTGACAAAGACGTAAAAATAATGGTTTTATAATTTTAGCCCTAAACTAAAATCCACCATCAACATTAAGTCCCCTGCCTAGCACATAATGGTTGCATTATTGTGGGGTAGGCATGAGATGGTGTTGATGGGTGAAATTACTCCTGCTGAATTTGGTAATTTGGGGTGTGATGAGGAATGAATTTAAACCTACAACAAATGCACTCACAAGGTGAGTGCTTGTAGATTCGAGAGATCAATCAGGCAAGTCCGGCCTAAACCAAGAAATGGGCCGCTCCAGATTTGTTTCGGCCACAAAGTGAAGGAGATGGGGTTGATCTTAGGGAGGGAAGCGAAGAAGGTGTTGAGATTGTGAAAGTATGTTGGCTTGCTTATGACTTGTAATAGAAAGATGAGCAAGCTTACTTGCTGATGCAAGTGTGCTCGGGTGTTTGAATACGATGTTGTATTAACACTTGGTTTCGTCGATCGAACTCTGTGTTGTTCTGCTGCTTTCTTGTTGTTTGAAATAGGGCTGAGAACCTATTTATACAAGTCATTGAGCCTCATTCACGTCTCTCGTGGGAAGTGGAGGTAATGGAATGATGGGAGTGGTGGAGTTGTGTGTCTGTGAGCATACTGACCGGCCTTTCCCACTTCTCCAGCTTCATCTCTAACCGTCCATGACTTCCTAACACGTTCTGTAATGGCGCGTTGCACGCCGTACGCTCGTAAACCGCGCATCAATACCCCGTAAGACAGATAAGATTGATGTTCTGAATGTGACTCGGATCCACGAGAGATGAAGATGTATTTCACTAATTGAATAACCGTTATTCGCAAAGCTCATACTTCGCGGAGTATCGTGTGTGAGCTGCGTGTGACCGCATTGCCGCGTGGTAAAGTGACTACCGACTCCTCACTAACCAAATAACTCCCACTGTGGCTGTATAACCAAGTCAGGAGGCTTTCCGATTTGACGAGATGATGTTTGAGACACTCATCCTCATGGGACTCACAGGAATTAGGTTTTGGAAGAGGCGCTTACATCACTCTTTAGCTTGGTCGAAACCAAGCGTGGGAAGAATTTTGAGAGGACCGACCATACATGCGTGTTGACGGCATGATGGTAGTAGGTGCTCGTATTCCGTTCCCTCATGAAAGCCGCTGATCCGGGCCACTTCGATTTGACCGCCAAAGAGAGTGGCTCAGATTGGATTTGCGGCAGAAGAGTTTGATGCCGCAAAGAAGCTCTCGCGCGCCATGCCTCTTCCGTTTCCAAGGCCACCTGAATTGTCTAAGTCTGGCCGGTTGGCTTGGTTTGGCGTGAAGGTGGCGAGGCTGACGTTCACGCCATGTCTTCACTGTCTTCACGAAACGTGATCCAAGCCAACCCAATCTATCCGGGCAGCTGGGAGTGGTCGAGATCGATTCGTAATTTGAGGGCGGGTAGCCACGCATGTTGAGCTGCTTTGATTGGCCAGGCATGATACGCCTTGGCCGACCGCATGGAGAGTTAGATGCCCCACCGTGGTCATGCTGGGGTATGACCGGACCTCGCTTAATCTAATCATGGACTCCATTCGTGCCGGAGAAGATGGACGCGCGTGATGGCTTGAAACCCCATTTTTGGCTTTCAAAGCCGCGCCGACCATGCTCTTTGGGCTGATTTGTTTTGTTGTAACCAACCACGGTTGATTTGACCATTGGGTAAGTATGTAGGCTAGGTCACATGGTGATTGTGTCGACATGCTCCGGCCCTTTGAGTCTACATCTACACCCTCCATCTATACTCGCGAAGATGGACGGTTGAGACCGCTTTGCGACACATGTAATATGCCGCAAACCCTAATTTAGGGTTTTCCGCCCATAATGCTTGGTATGGACGGGTTTCTTGGCAAGCGAAGGCCAATGGCTCGACTATGCGTGGTCGGCCGTGTGTATTCCATACCGCTGGGGGGTGATGGAATTGATCCGCGGGTCATCCAATCATGCTTGTGGAGTTGGATGACTCGCGATCAGATCATATTTGGCTAAGCTAAGGCCGTGGTGTATTCCATACTCGCTGGGGGTGGAATTGATCCGTGGTCATCCAATCATGCTTATGGAGTTGGATGACCGCGATCAGATCATATTCGCAAGCTAAGGCCGTGTATTCCATACCGCTGGGGGGTGATGGAATTGATCTCGTGGTCATCCAATCATGCTTGTGGAGTCTGGACGATCGCGATCGTATCATATCCTAGAGACTCGACATAGCGCCAAGTCCTATGCTCAATTCCAAGCTAGTATAACACACCGAGAGGGGCTCAATCGGGCTAGTATAACACACCGAGAGGTCTGGCCAGTATAACACACCGAGAATCGCTACAGGTATTTCGTACATGGATTCATTATAGTGCTTGGAGGTTCGTGTTACTCAGTAAGGGTAACACTTACCGCCATGCCACACCGATAATGAGGTACAGAAATACAAGGGTGATATGAAATTCACAGAAGGGATTGTTGTCGATGCTCCAACTCGGGAGGAATTAAGTGAGAGTATCCGTCACTTATAAACTGCTTTATCTTTTACAAGATGTCACGCATGATTTTCCGGGGTTACTTACGAATTTAACCTTTACACTGAAAATCCACCATCAACATTATCCCCCGCCTAGCACATAATGGTTACACTATTGTGTGGTAGGCATGAGATGGTGACATACGTAAATGACCAAGCTAGAGTGAATACATATTTACCTGAGTAGTTTCACATTGTCGTAAGCTCTCGAACTCGGCTGGTCTTGATTAAGGATGCGTAAGGAAGCAGATTCTTGATCCTAGTGAGTCACTTTGGTTCCTCTTGCATGTATGAGCTCGGCCGCTTCTTCCAGTGTACTTCTTCATCACATACCGCTTTCCTCGGTATATCCGATAAGCCTCGCTGATTGTTATCCCAACTAGCAATTTCTGCAGGTGTGTAGAGACTTCTCTTCCTTCTCGGGATTCTCACGATTTGTGAGATTATAAAGAATCATCTCAACATGGTCGTTTATTCTATATCCTGTATCTCGTGACACGCTCTGATTTTCCGATTAACCCATCAATGGATTTGATGATCCTTTTTTTTTGTATGCCTATAACCTCTTCTTCTCTCGCAGATTATCATGGAAGCTAGAGATCTCCATTCGTTTCTTCCCGTAAAGAAGTTTTGAGGTCGACAAGCCCGAAAACCATGCGCATGGAGAAGTGATGGCTAAGATCGATCTTCCTTCGTGAAGTCGGCCGTATCACACAGGCTGGATGTCTATCTCCACACTTCGTATTGTCGTAGGATCGTGATCCGTGCACTTTCAAATTGCAACTGACACGGAGCGAGCTGAGGCGCGAGGAAACGCCGCAGACACTAGTGCTTTTTGGGCAAGGGCAGAGAGATTTGCGCCGCGGGTTGAAGAGGGGCGAGAGTTGGAGCATGAAACGACCTTTGTTCGGTTGGCAAGGTGATTACCCGCTCGAGACTTCCGGCGTGATAATTTTTTGATTCCGACACGTACGCAGCCTCGAGCATTCGGCTGCAATTTGCGCGGCCCCGCGTGGTGCATGGTGCCTTTGATGCTTCAGCACAAGATGCTGGGATGGAGGCGCGCCGCCGTCGCCGCGGCGTGGGATGCCTGGCGATGCGTGGTTGAGGAAGATCCTGAGGGAGGTGCATCGACAGCGACGTGAATGGCACCCTCGACTGGCGACGCAGCGTAGGCCGACTTCTCTTGGCGATCAGAATTTCATTCTTTCTTTCCAAGCATGTTCCGTAGCTCGAATGCGTCTTCCTGAGACTTGGCGAGTATCCAGTTCAAGTTTTTCCCTCTCGCTTTGCGGGTTTGAACAAAAAGTTTTTTTTTTTATCCCTTGCATCGTAAATTGCAACTGCACCTTCTCAGAACAAGGGTGTTCTCCCCAACAACGTGAGATTTTTGTGACAAAGCAGTAAATTATCATGATGCAACGATTTACGGACTCATGGATGCAAGATCCTTCCCCCGGCTTCTGTCAGCGTGTAGTCACTGCTTTCCCTTTCTCTCAGACACACGCCCCTGCTTCCTTCCTGTGGCCAGATACTTGCTAGGGTTTCCCTTCGCTGCTCCGCTTTAATGTGTTGATTTAGGGGCGTAGAGGCTCTCATATGGAAATAATACTTCAATTAAATTGAGGATTTAAAAATTGAACTCCTTAACCATGAAATGCAAGTATTGCAATCATTTTTGGAGTGAAATTGCAAGCACGACATGAAACTCGTGAAAAGGAAACACGCCTGAAAAATAGCACAGATGTTGCTTTAAAGTGGAGAATGATGGAAAGTGGTAGCACAAAGTATCTTTAAGCTTGGGTGGAAGGTTTGAGCCATCGTGAGTGAATCGTTGTGCCCCAAAGTTATCAGTCGCCGAGGAGCTTGCGTAGCGCGTCTTCAGGATAATCATCCGCCACCAGTACCGGTCCCATCTTCTCTTTCTGCAGAAGTGAGTCAGTGGGAGCTGGTCATCTTCAACCAGCACATGCTTCTCCAATATTGAATGTGAGTCGCCTCGTCACCAAGTCTCCACTCCGAAACTGGGTTTGGTCGTGGAGATACTCGTGTCTTGGCCTTATCGCCTTTGACCAAGACAAACCTTCTATGCTCTCGATGGAAACGCTTGAAAGTGGCTGCCTCCCATTCAGATCATCTCACTGGCGGCTCATGAGAGAGTTGCGTGATGAGACTTACTTGAGATCGGAACCTTCTGCAGTATGTCACAGGCTCTCTCCGGGGAAGTTGTGCTCACATTGGCGAGTTGCCAGATGCGGCAAATGCGACAAATACTGTAGTGATCCAAGAGAAGCGTGCTGAGACTCTTTCGTGTATCGAAACCGGGGAGGACGGCACTTCCAAGATGGCTTTGTTGTCATGTATCCAAGAGCGCCTCTAAGATCATGTCAGTAATTGGGATGTTCTTTGACTATGTAGAACTTTGCTTGTGTTGAGGCATCTCCCAATTTGACTTCAAGGTCGATGTATCCGCATGAATCTCCGAGCTCCTCTCCCGAATCTCTCGGTAACTGGCAGCTTGATGACGAGTAGCTTCGCTTTGAGACCTTTGCCGGCCTTCAAGGTCTTGAGCAGTAATGATGTTAAATTCTCGAAGTCGTATCGGATCAACGCGTTATCAAACTCAATGTTTCTCAAACGCAGTGACGGCTAGGAGTCCCCGGCTTCGCCGCCATGTCTTTCGTGAAAGACTGGGGTTCCCGTGACCAAGCTACCGGATGCAAACGGCCTCCCTGACACAACGTGGTTGAGGGCCGTGAATATGCCCTTGACGCTGCTCCTTGGAGAAATATAAGATTTCACACATGTGCTCCATCATAGATTGCACTGGCCTCGCGAAACACGCAGTCCCTTGAATCACGCAGCCATCGATAGGCAGGATCTCTATGAACACCTTCTGCTCTTACTGCCGAGTTCCCGTCTCCCACCTTTTCCCCGAATATTTGTTTCAACCTGCTGTACCTTTTGCTTGGATGATGGATTCGAACCCCGTGATAGCAACAAGTATCTCTGGGATCTTCCATCTCTTCCTCGGCCGGAGGGACGCCTAATAAGCGGCAATTTTACGGCGCTCGTCTTGGATCCACGCCTCCAGTGAGCTTCGAATCACTTCATTCCATGGGAGTAGGAAAAACCCGCGTCTCTTTGGCGTTTTGTGCAGGTGAGTCTTGTTCTGTCTCTTCGGTACTGAGTCTCGTGTGTCGCGGATGTTCGCTTAGGTTTGTTGTTCCGGCCATCGGCTTTCCTCTTTTCTCCTCCGCTTACCACACTGACGTAAGGGCTCTGTTAGCTTGTTTGTTTGCAGACGCTCTCGCTCTCGACTTTCACGCAAATCTTCATTTCGAACAACTCGGTTCTTTCTAGTAGTGGGCTGTGCAGCTTGTTGCCGAACGCTTGCATGCTCTGTGAGTTCGTAGAATGTTTGAAATCCCGCGATTCTCAACAGGGCGCGGTATAGGGCATCATCCCATTGATGCATGATTCCACCAATCGCCGCTCGTGACATTCGGGTCGGACAATCCAGAGGCTTGAGTTCTCAATCTTTAATCTAAGTCGCTGGATGCCTACTGTCCGCCTGATAATTCTTCCCGTGTCCAAAACGTGATTTGTTCGGGACACGAAGAAATATCAGAGAAAGCACTGACCATCTCTGCCCAATTGATATGCCGTTAAAGCGCACGTTGTTGTACTGTGTATGCCCTCCGGTGAGTGATTTTGAGAATTCTTTTAGGCGTAAAACATGATCGTATTCATGTTCCCCCAAGGCTTCCAAGAATCGAGAAACGTGGTTCACGAGCATTACTGCATCGTCGTAGAGGAGAACTGGGAGAGGTGTAAATCCTCTTGGTAGAGGAATCTGCTGTACATCCCGAGGGTACAGCGGCCGATGTTGGTGAACGCTCCGCTCGGTCCCCCTTTTCCTCGATTTTGGAGAAGTCGCTCTAGATCTTCATGCAATGAAGTTGGAAGGTCGGTCTCCTCTCCTTTGGCGCTCGGGAGCAAACACGAGTTTCTTTCATTCATGTGAGTCGAGTGGAAACGCCCGCCCTGATTCTCGCCGACTTCCAAGGCGTTGCCATGCGAGTCTTGCGGCAATCGCTCAATCCAAAGTTTTAAGGAAAGTGAGTACTCTTTCCGAAGCCATGCTCATATCTGCTTGAGTTTTAGCAAGAATTTCCTCGCTTCTCCATCAAGTCTCGCGAATGGTAACTGGGGATCGGCGGTCTTCCTCTTGCAGTCTCTCGGCCCTCGTCCCCGACGGGAGGAGTGAAAGTTGTCTAGCCTGCAACCACCGGAGGCGTTACGTCAAGAGATGCCGTGATTTGCGGCCGCCTGCTCGTGGATGGGAGGTGTTACACCTGCCGGGATGCTCCCGCTCCGCTGTGTTGGTGATGCAGAGGTAACGTGCTCCTCGAGACGTGCCGGCTACTTGTAGCTCCACCGACAGGCACGCCAACACTGTGGAGTGCTATCCACGCTAGCTCCGTCTCAATTGATTGCCGATCCGCACTTGAAGTTCCACCATCTTGGAAATGAATTGTTGATTGAATTGGTTCTAAGATCTACCTTTTTTGAAATTGATGAAATTGAATTGGATTTCAAAGAAATTGATTTTACGACCGAGATTAATCTCCCAATCCGTGGTCGCCAATTGTTCGATGGGTGAAAATTAATTCGTCGAATTTGGTAATTTGGGGTGTGATGAGGAATGAATTTAAACCTAAACAAATGCAATCACATGCAGTGAGTGTTTGAGATTCGAGAGATCAACCCGTGCAAGTCCTGCCTAAACCAAGAAATGGCCGCTCCAGATTTGTTTCGGTCACAAAGTGAAGGAGATGGGGTTGGATCTGTGGGAGGGCTGGTTAAGGTTAGACTGCGTAAAGATGCCGCTGCTTGGCCACTTGTAACAAAAGATGAGCAAGCTTACTTGATGCAAAGGTGCTCGGGTGTTTGAATACGATGTTGTATTAACACTTGCTTCGTCGGACCAACTTGTGTTGTTCGTCGTTTTCTTGTTGTTTGAAATAGGGCTGAGAACCTATTTATACAAAGCCATCGGTGCCTCATTCACGTCTCGTGGAAGTGGAGGTAATGGAATGATGGAGTGGTGGAGTTGTGTGTCGGTAGCATACGCACCGGCCTTGCCCACTTCTCCAGCTTCATCTCTAACCGTCCATGACTTCCTAACACGTTTGTAATGACTGCGCTGCACGCCGTACGCCGTGAAACCGCCGTACTCAATACCCCAGCAAGTATCCCCGCCTTGTGACATGATTGATGTCTGGAATGTGGATCGTGGATCCACGAGAGATAGCATGTATGCTGAATCGAATAATCGCGTTATTCGTAAAGTCGATACTTGTGAAGTATCGTGGTGTATTTTATGCGTGCATCGTGATTACGGTGTGGTAAAGTGACGGGTAATGACTCCTCACTAACCAAATAACTCCCGACTGTGGTTGTATAACCAAGTCGGTGAGGGCCTGGACTGACGAGATGATGTTCTGAGACACTCATCTCACGACTCGCTGATGAAATTAGGGTTTTTAAAGAGGCGCGTAAGCATCACTCTTTAGCTTGGTCGAAACCAAGCGTGGGAAGAATTTTGGAGAGGACCGACCATACATGCGTGCTGGACGGCATGATGGTGTAGGTGCCTGTATTCCGCTCCCTCATGAAAGCGCGATCCGGCCACTCGATTTGACCGCCAAAGAGGAGTGGTCGAGATTGATTTTGCGATAAGAGTTTGATGCCGCAAAGAAGCCGCGCGCCATGCTCTCTTCCTGGCGTTTCCAAGACGACCTAGCTTGGTCGGTCTTGGCCTGGTTGGCTTGGCGTGAAGGTGGCAGGCTGATGTTCACGCCCATGTCTCACCGTCTCATGAAACGCGATCTAAGCCACCCAATCCGTCCATGAAGTTGAGTGGTCGAGATCGATTTCGCAATTTGAGAAGTGTAGCCACGCATGTTTGAGCGGCGCTTGGATTGGCCAGGCATGATATGCCTTGGCCGACCGCATGGAGAGTTGGGATGGGCCCACTGTGGTCATGGCCGGTATGACCGACTCGCTCGATCTGATCTCGTGACTCCTCCATTCGCGTCGGAGAAGATGGACGCGCGTGATGACTTGAAACCCTATTTTTGGCTTTCAAAGCCGCACGACCATGCTCCTTTGGGCGACGGTTTTGTTGTAACCAACCACTGGCTGGCTTCGACCGATCTGTCAAGTGTGTAAAGCGTCACATGGTGATTGTGTCAACATGCCCGGCCCTTGAGTCTACATCTACACCCTCCATCTATACTCGCTAAGATGGACGGTTGAGACCGCTTTGCGACACATGTAATATGCCGCAAACCCTAATTTAGGGTTTTCCGCCCATAATGCTTGGTATGGACTGGCTTCTTGGCAAGCTTAAGGCCAATGGTCGCACTATGCGGGTCGGCCGTGTGTATTCCATACCGCTGGGGGTGATGGAATTGATCTCGTGGTCATCCAATCATGCTTGTGGAGTTGATGACTCGCGATTAGATCATATTCGGCAAGCTAAGGTCGTGTATTCCATACCGCTGTGGGTGATGGAATTGATCTCGTGGTCATCCAATCATGCTTATGGAGTCGATGACTCGCGATCAGATCAAAGGTGAAGGGTTGAACATGAAAGGCCTCCAAAGAAAGATATGCGTGATTATTCGATCTGTGATGGTGTGATAATCCTCGATTCTGACACGGATGAACCCGAGCACCCAAAGGTTTTCAGCTCAATCTCTGCAGTGGCCCTTGGAGAAGGCATGGAAGCTTTCCCTACTGAGGATGTTGTCAAAGCAGAGAACATTGTTGCAGAAATATCCGAAGTGGAAGCTGAGGAAGATCTGAAGGAAGAAGCAGTAGCGACCCACGATATGCGTGATTATTCGATCTGTGATGGTGTGATAATCCTCGATTCTGACACGGATAAACCCGAGCACCCAAAGGTTTTCAGCTCAATCTCTGCAGTGGTCCTTGGAGAAGGCATGGAAGCTGTCCCTACTGAGGATGTTGTCAAAGCAGAGAACATTGTTGCAGAAATATCCGAAGTGGAAGCTGAGGCAGATCTGAAGGAAGAAGCAGTAGCGACCCACGATGATGATGTTGAAGCAGACTTCAGCGGTGGGGAAGACAAAGTCGATCTCCTTGATGACTAAATCTTCATGTTCCTTCTCTTTTCTTCTTTTCTGAGTATTTTCTCGTAATTTGTGAACATTTTCTCCTTGTACTCGGTGGGAGTGAGTTCAAGGTCTTCTTATTTTCTCGCTTGCTCGTTTGAACAAGGGTTTTTATTTATGTTATTTTTGAGACAAATCTTTCATTAAGACTGCATCTGAGTCTTCTCAGGCGCAGTGGTGTGCCTTCATATGATTGCATGTGATTCTTGTGATAAAAGAAGTAATGCCATAATAAAACACCACAAACTTGTCTGCGCTCTCCTGGCGTAAGTCTGATTCTGTCGGAGTAGACTGGTCAAGGCGCTTTCCCCTTTTTCTCCGTACATATTCTATTCCTCCAATGTTTTCAGAAGATATGAAAGATTTCGTTTTAGGGTTTTCTTTCTGGGTAATGATGATTCAGGATGACTCAGAATTTTGTGTCATGCCTAGGGGTGAAGAAATTCCTAAAGGAAATAATACTTTAATTAATTGAAAATTGAAACCCTAATAATTATGAAAGCAAACAGTGCAATCATTTGGAGGAATTATGAACATCGCATTGAAGGGAAATTGTTGGAGGAACTTCTACGAAGAATACTGGAAGAAAAGGGTAGCACAGTGGTTTTAGGTTGTATAGGGCTTGAGCCATCGTGAGTGAATAATCACGCCCTCGAGCTCGTCAGCGTTGATGATCTTGCAATAGCCGCCTAGGATGACAGCTGCCACTAGGTATGGTTCATCCTCCTTTGGTGTTGGCAGATCAGGTTGAGCAGTCATCTTCACTGTTACGTTTCCAACTTGAAATGTGGTCACCTTCACTAACATATCTCCAATTCGAAACGGGTTTGGACTTGGTACAACTCCTTGATTACGTGACGTGTTGTCTCGATCGCTTCCAAGCTCTTGGCAAAACGCTTGAAAGGACCGGCAACCCACTCACATCTCTTAGTGGTGGTTAGATTGTTGATCGAAACAAGTCCCCGAGCCTCAGCAGGAAGAGGTTTTACTGTTTGTAAAAAGGGTTGTTCAATGAGACTTACTTGGGCTCGGAACCTTTTAAGGTATGAGTTTGGGCTTTCTCCAGGAAGTTGCGTCACATTTGCAAGGTGTTGATACGGTAACAAATAATCTTCAGGATTTGACGGTTCATTGGAGATTCTCTCAGGTATTGAAATCGGCAAAGGACACACTCCCAGTGCTGCTTTGTTGTCGTGTATCCACGGGCGTCCCAGGACCATGTCGTAATTCAGATACTCTTTTACTATGTAAAATTTAGCCTATGTTAGAGCATCACCGATTTTAACTTCAAGGTCAATGCATCCATAGGCATCTCTGAATTCTCCTTCTGAGCCCCTGATCACGGTTGGGCTGCGAGTAGCTTCCTGTTTCGAAATCTTTGCGGCTCTCAGTGTCTTGACGGTGACGATGTTGAATTTGGAGGCTGCATCAATCAATGTGTTGTCGAATTCGACGTCCTTCAAACGAGTGACGCTCAAGAGTCCCCAGTTCCCCTTGCTGGTTGCATCTTCCAGGAAAGACTGAGTTTCCGTTGTTTCCTTTTATGGATATAAGCGCCTGCCTGACACAATGCGGTTGAGGGCTGCAAATATGTCTTGACGTTGTGCCTTGGAGAAATACAAGATTTCACACAAATGTTCCATCATAGACTGTACAGTCTTGTGGACAGAATCCCCGGAGATCATGCAGCTCCTAATAGGAAGAGGATCCGTATCAACACCTCCGTTTCCTAACTGGAGCTCTCATGCTTCCACCTTTTCTCTGAAAACATGTTTCAATTTGTTGCAATCCTTAGTCGGGTGATGGACGAACCTATGGTAACGACAATATTTGGGATTTGCCATCTCTTTCTCGGTCGACGGACGTCTGACAGGAGGTAGCTTGATCGCGTTATCTTGAATCCATGCTTCTAAGAGTTCTATGACTTCATTCATGGGAAACGGGAAGTCTGGGACGGTATCTCCAGCTTCTTGCACAGTGGTTTTGCCCGCTCCCTTTCGAGATGAAGTTGTCTGCGTTGGAGCTGCACGCTTGGGTTGATGCTCTGTTGCTGAAGCTTTCCTCTTTCGTCCTTCGCCTACCACGCTCATAGAAGGACCAATGTTATACTGTTTGTTAGTCTGCTTCCTCGACTCTCACGTGCATCTTCATTTCGAACAATTCTGGTTCTTTTCAACAATGTTGGGGCCGTTGTGGCTGAAGGCTTAGCGACTTCATGGAGCTCGGAAAATGTTTGAAAGCCCAGATTCTCCAATAAAGCACGATATATGGGCACATTTCCGTTGATACATGACTCCACCAATTGGCGTTCGGTGACATTCGGATCATGACAATCCAACGCTTGAATCCTGAACCTCTTAACGAAGTCGTTTGGATGTTCTTTGTTTCGTTGAAACATTCTTCCTAAGTCTGAAAAGGTGATCTGCTCAGACACGAAGAAATACTTTCTGTAGAAGGCACTGACCATCTCACTCCAATTGGATATGCTGTTAGGCGCGATGTTGTTGTACCAGGTGTACGCTCTTCCAGTAAGTGATTTTAAGAACTCTTTCAGGCGGAGAACATGATTATATTCGTGTTCCCCTAAAGATTCCAAAAATCGGGAGATGTGTTCACGAGCGTTACCAGTACCATCATAAATGGGAAACTGAGGAGAGGTGTATCCTCTTGGCAGGGGAATCCTTTGTACATCCTAAGGTTATGGTGGTTGATGTTGGTGCACGTCCGCAGGATTTCCTTTGCCCCGGTTTTGGAGGAGTTGCTTCAGGTCCTCACATGTAATGAAGTTGGATGGCTGGTCTCCTTCTCTTGGGAATTCAGGAACGTCACGAGCTTCTTCATCCATGTGGGCCTGCGCCGTTGAAGTGCCTGCTCCGGGTGTATTGAACACGTTCCTTGTTGGCTCCGGGGACTGTCGTGATCCTTGTGGCAATCGTTCGGTTAAAGTTTTGAGAAAAGTAAGTACCTCCTTCTGAGTTGCGGCCATATCCGTTTGGGCTCTACCAAGAACTTCCTGCCTTTCCATCAAATCCACAATGGTAATAGAGGGTTGTCTTCCTCTTGTTCCTCCAGCCCCTCGTCCTGACGGAGGAGTAGCGGTTGCCCTGGTGACAATTGGAGGCGTTACACTTGAAGAAATGCCGGGATTTGCTGCTGCTCTGGCTCTGGTGATGGGAGGTGTCACGCCTACTGGAATATCTCCTTCTCCGCTGGTGTTGGTGGTAGAGGAGACGGTTCCACGAGATGTATTGGTCACATTCTGCACGGTAGCTCCACTGACAGAGACATTGATACCGAGAGTGTTGTCGACACTAGTTCTATCGGAATTGATTGCTTCTCCTGACCTAAGTTCCACCATCTTGAAATCGGGCTCGAAAAATAAAATTGGGAATTTGGAAATTGATATTGCAACCGAGAGATTAATCTCCCACTGTGGTCGCCAATTGTTTATGGGTGAAAACTATTTATAATGGTTTTGGTAATTTGGGGTGTGTGGATGAGAAATGAATCTAAACCCTAAACAAATGCACTGCACGGGAGTGATTTTGATTCGAGAGATCAATCTGTGCAATTCTAGCCTAAACCAAAAAATGGCCGTTCCAGACTTGCTTCGGTCACAAAGTGAAGGAAATGGGGTTGATCTTAGGGAGGGAAGCGAAGAAGTGATGAGTGCCAAATAGTGCATATTTATACACCTTTTTATTGGCACTTTACTCATCTTTTGCGCTTAGAAATCAGATATTATCCCAGATTCTGTGTTTTCTTTGTTTTCAAGAATAAATATTTGTATTAATTAATTTCGTGTTTTTAGGTAATAAATAAAGCTCGGAGAATCTGAGGAGCCAAAAGAGCGAAGAATTGGAGTCAAGTGCCCAAGAAGCAGAAAGCCAAAGCCCGCGCGCGCAACAGTTGCAACCCAACAAGTAGCAACTCATCTACAAGACATGGGCTTGAGCTAGACCCGGATCCGAGCCCGATTATCCTGAGCCGTTGAGATCGCATCTAGTTACATCTTACGGTCGCTCCCTCATGCGCATCGAAGTTTGCTGCTTCCGCTCAACATCGAATCACATCAAAACCGGCTACCTTTCTCGGCCGTCAGATCCACACCAGCTTCATCCTACGCTCGCTGAGGCCTTCTCCATCAATCTTCGATGCACCGCTCAACACTGAATCACTCATACCCCTATACCCTAATCGACTGATCCATTTCTCTCCATCTCTCTTTCTTCTCCCCTACCTCTGCAACTCCCTCTCCCCGACCGTCTCCCCGCCATAGCCACTCCGCCACCATCTCTTCTCCAACCACATCACCACCTCACCAACAACTCTCCGGTCGCACCATCACCAGCCAACAACCCCAGCACTAGATATCTCTTTTTCTAGTTTCTACCAACCCTAGAAACTGAATCAGAGACATCTAGAGCTAGGGTTTAGCCAATCAATCAACTGAGCACGATTGGACAAGAGCGGAAGGCGATTCAGGGTATGGGTTTGTGTTATTATCGGTTTTTAAAATAGAATTAGGGTTTGCTGTTTTAGGGTTGGAGTTGCATGTATAAAAGAGAAAGAGTTGTGGGTGTTTGAGACACGCCTGGATTAGCCAGGGCTGTCAATTAGAT
The DNA here is from genome assembly GCA_023531295.1 of Papaver armeniacum. Classification (NCBI taxonomy): domain Eukaryota; kingdom Viridiplantae; phylum Streptophyta; class Magnoliopsida; order Ranunculales; family Papaveraceae; genus Papaver; species Papaver armeniacum. The sequence goes on from JAJJWW010013153.1 coordinate 15,650, forward strand.
TTACTTTTGTTTAATTTTGTTCCCTGTTAATTTTATCATGTTTTAATTTAAGTGCTAGGGTTTCAATGAAACCCTAATTCCTATTTGGGTTTAAACTCTGTTAAATTGTTCTTGAGTGTTTAATATGATTAGATAGCTTCAATTTAACATATCAATGCCTTTCTCTCACAAAGTGCATACCAAAGCCATGGATGCACCTGTAGTTAGGTTATATCTGTGTTGAATATGTTTCAGCCCTTACTTCCATTTTTAATACTAATACCCCTGACTTGTTGTTCTTAATTAGACAACTAGTACTTAGGATTAGTACATTAGCTGATATTTGAAATATCATTAGGCGAAACTCCTCAGTTAAGTGGCAGAATTGACACACTGTCCTTAGCTACTATAGGAACAAGACATTTAACTTAGTTGAAAGCACAATAGGGGTCAGAGGTGGATTTGCAGACCTAGCAACCCCTTAATTTCACTGTTTACCTTAGTTCATTGTCACTTCATCACATCTCAGCCGTTTCGGCACATAAAACCCCCTGTTGTCACATTGTCACTTGAAATTCAGTTAGCAAGCCTTAGATCACATATAAGAGCACACCCTAGTCCTTGTGGGATCGACCCGTACTTGCCGCGTCTCCAATAGACGCCGTGCACTTGCGGTATAACCCGTAGGCCGTAATTTAAACATCTTTAGAGGCCTACCAAGTTTTTGGCGCCGTTGCCGGGGACTTGGCGTGTGCCCTGTTGACTGTTGGCTTGTTTTACTGAGTTCCAATCCTCCATTGTACATACTCACTTTACAGTTTTGTTTTCAGCCCTGTATTACTATAATTTAGTTAAAGTTTTTCTATGTTTATCCTTTATCTTTTTCCAGCTTTACATTCCTGCATCTCGTCTTGCATCGTTAGTGCACTTAGTATAACTTAACCCTGCATTAGTATAAATCAGCTGTAAATTTTGTTATTTCTGCATCTCGGCTTCTTGACCTGAGCTATAAGCCTCTGTAGCTGTAGCTTAGTGTCACTTGTCACTTTTAACTCCTGTGTCAGTCCAAACCACTTTCTCCTGTGTCAGTCCAACTTAGCCTACCATCTGTTAACTTAATGTGCATCAGCCTGCCATCTTTTGCATTGTAGGCATACCATTTGTATTGCATTCTTGCACCTGTCTCTGAGCTCCTTGATTGCATCTCAGTGCATATCATTTGCATATCATTTGCATCTCAGTGCATAACTGTGCAAATCTGAGGACTGAATTTTCCTTCTAAGCAACAGGTACCTTCTATGCTACTTGGCTGTTGCTGCTGCTGAGCAACCAAAGCCTGAACCTGTTGAACTTGCTCTTGTGCTTGCTGTGTTGCTGAGCAAGCCCAAGGAGTGGGAGAAAAAGCCAAGGGGCCTGAGTCACAAAACTCTGAGCACAATTCAGGTACCTATGGGCTATTGAGCAAAATGCGAGTCAGCTGTGTAGTTGTGCTTACTGTGTTGCTGCACTGCTGAGCAAAACCTAGGAGGCCAAGAAAAGGCGCAGAACCTGAGGTTAGTACTTGAACTTGTATGCCCTGTTCGTTGCGGTTGAACCTTATCATGTCAACCCTGTTGAGCCAAACTCCAGCTCCATGAAGCCGAGAGTTTGAGCTACAACTAAGAATTCCAAGTTCATAATTGCATACCCTGACCATAACTCATTTCTGTTGTTGTTTGCCTTGGCTGTAGCCTGTGCTTGTATGCAAACCCTGAGTGTTGTGTTGTGTGGTGTTGTGAAAGACCTGGTGAAAAGCCTGTGAATCTGTGTGGTCTGTTGAACCCCTTATGCATGCTTGAACTTAGATAACCAACCTTGAGCATAGCCTGTGCTTTTAAGCCTGCAATTTGTGTTGAATGCCAGACCCTGCTCACTTGCTAGCCCCTGAAGCTACAAGCTTGAGCTGTCACCTGTGAAAACCAGGTGGTTGAACAAACCCTGTTGACATCCCATGCATGAGCTGAGAACTGTCACATGCTAGGCCCCTTTCACATGATAAGTTAGCTGTGCATAACCCATTTGGCAAGCCTTACTCTGGCAAACCTTAATCTGAGCTTACAATCAACCATCTACTCTGAATCTTTATGCGTAACCTGTGTGCCTGTGTGAGACCCTGCTAAGCACAACCCTGAATGCATGATAACTGGAGCATTGCAAAGCCCTGAATTGCTCACTCCAGCCCCTGAAGCTGTGAGACTGAGCTGCAACTTGGCTAACCAAGTTTGCTGTCATCCTCACTTGTGCATGGCCTGTCGATACCCTGGTGAGCATTACCCTGCCTGCATGATAACTTGAACCTTGCAAGGCCTTGAACCTCTGCTAACTGAGAAGCTATAATCTGTTGCATCCATTGAAGCCTGTGCTTGTGTGCAACCAGAGCATTACCTGTGAAAATGCTGTTGACCCTCTGTAGCATGTCAAGTCTGTTTTGAAAATGCGGAGACTTTGTATCTGAGTTATTGTTGATCGTTGCATATCACACGCTAAACATCATCCATCACTCTTTGAATCTGTGCTGCAAAAAGTCCTTGCTCCCCTGTAAGTGTGAAGTGCTTGGTTGTCTGAGCCATAACATTTTGATAGTTGCTCTGCCTTGGCTGATTGCCATTAGCGCTTGTCTCTGAACTAGTTGCCGGGGGTATTTTTGTGTTTCAACTGTGGCACTTGAGTGAAATATCAGTTAGATGAACTCATTGTGTCGATGTGCTAGCCTGTGAAGTTATTTTCGGTCTCCAAGCCCCTGCGTTGAATTGCATGAGTATTCTTATTCTCTGAAATTGATTGCCCTTTATAGTTGCTGGCTGAATTGTTGTTTTGCTAACATTTTGAGCAACCTCTGTGCTACCAGATTGGTATTTTGTGTGAATTGTAACTCACTGAACTCTGCAATCAACCAAACTGTCACCTGGGCTACCAATTGCCAATCTAAACTGAGCAATTGGGTTTTACACAACCACTAGGCTTAACACAATCTGGGCTCTGCAAACAAAAGAAGCCCACAGAAACTAAGCTGTACACAACTACTGGGCTCTGCTTCTGTCAACCCAAGCTGAGCTGTTGGGCTGGAACCCAATTTCACTAGGATTCCCATAATCTGGGCTGTGCACCTTCACTGGGCTAACTCAACCTAGGCTTTGCACAACCACTTGGGCTTACACCAAAACTCAGCCCAACTCAATTCATTTTTGAGCTATACTTTTTCAAACACAACTTGGGCTGTTTACCATCAATCTGGGCTTGCACTCTGCACAACCGGAGCCCACAATCATAGCTGGGCTAACAGCCCCAAAGCTGAGCTTTGCACCCACCTGAGCCCACATAACTTGGCCTATCTAGCTGGGCCGTGCAAAAGACTAAGCTACACACCTGGGCTGTGCAACCAAGCTGGGCTAGACTTTCCCAACCAACCAAATTCCCACATAAACCAAATCAGCCCATTTAAACCAAATTTTCCCACAATAACCAAATCCCAAACAAACCAAAGCCCATTTTCATGTTATATTTGTTAATGTTTGTACATATTTTCTATTGGGTTGACCCTCAACTCTTTAGACTGTTAGTAAATTTTTGTAGGACTTGTTAATTTTTTCTTTCTTGAATCGGTTGAGTCTTCTTGTGCATTTTTTTGTGCTAATCCGATATAATCACCACTGAGAATGTTGGATTTTGCCTTGACGAATGAAGCTCAACCTTGCTCCCGCCGACATCCGGTAATCTCTTCCCTTTTCTCTTACCAAACATAGTTCTCTCGGTATGTGACTGTTTAATTTTTTTCTATATGAAGACACATTGAGGACAATGTTTGATTTAGGTTTGGGGGTACATTTGCATTTGCATTTAGAGTTTTTAGCCTTTTATTTTACCTTTTATTTTAAAAAAAAAAAAAAAAAAAAAAAAAAAAAAAAATTCAAAAACTCTTTTTGTAAAAACCTCCAACTTTTAGAGATTTTAGAGTCACTAGCATGCTTTTAGCTATGTTTACATAGAGAATCTGACCGAAATAACAGAACTTAGAAGTACCGGAGAACACAATCGGGTTCCTTAGTTGATTAGAGCGTTAAAGTTGGATTTAACCATACCGGAGGGCGAATTAGGTGCTGTTTAGATATTCGGTAGTAGAATTGTGATCACCCATAGTGGAGACTACCCAATTTACATCAAGTGAGGCACCAACCTTCAATTTTTTGCAACTTTCTAGAAAAGCTGTTAGAGTGTGTGTCACCGTACGTAAATTCCGGGTAGGAATGGTGAGCTACCCAACTTCGCACCATTTTCAGCACTACTTTTGATCTCTTGAGTGCTAGTTTTTGTCAATCATGAGGGTGACGTCTAAAGATGAAAACTCCTTCTAAATACCGATTTGCCGTTAGCATCACTCTCTCTCTCAATCAGCAAGACCCATAGAAACACATCATCACAAGAACAGGAGCGAGTAATCAGGATATGGAAAGAAAAGTTGAGATAGTCCAAGGTTTATGTGCAACAAAGAAAAGAAAATAGGATGAGAATTAATAAAATTTATAAAATCAAGACAATACAAGTTGTGGAAAAATTGAGTGATAAAGTCCTTTGTCCATGGAGTTAGTTATTTCATTATTTGTATTTTTATTTTCACTTATCAAAAAAAAAAAAAAATCAAAAGTCAAAAGTCAAAAAAATATTGTAGTTTATTTTCTTATTTTTGCTACCACCATGGTAAAGAAGAGTTCAAAAAGAAAAATCCAAACAACAAGGAATTTGAGTAGAAAAGTTAAAAATTGTCAAGTTTTGTGAAGTTTAGAAGTTCGTCATCAACATTTGAAGACCGAAGACCGAAGATTGAAGACGTTTCTATGGTTTCTTATGAGAGAGTGATATTAATTGCCGAGCGGGTGAGAAGTGAGTGAGTACTCCCACCCCTTGCTAATGGTTGATTTCCTTTCTTAGAGATCATCGAAAAAGATTCTTTTTATCCACACTTCGTGGAGTCTCAGATTTTATTTCGGAAGGTTATCCTTCTTACCTACAACGTGTGCGGGATTTCTCTCTTTATTCCTCGCCGCACACATGAGAGACTAAAAAGCGATCTTTTTGAGTGCAATTATCATAATACCCTAATGGTGAGGGCAGAAGTCGAGGCTTATGATCACAATCGAATCCGAATTCTTTCATATGGTATGGTTACTTCTCGCTCAAAGCACTTAAGGATGAGAATGCGTTCTTCGATAGTTCTAACTTCATTACTAGCATGCGAAACTCTATGTCCTCATAGCTTCTAGGATGCTTGAGACTCTTTTTACACTCGAAGTTGGAGAAGGTTTTGTGGGTACACCTCTTGTAAACCCTCACGAGACTACAACTCGTCCACTAGGGACACCTAGGGGTTTAAAGGCTTAGTGCATACGCTAAATGCATTCGAGAGATCTGCGACAGTGGTATAGTTAGGATTTCTTAATTTTTGTTTCACTTGAGGACAAGTAAAATTCAGGTTTGGGGGTATTTGATGAGTGCCAAATAGTGCATATTTATACACCTTTTTATTGGCACTTTACTCATCTTTTGCGCTTAGAAATCAGATATTATCCCAGATTCTGTGTTTTCTTTGTTTTCAAGAATAAATATTTGTATTAATTAATTTCGTGTTTTTAGGTAATAAATAAAGCTCGGAGAATCTGAGGAGCCAAAAGAGCGAAGAATTGGAGTCAAGTGCCCAAGAAGCAGAAAGCCAAAGCCCGCGCGCGCAACAGTTGCAACCCAACAAGTAGCAACTCATCTACAAGACATGGGCTTGAGCTAGACCGGATCCGAGCCCGATTATCCCGAGCCGTTGAGATCGCATCTAGTTACATCTTACGGTCGCTCCCTCATGCGCATCGAAGTTTGCTGCTTCCGCTCAACATCGAATCACATCAAAACCGGCTACCTTTCTCGGCCGTCGGATCCACACCAGCCTTCATCCTACGCTCGCTGAGGCCTTCTCCATCAATCTTCGATGCACCGCTCAACACTGAATCACTCATACCCCTATACCCTAATCGACTGATCCATTTCTCTCCATCTCTCTCTTTCTTCTCCCCTACCTCTGCAACTCCCTCTCCCCGACCGTCTCCTGCCATAGCCACTCCGCCACCATCTCTTCTCCAACCACATCACCACCTCACCAACAACTCTCTGACAGCCGCACCATCACCAGCCAACAACCCCAGCACTAGATATCTCTTTTTCTAGTTTCTACCAACCCTAGAAACTGAATCAGAGACATCTAGAGCTAGGGTTTAGCCAATCAATCAACTGAGCACGATTGGACAAGAGCGGAAGGCGATTCAGGGGTATGGGTTTGTGTTATTATCGGTTTTTAAAATAGAATTAGGGTTTGCTGTTTTAGGGTTGGAGTTGCATGTATAAAAGAGAAAGAGTTGTGGGTGTTTGAGACACGCCTGGATTAGCCAGGGCTGTCAATTAGATTTACTTTTGTTTAATTTTGTTCCCTGTTAATTTTATCATGTTTTAATTTAAGTGCTAGGGTTTCAATGAAACCCTAATTCCTATTTGGGTTTAAACTCTGTTAAATTGTTCTTGAGTGTTTAATATGATTAGATAGCTTCAATTTAACATATCAATGCCTTTCTCTCACAGTGCATACCAAAGCCATGGATGCACTGTAGTTAGGTTATATCTGTGTTGAATATGTTTCAGCCCTTACTTCCATTTTTAATACTAATACCCCTGACTTGTTGTTCTTAATTAGACAACTAGTACTTAGGATTAGTACATTAGCTGATATTTGAAATATCATTAGGCGAAACTCCTCGTTAAGTGGCGGAATTGACACACTATCCTTAGCTACTATAGGAACAAGACATTTAACTTAGTTGAAAGCACAATAGGGGTCAGAGGTGGATTTGCGCAGACCTAGCAACCCCTTAATTTCACTGTTTACCTTAGTTCATTGTCACTTCATCACATCTCAGCCGTTTCGGCACATAAAACCCCCTGTTGTCACATTGTCACTTGAAATTCAGTTAGCAAGCCTTAGATCACATATAAGAGCACACCCTAGTCCTTGTGGGATCGACCCGTACTTGCCGCGTCTCCAATAGACGCCGTGCACTTGCGGTATAACCCGTAGGCCGTAATTTAAACATCTTTAGAGGCCTACCAAGAAGGTGTTGAGATTGTAAAGGTGTTGGCTGTTTATGACTTGTATCAGAATATCCAAATGGCTTGCAATAATGTAAGCAGCTCTGGGTGTTTGAATACGTTGTATCAACACTTGATTTCCGTCTCTTCAGGAAATAGGGAGGAGAACCTATTTATACAAGCCATTGAGCCTAACCCTCGTCTCTCGTGGGAATTGGAGGAAGTGGAGTGATGTAGTAGTGGGAATTGAAAAATTGATGGTTATTTTCAATGATGTTGTAGTGAAAGGTTCGTTCAAGACTTGTGAAAGCAGATTTTTAGACTTAATTTTTGTAAATAAAAATAACAAGCTCAATTAAAAAGTTGTTGGGAAATTATGGAGAGGCTGGGGCTAGGATTCCACCATTGGTCGATATTAGTGATTTAATAAAACAATTATTATGCAACTCAACATTCAAATTGATTCTAATAGTATTGCCTAGACATGTAGATTTTCAAAAGAATAGATGTTAATCCAAGCATAGAATATCAAAACACTAAAGCAAGCATATTCTATCAAGAGAAAATACACCTAACTAATCAAAATCATATAATCAAATTTTAGTTCAATGCAAAAATCATAATAGAGTTGTTATAATTAATTAAAAGTAGAAATGTATCACTTTACCGAAACAATGGCTTCCTCCACCACCCCAAGGATTGGGTTTAGCTCTTCATCATGGAAACACGCTCAAAAGTTTATTGCATTGCTCAAAAGTGTTTACAAATGTTAAAAAGGAGAGAAATTGAATAAACCAGGAAACTGCAACACTTTTGTGGTGTTGCGAGTCCACTGTTACAGAGATCGATATAAGGAAAGTGTCGCTGTAACTGTAGTGTATAAGACTGTCAATAAACTGTCGCAGTCACTGTAGCATGAACAACCGATGGGTGTGCTCTTATGTTCTTCGTGTTCTTCACAGCAGCAACAATGGTGTTTCTCTGTAACTTGACTCTCCAGCTCTGTTGAGGCTCCGTAACTCTCCCCAAACTCTCCGTCCCCTTCTATGACCCCCAAACACCCTAATATACTCGACAGGTCGCCAAAATCCTTGTAATAACTTCATATATTCTCTAATTACTTCGCTGCATGTTACGCAGATTTTCTTTCCATTCATTCCTTTATCACGCGTCTGCAGCATCTCAACACATTCCAACTTATTGATATAAGCTTCAGAATAATTCAAACACACAGAGAATACGTGCAATCTTCCCAAAAAAAGCTCAGAGAATAGCCGAGTATCTTTCCAACTCTGTTTTCATGAGATAATCACGTGACTCCTTTTTTACTCGAACTTCCAACACATACCTTCCCTGTTTTGTTGAAACAGGATGATAACAATCCAAAACACGAGCTGACTCTGTCACGTAATCACACAAAAACCCGAGAAAGTATCTTCCCCTGTTATGTCTCAATCTCGTGATCCAACCCAATTCAGACGAGTTAACCCATCATACCAGTCTTGTTTAAGTTAAATAAGTCTAGTCCAATCAATTTCGGTGATTGATTATCCACAGAACATCTTCAAAAACCTTGAACAACTATCATCCCCTGTTTAGCCTCAACAGGATTATCTAGCCCAGCTCTTTCGATTCCGGAGAACATATCATCCCTGTTCAGTCCAATAGAGTTGTCCCAAGAAGTTTCAGCGATTGAATCCGCCTAAAACACGTCCAAATCACAAACCCTAAATTCTGCCGTGAAAACCAAAAATTCCCGCCAGATTCAATTTCAAACGGGGAAGATGATGGTCGCCCCATATCCAGAGTGGGGGTGCGAATAGAAGCTGCCTTGGGGGTGTCCTGGGGGTGCCCCTTATCCAAATTGTGGGTGCCAAAAATAATTCCTCCGGGTGCTTTAGACAACTTTTCTAGCCGATTTTTCCAAAAATATTTATTGGCCAAAAATACCTACACAGACATAAAAGACCATAATAAGTACAAAAATGAGCCCTGACAATATAGAACATTGAGAACAAAATAGACACAAAAATGTGTCTATCAAATACCCCCAAACTTATTATTTGCTAGTCCTCGAGCAAATCTAATCTAGAAAATAAAATGACTACACTTAGCACGTGCAGCAAGCCGTTAAACCGCTAAGTAGCCTTAGCGGCGGAGTATTTTCTCCGGAGGGTTTACCAGAGGTGTACCCACAAAACCTTTATACTCCAGACCCTAGCTATCTACGCAGAACCTTGGAAGGCACTAAAGAATCTCCTTGGTTGGCATACTTATTGACTACAGGAGGAAGTAGCCTGATGCGAAATTCCAATTGTTGTACACGAGTTTGCACTCAAGCATACTAAAATTCATATATAAGTGACAGATCTCTACTTAGATAGTTTCTGTACATCATAACCGGAGTCAACCAATCACATGGAAAGATTAAGAAGATGGATGTAGAGAAAATGTAGATGGTTTTGATGTTGACTAAGGTGAACCTATCCTAATGGACTGAGATACCGATCTGACTAATATCAACACAACTGGCATATACAAGGGAACCAGCGGGTGATAATCCTAACTCTAGGTCAATACAACTGGCATATACAAGGGCTCCAGTGGTCGACTTTATTGAATTTATTCCGGTTGGTCTGATGGTCTGGTCTCATTTTTTTTTTTTTTTTTTTTTTTTTTTTTTTGGTATCTCGATCACTCTATTTCACCCAATCACTTATAAGAAAATAAAAACAGAAGGTGAAAAGGATTCAACGAGATATGGCGAAACTACCATGTTTTTTAATTCTAACACCTGAGCTCTGTGCTTTTATGAATAGACTCTTTAGATGTTTCCATCTAATCAGATTGGTTCCTCAACTCCTATAACCAAGATGCTTCCATCCACTTAGATTGGTTAGTGCCATCCTTAATAAACATAAATTTCTAGGCTCTGGAGTTTTATTTATTGCAACTAAAAAGTTTCTCCCATACCCCCAAACTTAAATCTAACATTGTCCTCAATGTTCTAAAGATGAAATTAAAAACATGAACAAGGAGAAACCGTTACCACTAGAAGGAAATGAGGAAAAATATTACCATGTTGCATGAGCAAGGGATACCTCCCAAGGAGTGCTAAGTTTAAACTCTTCAGCCAGACATCAAATACCTTAAAAAGGATCTTCACCTTCCAAAGTCATACACCAATAGCCGAAATAGTTATGGGTCCATAAGACCAAATAGAGCTAACACCAATATCAGACAACTGCACTGGTTCATAAAAATGAATAGAAGGAGCACATTCTCATCTAAGGTTTATGTCAAGACAACTGGGTTTATTTGGGGAGCATGATTGAGCTTCATATGTTTGTCTCGATAAATAGATTCATCCGAAAAACGGGTCTCTAGTGCCTGGGTTACCTCTTGGACAGTATCAGAAGGATCGGGTTGCAGAGTCTGAATAGACTCAAGTAATATCTCAGGCGAATGGTTCAACGCTTTAAATCTCAGCCGTCAGATCAAAAATAAATCTCTCAGCGCTGAACCATTCCGCGAAAATGTAGTTTTTGAAGCGCTGAATCATTCAGCGTAACTATCTAGCATGTTAGTTCACATGCTAGCAACTGGTAAGAGAGAGAACTAGTGTTAACTTTTTGCCACACTTTTTTTTTGAATTGCAACACTTAAGTGCTAATCTAGCACCTCCAATCTAGCCCATAAGACTTAGTCTTAGTGAGTCGGTCCAATCTGAGATGAGATGGACAAACTCTTAACATTTGAACCTTTCCCTATCCATTTCCTTGGTTTGGCAGCCCCACTGCGGGATGGAAATGGAAAAATATGTTCATTTGGCCATTCCACTATAACTGCTCTTAAGGATGACATGGATCCAATCAAAATCATCATCCAACTTTGATGTAGCGCACATCAATTTGGTGTATATAATTGGAATAACAACCGTTGAATTTCCGTGTTCAGAGGGATGTTAGTGTAATATAAGGATAAGTACATGGGTGTGTTCTATAAATATAGATTTAACGGTATTTACAAAAAGGCCATTTTGATAAAAATAAAATAAATATTAGAACTTAAAAATCCATATCTACGGTTAAGTATATGGGTGTATTTTAGTCTTCGCCTAAATCACGTACAATGGTCGTTCAAAATCTTCTTCAGTCACAGGGAAGGAGGCTCAGTGCCGGTCTTAGGGAGGGAAACAAATGAAGAGAGAGATCAGAGAATTCTAGGGTTTGAAGAAGAATTGTTCTGAGATTTTATGAGGGAGTTGTGTCTTTGCTTGGATAAATAAAAGGTTTATTTATAGCTGAATTCTTTAATCTCAAGTCGGTAAAGATAGGGATTACTTGCCATGCGGAACACTTTCCCGCCTCTTTAGGAAAAGATAGAGATAAACTAGGTTGAGTTTATCTCTTTGCTCCACCACTTTACTCTCTTTTGCAGCGAGAAATAGACCGGGTATTTCTCACACGTGTCGCAGACCGCCAGATCAAAACCCTAATTATTATCCTCCAATTTGTTTGCAACTGAGTTAGCCTTTGTGATGATGTATTGAGAAAGAAAATTTTTAGAGCAATGCTCGGTTGAACCCACAAGTTTTTCTATCTCAAGCTTGTAGTCAATGTTAATTGATCAAAATTATATCTTGATTTCTAGTCTACTAAGTCAAGTCTCGGACTAGGTATAGAAGTTAGTAGTTGAGTATCAGACATCATCCTCGAAGATTGAAGATCCGCAAGTTCAGAACGTGACAGTTCACGATCCGTGATAATCTGATTTTTCAATATTGGTGAAAAAGGCTAACACTTGGCGAACCCAGTTCACGAACTGTGTCCATCAGAGTTCACGAACCGAGTAGGGTTGGAGAACCCGGTTCAGAAAATGTTGCACCCTGACTCGTGAACTATGCTTTACTTTTCACGAACCGTTTCACAAATTGTCCCAGTAAAACTTTAACAGATGCTCAAAAACTTATTTTTTAAATACATTTAACATTGATATGGCTCTCATAAACACCTCTAAGACATCATTGATCACTTAAACACCTGTGTATGTGGATCATGATTAAATTCTTAAGTGTTTAAATGAACATAAAATTGCTTATAGTTCATAAGACATATTTTCCAAAAAAACTGTGGCTAAAAATGGGCGACCTAAAATCACTGGGATTTGAGCACTTGGGTCCTGAACAGGCTGGGTGTCTAGAACAACGAAATCCACTGGATAAATAAACTTATAAACCTCAATCAGAACATCCTCTATGACACCACGAGGGACTTTGACAGACCTATCATCTAATCATATTCACTTCTTCTAAATCATCGTTCTCAGAAGGTTGTATAGTAACATTAAAGACATTTAGTTTAGTGGTCATATTACCAAAGGATATGTTCATAAGCCCAGTCCTACAGTTGATGACAGCGTTAGCTGTGGCTAAAAATGGGCGACCTAAAATCACTGGGATTTGAGCACTTGTAGGGCTGTCAATGGATATTCGATATCCGGTATCCGTTTCCGAATATCCGGATTCCGTTAGGTTAATATCCGACATAACGGTTATCCGATATCCGATAACCTTAACGTAACAGATATCCGTTTATTAACATAACGGTGCTAGGTTAAGGGAGTTTCCGTTAGGTTAATATCCGATACCGTTAGTGTATAACTATATCATAAAATTTTCGGAAATTTTCGATACCTAATACCCTTTAGGTTTACTCTTTAGCCATTTGATTACGTCTCTCCTAAGTAAATATTGGAAATTATTGAATATTAACGGAAATTAACGGAAATTATTGAATATTGTCGGAAATTTGGAAGTTTTTTGTATCATGAGTAGATAACGGAAATTATCGGAATAATATCCGATATCCGATAGCTTATCCTTAACCTTATCGATATGGAATTTTTGAATTCCGACGGATATTATCGGATACCGGATATCCGATAACCCTTAACCTTAACCTTATCGGTATTGCCAATATCCGATGGATTTTTATCCATTGACAGCCCTAAGCACTTGGGTCCTGAACAGGCTGGGTGTCTAGAACAACGAAATCCACTGGATAAATAAACTTATGAACCTCAATCAGAACATCCTCTATGACACCACGAGGGACTTTGACAGACCTATCAGCTAATTGTAGTGTCATTTTAGTCGGTTTCAACTTACCAAGACCTAGCTGGGTGTATACATGATACGAAAGTAAGTTAACACTAGCTCCTAAGTCAAGTAAAGATTTATCGACCATGTGATTACCAATCGCACAAGATATGGTGTGGCATCCAGGGTCCTTATACTTAGGGGTTGTTTGGTTCAGAATAATGGAACTTACTTGACCAGCTAAAAAGGCTTTCTTTTGGACATTAAGCTTACGCTTTCGTGTACAAAGATCTTTAAGGAACTTGGCATAAGCAGGCATTTGCCTAATTGCTTCTAATAACGGAATATTAATGTTCACCTGCTTAAATGTTTCTATTATCTCGTTGAAAGTCGACTCTTTCTTTGTTGGGTCTAGCAACTATGGATATGGGGCTCTAGGCACAAAGGTAGTCCTATCAGGAATTTCTTGGGACTCCTTAGAAATTGTTTCAGTTTCCTCAGCTACGGGTTCCTCTTGGAAAGTAGAAGGTGTAACTACAATATGTCCACTAGGCATGGCTACCTTATTGTCTACCATTTTACCACTCCTAAGGGTTGTTATTGAATTTACATGATTTGATGATTTCTCACCAACTAAATATATTTGATGAACTCCTCTAGGATTGGGTTGTGGTTGACTAGGGAAACTTCCGTTATCTCTGTCGCTTAGAGTCTTGGCTATTTGACTAACTTGAAGTTCTAACTTAGCAAGAGTCTGGGCATTAGTTTGAAAATTCTGTTTGGTTTCCTGTTGAAAACTAACCTGGCTCTTTATTAACATTTCCTGGCTCTGTGTTAACATATCCTGGCTCTTTTTTAATATACTAAGAGATTCGTTGTAAGCTAGTCATTCTATTCTCAGAAGGGTTCTGGAACAGGGCTTGTCCTAAAGAATTCTTATTATAACCAAAACCTGGGGGAGGCTGAGAATTACTAGACTGACCTTGATTCTGGACCTTAGACCAAGAGAAATTAGGATGGTTTCTCCAACCAGGGTTGTAGGTCTCTGAGTATGGGTAAAACTTCTGATGGTTTTCAAACCTAGAGTTGTTATAGACAGCATGGGCTTGCTCTTCACTAACCTTACCTTCCCAAAACGAGTTATCGGGTTCTATTCCACAATTAGAGACTTGAGAGGCTCTAATTCTATCATTAGGTTCAACAAGGGACCTATTTTTAGACTGACACATTTCCAAAGCTTCTAACCTTCTAGACAAAGCAGCAAACTTAGCATCTGACGCAAAACTCGTATCTACCACATTGGTGCTACTTCTATTAACCAAGAGTCTTTTAGGGGGTTCAACACAAGACTCCCACTGTTGGGATTTTTCAGCTACATCTTCTAAGAAGGAGAGTGCTTCATCAACACTTTTACTCGTGAATAAACCAGCGCACATAGACTCGACCATGGCTTTGGTCGAATAGTCTAAGCCGTCATACAGAATTTCAACTAGTTTAATTTTCTCGAACCCATGGTGAGGACATTATGACAAAAGATCATTAAATCTCTCTAAAAACCTATAAAGGGATTGTCCTTCTTGTTGCACACTGGAACTAATTTTCTGCCTAAAAGATGCGGTTCTATGCTTAGGGAAAAACTTTAAGTAGAAAACAACTATAATTTCGTCCCATGTTTCTATAGACCCAGATGGTAGGTTATTTAGCCAGGACTTGGCTTTATCTCTTAAGGAAAAGGGGAACATCATAAGTTTCAACACTTGATCAGTAAGGTCCTTAATCTTAATTGTTCCACATATTTCTTCAAAGTCCCTAATGTGAAAGTAAGGGTTTTCATCATATTTTCCTAAGAATATAGGGATCATCTGAAGAATACCAGGATTCAACTCATAAGTAGCCGTAGAGGATGGAAATTTAATGCATGATGCCCGGTTGGACCTAGTTGGGCACATGTACTCCTTCAAAGTTGTCATTTTTGGCACAGTAACAATCCTAGGGGTGAATTCCTCACTAAGACTTAAATTCTCAAAACTGAAGTTTCCAAAAAAACAGGGTTCTCCAAAGACGAGTCTTCGAGTTCCCCGTTTACAAAATAAGAACTTCTAGGCTCGTCACTAATCAAACGGCCAAAAGTATCTCTTTTCCAAGACCGTTCTCTAATGGACTCGGGCATACACTAGAAAAAACAAAAAGAAGAAAAATAAATCCTAACAGGAAGGGAAGTTCTATGCAAACACAAACAAGGCTGACTCCACCATAGCAAACCTACTGATTTCTAGCAAACAAAAAGCATGATGGCTCCACTTAGATTGTTTCTAGACCAGCTTCTAATCCTTCGAAAGGGAATTCGTTACAATTTAAGCAAACCCCTCTGGAATCAGTCTGAGTTAAAGTAAGCTAAATAGAGACGAGGGAAGCTCGGTGGAGCTTTAATACCCAAGGCCTCACCGGCATTACAAGGCGGCGCATTCAACTTACAGAAACCATCATGAACTTCGAAGTATGCTTAAAAGGGTAACCAATATTTCTCGAATGACTTTCCTATTAAGCTCGTTACCCTATCGGTCTCGTTCTAGTTAGTATTTTAAGCTTAGGTTCGCGTTTGGTATCGTTTTCCTAAGGCAGGCAAGAAGAGAACGGTGATGAAATCCGAACCCTTATCTTGTATGGTCAGGCGTTGCCCTTTACTAGGAAATTAAAGCACCCGTTTTCAATTCCTCGACATATATGCAAACGAAGGAATACAGTAACTCGCTGACAGGGGATTCGCGAGTGTTTCGACAAACTTACCTCCCGTTCCAGACGGGGGATGAAACGTTGTAGTCGACTCGGGCCACGACTCCAATGTCGTGTACGAACCCGAGGGGCCGAGACGATATCGTAATCGCGGTCCTTCTCTGCACATAGTTTATATTTAAACTACCCTTCCGTAGGGTTTAAAAATAATATCCCAAAGTTTAAAGTCCAAAGTCCAAAAATAAAGTGCAAAAGAAAAGGAAAGTTTAAAAAAATAATATCTAAAAAAAAAAGTCTCTCTTTTTTTTTTATAAAATAAAAAAAAATCTTCTTCTTTCGCTCCTTTCGCTTTGCCTTTTACTCCATGTCTTTAAGTATTCACCAAAAGCTTTGGCAAAATTTTCTTTCGCTCCGAATTCCAAATTCTGTAAGGAAAAGACAAAAACCCAAAAACGTAAAGAAGAACAAAAACAAAAAAAAACCTAAAAAAGAAAAAAAAAATCTAAAAACTCTAGCCTAAAGACAAGTCCCCGGCAGCGGCGCCAAAAATTGATGGTTATTTTCAATGATGTTGTAGTGAAAGGTTCGTTCAAGACTTGTGGAAGCATATTTTTAGACTTAATATTTTTAAATAAAAATAACAAGCTCAATTAAAAAGATGTTGGGAAATTATGGAGAGGCTAGGGCTAGGATTCCACCATTGGTCGATATTAGTGATTTAATAAAACAATAATTATGCAACTCAACATTCAAATTGATTCTAATAGTATTGCCTAGACATGTAGATTTTCAAAAGAATAGATGTTAATCCAAGCATAGAATATCAAAACACTAAAGCAAGCATATTCTATCAAGAGAATATACACCTAACTAATCAAAATCATATAATCAAATTTTAGTTCAATGCAAAAATCATAATAGAGTTGTTATAATTAATTAAAAGTAGAAATGTATCACTTTACCGAAATAACTGCTTCCTCCATCGCCCCAAGGATTGGGTTTACCTCTTCATCATGGAAACACGCTCAAAAGTTGATTTCATTGCTCATAAGTGTTTACAAATGATAAAAAGGAGAGAATTGAATAAACCAGGAAACTGCAACACTTTTGTGGTGTTGCGAGTCCACTCTTACAGAGATCGATATAAGGAAAGTGTCGCTGTAACTGTAGTGTATAAGACTGTCAATAAACTGTCGCAATCACTGTAGCATGAACGACAAATGGGTGTGCGTCTTATGTTCTTCGTGTTCTTCACAGCAGCAGCAATGGTGTTTCTCTGTAACTTGACTCTCCGGCTCTGTTGAGGCTCCGTAACTCTCCCCAAACTCTTTGTCCCCTTCTATGACCCCAAAACACCCTAATATACTCGACAGGTCGCCAAAATCCTTGTAATAACTTCATATATTCTCTATTTACTTCGCTGCGTGTTACGCAGATTTTCTTTCCATTCATTCCTTTCTCACGCGTCTCTGCAGCATCTCAGCACATTCCAACTTATTGATAGAAGCTTCAGAATAATTCAAACACACAGAGAATACGTGCAATCTTCCCAAAAATAGCTCAGAGAATAGCCGAGTATCTTTCCAACTCTGTTTTCATGAGATAATCACGTGACTCCCTTTTTACTCGAACTTCCAACACATACCTTCCCTGTTTTGTTGAAACAGGATGATAACAATCCAAAACACGAGCTGACTCTGTCACGTAATCACACAAAAACCCGAGAAAGTATCTTCCCATGTTATGTCTCAATCTCGTGATCCAGCCCAATTCAGACGAGTTAACCCATCATACCAGTCTTGTTTAAGTTAAATAAGTCTAGTCCAATCAATTTCGGTGATTGATTATCCACAGAACATCTTCAAAAACCCTTGAACAACTATCCTCCCCTGTTTAGCCTCAACATGATTATCTAGCCCAGCTCTTTCGATTAGGAGAACATATCATCCCCTGTTCGAGTCCAATACGAGTTGTCCCGGGAAGTTCAAGCGATTGAATCCGCCTAAAACACGTCCAAATCACAAACCCTAAATTCTGCCGTGAAAACCAAAAATTCCCGCCAGTTTCAATTTCAAACGGGGAAGATGATGGTCGCCCCCTATCCAGAGTGGGGGTGCGAATAGCAGCTGCCTTGAGGGTGTCCTTAGGGTGCCCCTTATCCAAATAGGGGGTGCCAAAAACAATTCCTCCGGGTGCTTTAGACAACTTTTCGAGCCGATTTTTTCAAAAATGTTTATTGGCCAAAAATACCTACACAGACATAAAAGACCATAATAAGTACAAAAATGAGCCCTGACAACATAGAACATTGAGAACAAAATAGACACAAAAATGTGTCTATCAGGAATCGTGTTAATGTCTCATGATCAGCCTTTGCCCACTCTTCCCATCATCACTAACCGTCCATATCTTCCTGACACGTTCTTGTGATGGCGCGTTGCACGCTGCGCGCTGTAAACCGCCAGACCAATACCCCAGTAAGTATACCCCAGTTTGTGACATGCTTGATGTCTCGATTTTGTGGATGTGGGACCCATAGAAAGTAGCATACGGTGCTAGGTTAAATAACTAAGTTATTTGGGAAATCGATATTTATGAAATATCGTGTGTATTCTATGCATGTAATGCATCGAATACATTCAGCATGTATGAAGCATCGCCGTTTTTAAAGCTTAACGGAGTAAGCCGCGGATTAGGCGTCTTAAAATAGCACCACGTCCAACCATCTTCGAGTGATCGTTTGGAGGCTGCATGGGCGAGCCATGCTTTGGCCGATCACTCTATGTGGAAGAGCGGCGGACGGTGATCATGGGGATGCTTTATTGGTCGTTTAACTCCTAGCCTGGGCTGCCTAACCAAGCTGGTAGAGTTGGACGGACGAGATGATATATGACGCTCATCTGCGACCGTTGATGGAGTTTTAGGGTTTTGGAGAGGTACGCAAGCATCACTCTTCAACTTGGTCGAAACCAAGCATGGGAGGCGTTTTTGGCAGGACCGACCGGGCATGCGTCTAGACGACTTGCCGGTGTACATGTCCGTACCTCACTGTCTCATGAAGGTGTGATCTAAGCCACTCAATTTGACCGGCAAAGTTGAGTGCTTGAGATCGGTTTGCGGCAGAAATCCATTGCCGCAAAGGAATTGGAAACTACGCGACATGCCTAGTTTGGGCGCGCGTTTCGAGACGTTCGGCCATGGTTGGCCTATGCCGATCGGTCATGCGTATAGATGGGCCCACAGTGATCATGTTGACATGCTTGTGACCTTTTAAGTCTACATCTACACCCTCCATCCAAGCTTGCGAAGATGGACGCTCGTGATCGATTAGCAACATATGTAATATGCCGTAAACCCTAATTAGGGTTTTGGATCAGTCTTGTGCATGTAACTTTAACCAAACAGTTTTGCATGCTATGCTCCTCCCTTGGGGAGGCCGATCGTGTGGGGCTTCCGCGACCTTTTAAAGACACTAGTGGGCCATATTTCGAGCAAACGTTTTAAATCATCATGCCAGCCATGTTTCGAGCAAACGTTCATTGCTCTAGAGATTTGCTGTGAGAAGGTCGATCGGGTAGGTGAGAAGTGGGCCCGCCAACGTGTACGTTAGCGCTTCCCTGATCATTCATGGGATGATCTAATCCGTCCAACCATGCCGGTGAAGTTGGACGGTCATGATGATTTTAAGACTGCTTTAAGCAGTCTTGCTCGTTCGAGCCTTCTCCAAGCAGCGCGGCCACCTTACTCTGCGATGGCGTTTGACGGCACTGGAGGGGTGCGGGTGATGTTCGACCGGCTAGGGAATAAGTGGGCCTGACGGTGGTCATCACGATGATGGCTTACTCTTGCCAGGGTTTGGCTAGGCTTGTTAAATTGCGCGGCCAACTTGTGTGGCCGTGATCGTTTCTGAGAATGATTTGGACAATCTAGATTTTTCTTAAGGAAATTAAGCTTGCTCGATCGGCTAACCAAAGCGCGTCGATGCGAGACTCTCTGTCAGAGAGTGATGTAGCCTGTGTGGGTATTTCATGCATGTCTCAATATTGGCACGAAGATTCATGCTACTCTGCCGAGAGTGAGCACTCAGTCGTCATGTCATGTCAATGATGAGAGTTCAGCTGAGAACACAACATGGAAAATACCATGCAAATCATGCATTAATTGTTAATGCTAGTAAAATTCACAGAATATTTGGGATTGTTGTTGCACGCACCATTCTGGGTGAATTTTGTGTATTTATTGAATTGCTTCAAATAAATAAAGTGAAGAGGTTTTTGCACTCATCACTTCTTAATCAGCTTTCCCTTTGCAGGGTGACAACACGTAAAAATAATGGTTTTACAATTTTAGCCCTGAACTAAAATCCACCATCAACAGGGATAAAATCGTAAAACCATACATCTGACATGACGTCACTATGACCAATAGCACATTTATTAAATCAATCAGCGTATTTACATAAGAATTACCAGGGTACCTTTTTTTTATACATGTGTCATGTTTCACGACAGAACCCTTAGTATTAACTGGCATCACCCTTGTATACACCTAACCCTAATTCTCCCACCGTGCCAATGGCAAACCATGCCAGCCACGTCTCTGCGCCAAGGCATGCCAACCATGCCAGCCGCACCACCGTGCCAATGGCAAACCATGCTAGCCACGTATCTGCGCCAATGGCAAACCATGCCAGCCGCACCACCGTGCCAATGGCAAACCATGCTAGCCACGTCTTTGCGCCAAGGCATGCCAACCATGCCAGCCGCACCATCGTGCCAATGGCAAACCATGCCAGCCACGTCTCTGTGCCAAGGCATGCCAACCATGCCAGCCGCACCATCGTGCCAATGGCAAACCATGCCAGACACGTCGTCTGCGCCTAGGCATGCCAACCATGCCAACTGCACCACCGTGCCAATGGAGAACCATGCTAGCCACGTCTCTGCGCTAAGGCATGCCAACCATGCCAGCCGCACCACCGTGCCAATGGCAAATGATGCCAGTCACGTCTCTGCGCCAAGGCATGCCAACCATGCAAGCCGCACCACCGTGCCAATGGCAAACCATGCCAGCCACGTCTCTGCGCCAAGGCATGCCAACCATGCCAGCCGCACCACCGTGCCAATAGCAAACCATGCCAGCCACGTCTCTGTGCCAAGGCATGCCAACCATGCCAGCCGAACCATCGTGCCAATGGCAAACCATGCCAGCCACGTCTCTGTACCAAGGCATGCCAACCATTCCTGCCGCTCCACCGTGCCAATGGAAAACCATGCCAGCTACTTCTCCACGCCAAAACGAAGGGTTGCAATAATCAACGGCTACCATTCTCTTCGAGATACAGATCTCGACCATCCAAGTTCGCCACCTAACGCCCGAAAACTTGCGGCCCAAGGCCAAACACCACGGTTTGTACCAAACCCTAGTTTTGGCCGCGCCTATACCATGCCCGCCTCTCCTTCACGTCATTGGATGCCAAAACGAAGGGTTGCAACGATCAAAAACCACCCTTCCATCTAAGATGCAAATCTTAGCCATCCAAAGTCACCAGCTGACGCATGGCAACCTGCGGCCCAAAGGCAAAACACACGGTTTGCACTAAACCCTAATTTGGCCGCGCCTACTCTTTGACAAGGCCATGACTCAACGCTGGCTACTACAAATGAAGGGTTGCGATAATCAACGACTACCCTTCTCTTCGAGATACAGATATCGCCCATCCAAGTTCGCCACCTAACGCACGACAACTTGCGGCCCAAGGCCAAACACCACGGTTTGCACCAAACCCTAGTTTTGGCCGCGCCTATACCATGCAAGCCTCTCCTTCACGTCATTGACTGCCAAAACGAAGGGTTGCAACGATCAACGGACACCCTTCCATCTAAGATGCAGATCTTAGCCGTCCAAAGTCACCAGCTGACGCATGGCAACCTGCGGCCCAAAGCCAAAACACGCAGTTTGCACCTAAACCCTAATTTGGCCGCGCCTACTCTTTGACAAGGCCATGACTCTACGCTGGCTGCTAAAACGAAGGGTTGCAATAATTAACGGCTACCCTTCTCCTTAAGATGCAGATCTCGACCACACAAGTTCGCCACCTGACGCATGCCAACTTGCGGCCCAAAGCCAAAACACACGGTTTGCACCTAAACCCTAATTTGGCCGCGCATACTCTTTCACAAGGCCATGACTCAATGTAGGCTACTACAAATGAAGGGTTGCGATAATGAACGACTACCCTTCTCTTCGAGATACAGATCTCGACCATCCAAGTTCGCCACCTAACGCACGACAACTTGCGGCCCAAGGCCAAACACCACGGTTTGCACCAAACCCTAGTTTTGGCCGCGCCTATAACATGCCAGCCTCTCCTTCACGTCATTGGCTGCCAAAATGAAGGGTTGCAACAATCAACGGACACCCTTCCATCTAAGATGCAGATCTTAGCCGTCCAAAGTCACCAGCTGACGCATGGCAACCTGCGGCCCAAAGCCAAAACACGCGGTTTGCACCTAAACTCTAATTTGGCCGCGCCTACTCTTTGACAAGGCCATGACTCAACGCTGGCTGCTAAAACAAAGGGTTGCAATAATCAACGGCTACCCTTCTCTTTGATATGCAGATCTCGACCACACAAGTTCGCCACCTGACGCATGGAAACTTGCGGCCCAAAGCTAAAACACACGGTTTGCACCTAAACCCCAATTTGGCCGCGCCTACTCTTTGACAAGGCCATGACTCAACGCTGGCTACTACAAACGAAAGGTTGCAATAATCAATGGCTACCCTTATTTTTGAGATGCAGATCTGGACCACACAAGTTCGCCACCTGACGCATGGAAACTTCTATCCCAAGGCCAAACATCACGGTTTGTACCAAACCCTAATTTTGGCCACGCCTAAACTATGCCAATGCTTGCTAGTCCCCTACTTTCATTGACCAATCAGGTTGCTCCAAACCTGCTACGGTCTCAAAAGAGGCTAGCTTCCCAAAATGCGCTAGCTTCCCAAAACCGCGCCAACATGCCGCATGCGCATAAAAAAAAGCCATGACATCCATGCTGCCATGACACAAGCGCGGTTATGCCACCTCGGGCCCGCAACATCCCTCCTGAATTCTTCCTGAGTTTTACTGTCGGGCTGTTTTCACCTCCCGAACGAGCTCAAAACCTAAATATCCACACGCGAGGAGATAGTAAATTCTTTTCCGGTCGAATGGAGGTGCAGACCGTCAAAATCCGAGTCCGTACGAGAATTCTACAGCGATTCTAGTAAAGGGTGCTAATTAGGGTTTCAGCATGCCAAACCCTAATTTAGACAAAGTTGCCAGGCTACAAACGGAAGGTAGCCATGATCAACGGCTGCCCTTTCTCCTGAGATGCAAATCTCAGCCGTCCAAGTTCGCCACCCAACGCGTGGCAACTTCTGGCCCAATGCCAAAACTACACAGTTTGGTACCAAACCCTAAATTTTGGCCGCGCCTAAAACATGCACGAGCATGCCAAAACCAGACCGGTCATACCACTGGCTGCCAAACGAATGGTTGCAATAATCAACGGCCGCCCTTCCATCTGAGATGCAAATCTCAGCCACACAAGTTCGCCACCTAACACATGACAACTTGCGGCCCAAAGCCAAACATCACGGTTTGTACTAAACCCTAATTTTGGCCGCGCCTAACACATGCCAAAGCCATGCACGACGCTGGCTGCCAAAACGAAGGGTTGCAACAATCAACGGCTACCCTTCCTCTCAAGATGCAAAATCTCGACCGTCGAGAGTCACCACCGATCCGGCAAGTCTCCCAAGCTCAACTTGCCAAGCAATAACAACATGCTACACGTTTTCCACGAAAACACTCGAGACATCAACACATGTCACAAATTGGGGGATGCTCATTAGGGTATTGGTTTGGCGGTTTACAGCGTGCGGCGTACACTACGCCCGTTATAAGAAAGTGTTATAAGAATGAGTCGGTTAGTAAATACAAGGAGTAATGGTAAAACGTTTCTTTCATTATGGAATATCAATTCCATGCGTTACCCGTTACCACCTTCTTCTACTTTACTCAGCCGTTCCCATTTCTTACGAGACCAGAATACGTTTTGTCATGACTTGTATAAATAGGTCTTACCTATTTCCACCAAACAACAAGTTTTGGGTCAGGAGCATACAACACTCAGAAACCACTTGCTAGCTTTCCCATCTGTTAGCTTTCACTTTATGATACAAGTCAAACAACTACTCTTCCAGAATCAACTATTCTGTCTCAACACTTTCTTCGCTTCCCTCCCTAAAACCAACCCTTGTCCTTCACTTTGTGACCGAAGCAAGTCTGGAACGGCCATTTCTTGGTTTAGGCCGGATTTGTACAGATTGATCTCTCGAATCTAAAGTACTCCCTTGCAGTACATTGTTTAGGGTTTAGACTCAGTTTCTCACCCACTCACGCGAAATTACCGAAATCAGCAGAAACCTTTTTCACCCTCAAACAATTGGCGACCACAGCGGGAGGATTGATCTTTCGGTCACGATGTCAATTTTCAACCCTCAATCTCATTGTTTGGCTTAGATCTCGGAACGGTAGCAACAAATGATCCGCTCAGGGATCAACGACCTAGTTACCAGTCGTAACAGTTACCAGGCGTAATACAACAAGAGCCGACTGGGGACTTCCAAAAAAAAAACGATTTGCTTAGGATCGACGACCCAGTTATCAATAATCACGCGACGGGGAACAATTGGGGACTTCTCACGGGCAATTCGACGTCGCCTAGACTTACGGTTTGGGATCTGTTTTGTTGAAGTAGGTAATAAAAACAAGTAAGTCCGGCCAGGATACATAACCAATTACTATAGGTTTCCACGTTGAAACCAAACACCATGTTATTCCCAAGTTTCATCCCATACTTTCCCCGTCATGCAACATTCACGGTTTCACAATTTTCCTAGACGACATGCTACCTACACTTGCAACTCAGACTTTAACATATCAAAAGACCATTATCCCAAAATAATCCAAAAACTCTTATAAAAATCAATCATCTATCAATCCAAAAAAAAAAAAAAAAACGAACCATAAACTAGGCGTTTCTTTGCCTTTCGGAAAAAAAAAAACTAAGGAAAGGAGTTTCAGAAAAGTAACATGCTCAAGGAAAATCGCTCAACAACGGCTCGTTCTTCTTGGAGAAAACGTTCTTCATACTTTGAAGGGCCGTCTGCTTCAGTTTCAACTCCTGAGATAACTTCTCCAGCTCCTGGGATAACTTATCAACTTCTGCCTCCTGACGATTAATCGAATCCGTGAAGGACCATCAACCGTTTGACTGCAGTCTTTGGATCTCGGAAAAGCCCTTGCAGAACTGAGGAGACATTAAACTCAAAGTCTACACACATATCATGGTGAAACTTCCAGCTTGAGATCACATCTCCGGAAATAGTGTGACCAGTCACGTTGCAGATATGGTGAATTGAAGATAAAGCTTCTTCCACACGCTTGACCAATGCAAATCGGCTAGTGAGATTCTTGGTCATGGCGATATGTCCGTATTTTTCCCATATCCTGGTATACAACTCGCATGCTTGGTCTGGCACCTTTGAAGCCTCCAACCAACACATAGTCTTCGTGGGGAGTCAAATATGGAGGCACGAAAATGGCGCCCGCAACTGAATCTGCGACCGACAAAGGATTCCTGACCACGACCGCACCAATGGTCGCCGAAGTACTTTCCACCATTTGGGTTTCACCGTTATCAACGTCCATCTCCGAGCCACCTATAGGCGCGGCTTCCACGGCAGGACCTTCATTGTGGCGAGTCTCCACCTCAAGACCCTCTTCAGAAACAATCCCTTCATGCAACATTACGATTTAGTTTTCACTCAAAAAAAAAAGAGGGCAAAAAAAGAAGAAGAAGAGGAACGCATAAACTTACCGACTCATCTGCGGATTCGCCGGAGGAAGACTCGGTGTCACCTTCGAAAGCACTTTCATCATCACTGCTGGATCCCGATCTTTCTTCTTCCTCGGATTCTTCTACATCCTCAGGAGACTTAGTAGCCGATTTCTGACTATGCGCGAGTTTGGCAAAGGGGTTTGCGCTGTCAAGGCCCTGAATCGGAAAAGAAAATATGTTTAGCAACGAAACAGAAGATTTGTGTGAATCAGTCAAATCAAGAAGGAGCTGCCCACACCCGTGTGTTGAAAGAAATGAAAGTCACGAGAGCCGACGAATCCGTATGGAAACCACCCGCACGGTTCTTAGACTTTCGTTCCTTTTTCTTAGAACTATCGGGAGATTTTCGCTTGGCAGTAGAAGGCTCCCTCAACAGTGGATGTTCCGCTAAAGTCACAAAGGAAGGCCTGCCGCAGGTATTCTCCACAACATCGCCCGCAAACCCATGGATGGCAAGAAACTCATCCTGCTAGAACTTGTTGTACCTGGGGGTTGTCATTGGACTTTGATATGGGAGCAGGAAAGGAAGGCTCTTACCTGGCGCGAGAACACTGGCGTTAAGAATAGCTGGCAACAGTTCTTCCGAAGCAACCGACTGACGAATAAATGGGACCCCTTGGTCAAAACCCATATGCCGAGCCGCCCTGTCGATATTATAAGGGACCGCCTTGCAACATCCCCGAAAGAAAGATGGCACGTGTCCAGGGATACAACTCCGCATAAATACGACTTCTCCAACACTTGTATTCTCCCTGGACGAAAGCAAAGTCAAGTTCGGAGCAGCGGCAAAAGTGTTTGACTGAACTATGGACGCGTGAACTGGAGCCCAGGGACGAAAAGTAACATTATAGACATTATCAAGAAAATCGATGAGCTTCACTCCAGATCTTGGACGCCTATTAGACCAGCGCAGAATTCGAGAGCCGCCGCAAGACTCAGGAAGCGGAGCCAACGGTTTAGGAGCGTACTTTGCGAAATGCTCCCACAACCCTGCCTGGAGGAAAGCAACGTGAACATACGAGTCTACCTTCAAATAACCGTTTGAAACATACATATCCGCAACCAGATAATCCAAATGGGTGTACAAAGAACCAAGAAACAAGACCCCAATGGGAAGAACGACGCCTTTCGCCAGTTTGATGGCAAATTTAATAAGCCATCTCCTTATCTCCTTCTTGCCAGAGTCGTCACCAAAAATATCTCTGAACAGCTACAGAGCTAAAAACGCGGCAACATGGAGAGTGTCATCTAATTCTAGGTCCACCACCGGCTCATCAGGGAACCACTCAGACACCCACCAGCTGTAGAAGCACTTCGTCTTGTGATCCTTTCGGACGAACCCTTTTGACTTCTCGACAAGGGCGGCACACATCTCTTCTTCATCATCAGACAACGTGATATCAAGATTCCCTATTATGGGAAGGTTCAGCAAGACGGCTACGCTCTCTAAAGAGATGGTCGTTTCTCCCCACCTGTATATGGCAGTATGAGTATCTGGACACCATATGGAGACAAATATGATCAAACCCTGGATGTATTTCCTAACTTGAAGTGTTGCAGAAGCCGTGACAGCTCCAACAATCTGCGCCTTGGTCAAATTGGCCCTCACACGGTCTTGACCTATCATGAATTACATCCACTTATCAAAAGAACGCAACGGGCTCTGACAGATTTTGAAGTCGATGGGAGAAGCAGGATATTCTTT
This sequence comes from Papaver armeniacum, assembly GCA_023531295.1. Classification (NCBI taxonomy): domain Eukaryota; kingdom Viridiplantae; phylum Streptophyta; class Magnoliopsida; order Ranunculales; family Papaveraceae; genus Papaver; species Papaver armeniacum. The sequence continues at coordinate 43,278 of JAJJWW010013153.1, forward strand.
CCTCTGCAGACAAAATCGCATTATGCGCCATGGCCGAACCGACTGGACCTCTCTTTCATTTTCTGAACCAGTCAAAAGAACCGCCACATACTTGGGATGGGTTTTCCTAGGTGAAGAAGACATTGTAAAAAATTCATCATCTGCATTTGGCTTGGAGTTGCTAACGTTCTTCGGTACAGTTGCAAGGCTCTTCCCAGGTGACGTCTTAACAGAATTCCTTATGCTATTGAAGTAACTACAACAAAACAAAATGAAGAATTACTACCTCGAAGAAAAAGCATACATAAAGTATTACCAAGATCGGTTACAAACAATAACGTGTTTGTCACGGAAATTTCTCTTTGGCCACACGTCACGACATTCATGACTAGGAGAATGGGGACTGATGCTACCCAATGAGGCATATGTAATGTCAAGAGAAATACGCTATTTGTTGAAATCAGATAGTACCGCGGGAAGCATGCGAAGTCACGGAAAGTACAACCCAGGTCAAGTCATGCTCTATCATGGAAATACGCTCGCAACCAAGGGATGAATATTTTCACACGGCCACAAAAGGGAAAGGCAACCTTGAAGCTAGGTTTTCACGAGAAGAAAACTAATAATATCAACCTACTCATGCACGCATGTTTTGTATCATACTTGGTTTTCTTACTATCGGCATGGCGACTAATATTGCTATGATACTGCTAGCAAGGAAGAATCATTCATACAAAAAAATATATATACGGGTTCATGGAGAGTATATCTACGGCTAGGGATTGCACCGAAAAAAAAAAGAAGCGTTGGAGTACATAACTGGAATGTTAGCTCATTTTACTGCTACCACTCTGCCGCTAGCACAAAGACGTGAGAACAAAGATGAAAAATAAAATAAAAGGAGAACAACCCTTTTATAGGAGTAATATTCTTTTGAAGTTAGAATAAGGAAAGGATTCCCTATTTTAAAGCCACAAATAAGAAAAGGCAATCGGGCCCGCAAGGATAAGTCTCACGATGCCCAAAAGTCCACGCCATGCCTTACCTCACGATACCCCAGCAATCCGCGCCACGCCAGAGTCCAAGTCGCGCTCGCGCCAAGCCAAGCCGAGCCGCGCCAAGTCAAGCCAAGCCGCCTGCGCCGAGCCAAGCCAAGCTGAGCCAAGCCGTGCCCGAGCCAAGCAGCGCCCAAGCTGCACCAAGTTGCACCAAGCTGCACCAAGTTGCACCAAGCTGCACCAAGCCCAGTTGCGCCAAGACCGAGCCGAGTCGCGCCCGAGCTGCGCTAGGCCAAATCCCATTCCTAGCCACGCCAACAACTCGATAAGCCAACGCCTCCACATTCCTTAACCCATCCAAGAAGATGTGTGGCCAAACCAAGCCAACATCCTGCAGCAATCGCATCTACTATTTCACGGTCCAGCCAGTAACGACGCGACCAGAATTCATGCAAGGTCGCCAACACAAGGATCACGAAATTTAGAACACTCTCGGAAAAGGTTAGACGAATCTTCCTAGTCATCTTTCATGACCCGCTGTTTCGATTTTGTCTTTGTCTGTCCCCACCTTATGCTTACCTCGCAACAACGCTCCTATTCCGAGCTAAGAAGGGGACTTAATGTTGATGGTGGTTTTTAGCTTATGGATAAAATCGTAAAACCATACATCTGACATGACGTCACTATGACCAATAGTGCATTTATTAAATCAATCAACGTATTTACATAAGAATTACCAGGGTACCTTTTTTTTATACACATGTGTTATGTTCCACGACAGAACCCTTAGTATTAACTGACATCACCCATGTATACACCTAACCTTAATTCTCCCACCGTGCCAATGGCAAACCATGCCAGCCACGTCTCTGCGCCAAGGCATGCCAACCATGCCAGCCGCACCACCGTGCCAATGGCAAACCATTCCAGCCACGTCTCTACGCTAAGGCATGCCAACCATGCCAATGTCAAACCATGCCAGCCACGTCTCTGCGCCAAGGCATGCCAACCATGCCAGCCACGTCTTTGCGCCAAGGCATGCCACCCATGCCAGCCGAACCACCATGCCAGCCACGTCTCTGCGACAAGGCATGCCAACCATGCTAGCCGCACCACTGTGCCAATGGCAAACCATGCCAGCCATGCCTCTGTGCCAAAGCATGCCAACCATTCCAGCCGTCCAAAGTCACCAGCTGACGCATGGCAACCTGCGGCTGAAAGCCAAAACACGCGGTTTGCACCTAAACCCTAATTTGGCCGCGCCTACTCTTTGACAAGGCCATGACTCAACGCTGGCTGCTAAAACAAAGGGTTGCAATAATCAACGGCTACCCTTCTATTTAATATGCAGATCTCGACCACACAAGTTCGCCACCTGACGCATGGCAACTTGCGGCCCAAAGCCAAAATACACGGTTTGCATCTCAACCCTAATTTGGCCGTGCCTACTCTTTAACAAGGCCATGACTCAACGCTGGATACTACAAACAAAGGGTTGCGATAATCAACGGATACCCTTCTCTTCGAGATGCAGATCTCGACCACACAAGTTCGCCACCTAACGCACGGAAACTTGCGTCCCAAGGCCAAACACCACGGTTTGCACCAAACCATAGTTTTGGCCGCGCCTATACCCTGCCAGCCTCTCCTTCACGTCATTGGCTGCCAAAACAAAGGGTTGCAATGATCAACGGTGTAGATGGGGCAAAACGAGTTGCTGGTTTTTAAGGAATTGAGGAGACGACCGTGCGGAGGAAACTCCTTGAACCGAGCGAACCGTCAAACCTCACACAGATGCACTGTAAGAAGGGAGTGCTTTGAATTCGAGAGATCAATATGTAGTAGTCCGGCCTAAACCAAGACAATGGCCGTTCCAGAGTAAATTCGGTCACAAGAGAGGATGGGTCAATCTATAGTAGGGAAGCTGAGAAATATGTGAGATCAATGGTGATCGAAGATTGTAGGTGTGTTGTGTATTCTGAAAATAAGATAAGTTCCGAATGATTGAATTTGCTCTGTTGAGAGTAATTGCTCAAATGTTGATTTGTTAATCTCGTGTTGTCTGTTTGACGTGAGATTATCCTATTTTTCAATCATGATTCAGAGACTTATTTATATTGCTAGAATTGTAAAACATCATGATCCCATGAAGTGTGACAGTTGATGGGATCAAAGAGTGGAGAAGTGGAAATCGTGTTAAAGCCAGTTGCTCAACGTGCGGAGACTCGGTCGATTTTCCACCTACTACTTTGTTAACTCCTTCAACTGATTGCACGACTTGCTCACATTCTCATTGTGTGTATGAACACATGTGTCGTAGACCGCCAGACCAAAACCCTAGTTAATATCCCCCATGTGACACGATTGACGTCTCGTGATAGTGGAGTCTGCGAGGCATACGTATATTTAGTTAGTCTGTTGATGACTTCATGACTCCATGGGACGATGAGTCCTTGCACTGTTGAGTCGAACATGATTTGAAAATATTCTGAGACTCATGAATTGAACATGTCTGTTGAGACAGAGGTATAACGTATGCATAAACATAGTTAACGTGAGCAAATATTGCTCATTCGATGAACTGTTGAATATTGATGGTTGAACCAATGTTCCTTGGTTTGAGCAAATATTGCTCATCTGAGCAAATGTTGCTCGTTTGATGAATTATTGGTAGCATAACAAAATAAAATATTAAATATTAATTTAAATACTGGCAACTGAACCAAGTATAATTAATAAAATGTTGACCATGAGATCGTCGTAAAATTATTAGCGTTTGAATCTGGAATTATGAACCTTGGACTCAAAACCCTAATTCGATCAATTGATGGTTTATTGAAAATTAACCACGGAGTGAAGGAGGGACCGGCTACATGGGATTATGGGTCAACCATGTAGCGTCCAGATGCTCAAGTGAGCAAATACTAAGGTCTCTTGAAGACTTGCTGATTTGTTGATGAAAAGACGATTAAATACTGGTTTAATAATTTATTATTAAAATAATGCTCGTCTGAGCCTTAGGTGATAAAACCTAATTAATTACGAAGAGATGAGGGACCGACCAAGGGGTCATGAAACCGGCCCTGAGTGGTCATATGATCGACTTACGATCATTTCATGGAATTCCAAGTTGTTTGGAAGAGTTTGAACCTAATATGAACAAATTAGGTCAAATAATGAAAATATATGGGACCAGCCTCTTCCAAGACAAAGAGCCAACCTTGGTTGGTCAAGGTAATATGCTCATGTCATCAAAGTGTCCGCGTCTCAGTCCTGAGAATTTTAATATTTTCTGATGTGCGTTTGAGCAATCATTTGAGAAAATATGAAGAAATCAGGGATTTTGTTGAAACTGAGGAAACTTCATGAGATGAAGGAAAATAATTATAAAATGAATGAATCATGGAGTGTGGGACCGGATATGGCTAAGGCATGGCCGGCCGGCCAATGAACACGGTCCCATGGCACTTTTCCTAATTTTATATTATTTTCATGATTTTATGAAAATATCATGAAATCAAGGAGTTTGTTGAAACCAATGAGTTTCCTTGAAGTGAAGGAGTTTCCATGAGGTGAAGGAAACATAAAAAATAACAATAATAAAATAAGAAGCGTGTGGGACCGGCTAGGCATGACCGGGCGGCTTGGGCCGGTCCCACAAGTTACCTAATTTTATATAATTTTTTATGACTTTATGAAAATATCATGAAATCAAGGAGTTTCCTTGAAGTGGAGGAGTTTCCATGAGGTGAAGGAAACATAAATAATAATAATAATAAAATAAGAGGCGTGTGGGACCGGCCGGCTAGGGCCCGGTCCCACAAGTTTACCTAATTTTATATTATTTTTCATGACTTTATGAAAATATCATGAAATCAAGGAGTTTCCTTGAAGTGAAGGAGTTTCCATGAAGTGAAGGAAACATAAAAAATAATAATAATAAAATAAGAGGCGTGTGGGACCGGCTAGGGCATGACCGGCCGGCTAGGGCCCGGTCCCACGAGTTTACCTAATTTTATATTATGTTTCATGACTTCATGAAAATATCATGAAATTAGGGAAATACCATGAGATCAAGGAATTTCATGGGATGAAGGAAAGAATAATAAAATAATAAGGAATATAAGGTGTGGGACCGGCCACAACTAGGGCATGACCGGCCGGCTAGTAGGCTTGGTCCCACATACCTTTCCTAATTATTTATTATTTCCTTGATGTGAAGGAAACACCATGAAATTGAGGAGTTTCCTTGAAACGAAGGAATTTTGTTCAAATGAGGGAATTTTCATGGGATCAAGGAAAATAATAAAATATGATAAAATATAAAATTGGACGTGGGAATGGTCACGGCACGGCCGGCCGGTGGGCCCAGTCCCCAGGTTAATAGTTTATTATTTATTATTTTCTTTCCTATTTTGCATAGGTTCATCGTCCCTTCGTATTTTGAAATACTCATTCGTGCATTCAGGTGCTCGTTAGTGCATTATTGTTGAGTACACTTGCACCATTTTGGTCGGGGCTTACTCGATAGTAGCTTAGATGCCCGTGTGTTGAATATTTATTACTAACCCATGGAGTTCTACTGGGAAGAAACATAAATTGAAGTAACAAAATATTATGAAAACATTGAATATTTTCCAGGGATTTAGTTAATGAATCTAATGATTTAAGAATAATTAATTGATGGCTCTATACTAGTACGATCGTCTAGGAGCATTAATTATTCAGGAATTGAGTGATATGAGCTTGTTGAAGCGTCATATTTCTTTTATATAGTCAGGGAACACATTGTTACATCCTGAAGACATTATTGCTCTATACTAGCAGGCAAGCTGTCTAGGAGCCGTCTAATCTTGCAATTCTATATAAAAGTGATAATTGAAATTGCTCAGTATTCATGAGATATGATGTTGCCTCAGCTGAGAGATTACATATCTACATATACTCTGAGAGACAATATTCTCAGTCAGAGATTCTCGTGGCATGAGCTTTCACGCTTTCGATAAGAGACATAAGCCTCAATACTCGTCTGATTGCTGGATCAGGAGCATATACAGTTATGGGTTTACGATTTTAGCCCTTGTCGAAAATCCACCATCTACATTAAGTCCCCTGCTGAGTGAGGGACAGTCATGTTCCTCAGTCAGCACTGAATGGTGATTTTCCAGTTATGAACGAAATAAGTAATCGAACTTAGTCGTAAGATAAGATGTTACCGTATATTTTTGATAGTACGAGCAAACCACGGCTTGAACGAAGATTCCAGTGGCATGATAGAGCATCGCCTAATGAGCATGAATTGGTGTTTAACCGCTGATTTTGATGACAGGACCTTGGTCGTTTTAGGATTCACGGGTCGGGCACAAGAAAGGAATCCGTTTTTTAGCGCGGACGTTCGTTAGTTTAAGAAACAAACAAAATAGTCCTGAGTCTAATGATAAAAATTTTGTCTATGAGCTTTCACGAAAAACAAAATTTTATTTTTTAAATATGTGAGATTTCACAAAGTGGAATAAACTCTCGTTTCAAAGGTGGATGCAGAATTTTTTTTGAACATATGTGCGTCTGTTAGTAATACAATTTTATTTATGAGCTTTCATAAAAAATTTTATCTTCGAGCTTTCAGAAATCTTTGAAAATATACTCTCGCTTCAAAGACAGATGCTCGTGCGAGGGAACGAATATATATATATATATATATATATATATTATTTTTCAAACTTACGTGAGTTTCATGTTAAATATATATATATATTTTTGTAAAACCAATGTTTTGATTTTGAACAACGGTTGAAAGTAGACAATTATTCATGGTGAAAATAATGTTTGTATGTAAATTTTCACAATTGTAGAATGGACGTCTATCCAATTTTTGAAAAACCAGTGGATGCTAAAATTCACGTGGGTTGTTCACGGTTTTATGAAAATCAAGTCATGATTTTCAATAATGAATTTTGCTCGTCTTTGCAGGTTTGAAAGAACGAGCAAGTTTTGAAATTCTGACGTTATAATCACTACAGCTAGTGAAATTGTAAATAGATAAGAGTTGGATTGTTACCATTTTTGTAGACGCTGTTGTGAGCACCTTTATTCCATGATTCATTATTTTGTCGAATCCTGCGCTTTGTATGAACGATACGCTGAAATAGCCACTTTGCAAGAATGTCTGACTCCAAGGATGATACTTCCAAAGATGGTGTTTCCAGAGATGACATCTCTACGGATGAAACTTTAAGAAATGGTACTCCTGGGACCTCTGAGTGATGGTGAGAGATCCTTCATATTGAGTTGTACTTCTGCTTATTTCATTAGATTTACCACAGGATGATCGTACAGTGAAATCCCGGATAAATGTAGACTCCACGGAAATAGAAGAAAGTCTACGGGAGCGGAGAACCCAGAAGTAAGGACTACAGGATGTTAGCAAATGACGTGCAGTCCCCAGCCGTTTCTTTGGTGAGTTGTTAGCGCTCCTCGTGTCATGACTTTTCCCTGCCCGTGCAATTAGGATCACGATACGAAGGTTTGTTACTTCTTTTAGACTTTTTCTCCATCGATTGACGGCCTTCAACTTGTTCCCGGGCAAACAATCCAGCACTGATGAAGAAGTCAATGTAAGCATCTCTTTCGTGTAGGCGATCGTGGCATCTCCTTGAATGAAATAATAATAATTATTGTTGATGAGTCCAGGAAGAAATCATTGTAGATGAGGAGCATGTTGATGAAGCGTACTCTTCTTTGGGGCATGGGAATATGGAGAATTCCCGAAATCCCGAACCAAATGGAGATAGCGGCGTTATCAATGGAGATTCCGGCATTGTCGAGCCTTTAAATGATTTAGAGACTCTCTTAGTAAGTATATCTCCTGTAATCTCTTCATAGAAGTATGAAATTGCTGATTTGTGAATGAATGAGAATCCATTTGAGTACGTCACCAGAAAATTTCAGACTTCAGCCTTTTAATAGAAACGTTGTAGAATCTTCGTCCGAAGTCGGATTTTCGCGGTCTGCATATGTATCTTCGTGCCCAGAAAATTTTCAAGCTATTTCACAGAATCTTTTTGAGTTTTGAGCATGTTTAGGGCCTGAAAAAGGCGAAACAGTAAACTTCCAGGAGACTTTCAGAATATTTTCAGATTGTATGTTGTCCAATGTTTTGGCCACATCTACTTGCTCGTTTCTTCAATTGCTGTGAATTTTGGATATGTTGTAGAGGACATCCATACGAAGAGAATGGTATATGAGCCATCCCTAGATTCTTCACCAATTGCTCCCAGCCAGTCGGTTTGTTCAGGATAGTGCAAAATTATCTCAGACGAGTTTGCTGTAAAACACTCATGTTTTTTCTTTAGACCATTCGCTTGTGTCTTGAACAGTTAGTGAAGGATTTTAATGTCATTGATTCATTTGAGATCAGGACCCCTTGATTGATACATGAGTGTGGTGCTTGCAGTGTCGTCTTGTTTCTGTTAGTCGCAGAAACATCACTTCTGAAACCCTGGTCACGGGACCATAACTGAGGTTGCTCTCGAGAGGGGGTGATGTAATGACCATGGTTTCATGTCCCGGTGGTAGCATTCCTTTTATGATGAATGATCAGCACATGAGAGCCTGGTGCCACGGGTCTTGGACTGCATAAACTTGATGAAGGACTTAGTGGGAAGACGTGGTAGACACCGATCGACTGTGGAAGTTATGAATCCCGTCTAAGAATTGATGCTTGCATGTTGTATGCTCTGGAAGCTGTAGGAACCTCATACGACGTCGGAATTCAATGCTTTACCCCAAATTTTGAAGCTAAGAGACTGAGTTATCAAATGAGAAAAGAATCACTCAATTTGGAGTTGCAGAGGCCATCCAACGAAGCGTGCACATTTGTAATTTGTAATCCCGTACAAATTTTTCAGATTTCGTAGACATGACGGTAAAGGCCATATCTTTCAGCTCGTATGTCCGATTGATGCGCCCTTTTGGTATGTTGTAGAAGAAACATAGACGAGCATCTTTTGTTGAGAAAGTATTGTCCCATTCCTCACCCATTGGTACGTTTTTGTAAACCCATGTCCTGGAGCATGTCGTATCTCATTTGTAGAGGCGATGAGAACATCTTGTAGAAGACTTTGATTTATGCCTGTCCATCGTGCAAGCTTTGGGAATATGTTCATGTTATCATGTTTTTATGTCTACATATCTTGATATGAATCATTAGGGCTTGGAGAAGTACGATCCATTGAGTAACACTTCAGAGAATGAATAGTTGATGAATCCGGATGTTGTGTCTGAGACTGTTATTGATGCTAAGATCATGATTCAATTTTCTACAGAAATTCTTGTTAATGCTGAGACCATGAATGGAGTTCCTCTACGTATCCTTGCTGATGCTGATACTATGGTTGGAGTTGCTACATAGACCGAAGATGATAGTCTTTGCTCATCCATCTAGTAAGCCTTTATATGCACGAACTAGTTGGTGGGTTGAGCATTCCCAAGATAAAGGTGTACTAGGATTTCAACCCAAATTCTCCTGAATATGACTTTACTGTGAAATGACTTCGTCAGGGATTCGTTGTTGTTGCGCGGTAGATAGCAGCAGCAGTCTTCATTCTGGATATGATTGGTGAAGAGAGGAAGTTTCCCAGTCGTGCAGGGGTTAGCAGAGTTAAAGGAGTTTGTAGCATCCATTGATGAATGATGTTGCATACGCGAGAAGTCTCATCGTGGGATAGTGAAGACTTATCGATTTGTAATTCAGCCACACTTTGATCGTGTCGGTGTTGAACCATTGTGTCACCGTCGAGATATTGTGCTGAAGCTAGAGGCGCTATTATCGAAGTTGTACTCTTTGATTGGGAGTATAATTCGAAGGCTTCTTATATGCTTGAGCGCTGAAGCGTCGAACGTCTTATGCTTGATCATCTCGGCCCCGTGTATCTTCTGTTGATTTGGCATTCCGCTGCGATAGTGGGATTCAACATTTGTGCAGACATCAGAGATTTATGATTTTGTAGCACTCGTGGTCATTCCTGCAAGTCTGTGGAGAAATTCCCAAAGTGTTCTTTGCCATGCTTCCGTCATCTCTCAGTAGTGAACGTCTTGGTAAGATGCTCGATTCGAAGCGGTGTCAGATTCAACCACTTGGTAAAATATTGCTGGAGTGAGATTACCCACTCATAACATCTTGTAAAGTTGCTAGCAGAATTGAGTCCCCATGCTAGGATAACATGTGAGGAAATAAATGACATAGACACGGAAGGAACGAGACTTTCCTGAGTGCAGAGCCTCTTGATGAATGTCTATGCATCTATTCCAAGTTCTTTCTTCAACCTCATCAAAGTTCGAAATTTCTCCAAGTGCTCTGATGATGGGATGTCCGTCACTGGATCCGAAATTTCTTCGGTGGAGAGATGTGCAACTAAGGGTGCTTTTTCAGTAGCCATATTTTCATCATGGATCCATGCTCGTCTGAGGATCATGTCATACCCTGGATCTTCCTGATTGTGTGAAACCTGGTTTCTGTCCAGGTTGAACCCATTTTCACTTTGAGAGTGATGTAGGCATATGTATCTCTGAGCATTCATTCGTGATCTTTGATTGATATGGGAGCATGAATAACTTTTTTTTTATAGTGATGCCTGCAGCTCCGAGGGTTTTCAGTGGGATAATGTTGATATTTTTGCCAGCCTCGATCAACGTTCTCCAAATTCGTTCCTTTGAGATTGACTGTGATAAACAGTCCCAGTTGTACATCTCGTTGTTTGTGGCTGGGGCCTTAAGAAGTATTTCCGTAAATGGACAGTCGTCTTCCTGACACTATGTGATTCAGCATTATTAACATGTCTTTCCTTTATGCCTTCGACAGATAGAGCAATTCACATATATGTTCGACCAAGGATTGAACTTCTTCTTTGAGAGGTTGTTCAGAGAGTGAAGGTATTGATTGGGAGAGGTTCCTGTGTACTCCTTCAGTCCCCAGTTAAATCTCTCTTGGGATTCTCTGTTTCTTCTTCAGTTGGCTATCTCCTGATAAATGGCAATTTGATTGCACCATCTTAAATACAGACTTCCAGTAACTCGATCACTTCTTCAATATGAAGAGGGGGGTTTGAGTCTGTCTGATAATTTCCCCATTTGTTGATGCTAAGTCGAGGTTTGTGCATTTCAGGATTGGTTATCCTTTCTTTGTGCTTTCGGAGGAGCCTGAGAGATTGGAGGAGCATGCTTGTGTTGTGATGCCTCGTCTTTCCTTTTGCTTCCTTTCAGCAACTACGTTTGTTGAAGGCTGGAGATTGTAATCATTGTTGACTAGGCATCGACTGCTTCGAGGTTCCTCGACCTTGCAAACTTTTTTCTTTCCAGTAAAGCAGGTGCAGTAGTCGCTGATCGTTTGGCTTCTTCATAAAGCTCTGAGAAAGTCTGGAACCGGAGATTTTCCAGCAAGGCTCTGTGGACCGGGATCATTCCGTCGATGCACAAGTCTACAAGTTGCTGCTCTGTGATGTTTGGATCGTGGCAATCCAAGGCTTGAACTCTGAACCTTTTCACATAGTCATTGAGATGTTCATTGCTCCTTTGAAACATCATTCCTAGATCAGAGAGAGTGATTTGCTCCGAAACAAAGAAATATTTTCTGTAGAAAGCATTAATCATCTCTCCCCAACTGGTGATACTTCCTGGTGCGATGTTGTTGTACCGAGTATATGCTCTTCTGTTAGAGACTTTGAAAATTCCTTCAGACGGACGACATGATTGTGTTCATGCTCACCCAACGATTCTAAGAATCGAGAAACATGTTCTCGAGCGTTGCCCGTTCCGTTGTAAAGTGTGAATGTTGGAAAAGTGTATCCCTTCGGAAGAGGAATCCTTTGTGTAGCAGCAGGATATGGAGGTTGGTGACGATGTACGGAAGGTGTTTTGTCTTTCCCACGATCCTCCAAAAGACATTCAAGGTCTTCACGAGTGATGAAACTGGATGGCTCTTTCACTGGTGGATTATCTGCATCCTTAGGAACTTCCTCACCGCCTATTACGTGGATCAGAGTGACCTCAGGATCAGCGTCTGAAGATGTTTCTTTAGCTTTTCCTTTCTCCTGAGTTTTCTCTGACATCTTGTTTGTAAGAGTCTTGAGATAGTTGAATAGTTCTTTCTGAGTAGCAGCCATGTCAGTTTAATTTTTGGCGAGAGTTTCTTGCACCTTCATAAGATCACTTATGGTAGGTGGATTTTCTCCAACTTCTTCAGGAAACCGACCGGAGAGTGGATTGTTGATGGTGTGGGTGCCGTCACTTGCATGGGTGATCACTGGAGTACCAGTACTTGGAGGAGTAGTAGTGGCAGGTTGCGCCGGAAGAGTGGTAGTGGCAGGTTGCGCCGGAGGAGTGGTGTTGGCAGTACCACTAGAGCTTGCAATTTAGAGCCGTGTGTTGAATCCGGGTTGGTAACTGAACCAGACCTAAGACCGACCATCTTTGTGAGAAGTGAGATTGCAACCGAGAGAATGATCTCCCACTGTGGTCGCCAATCTATAGATGAGGCAAAACGAGTTGTTAGTTTTTAAGGAATTGAGGAGACGACCATGCGGAGGAAACTCCTTGAACCGAGCGAACTGTCAAACCTCACACAGATGCACTGCAAGAAGGGAGTGCTTTGAATTCGAGAGATCAATATGTAGTACTCCGGCCTAAACCAAAACAATGGCCGTTCCAGAGTAAATTCGGTCACAAGAGAGGATGGGTCAATCTATAGGAGGGAAGCTGAGAAATATGTGAGATCAATGGTGATCGAAGATTGTAGGTGTGTTGTGTATTCTGAAAATAAGATAAGTTCCGAATGATTGAATTTGCTCTGTTGAGAGTAATTGCTCAAATGTTGATTTGTTAATCTCGTGTTGTCTGTTTGACGTGAGATTATCCTGTTTTTCAATCATGATTCAGAGACTTATTTATATTGCTAGAATTGTAAAACATCATGATCCCATGAAGTGTGACAGTTGATGGGATCAAAGAGTGGAGAAGTGGAAATCGTGTTAAAGCCAGTTGCTCAACGTGCGGAGACTCGGTCGATTTTCCACCTACTACTTTGTTAACTCCTTCAACTGATTGCACGACTTGCTCACATTCTCATTGTGTGTATGAACACATGTGTCGTAGACCGCCAGATCAAAACCCTAGTTAATATCCCCCATGTGACACGATTGACGTCTCGTGATAGTGGAGTCTGCGAGGCATACGTGTATTTAGTTAGTCTGTTGATGACTTCATGACTCCATGGGACGATGAGTCCTTGCACTGTTGAGTCGAACATGATTTGAAAATATTCTGAGACTCATGAATTGAACATGTCTGTTGAGACAAAGGTATAACGTATGCATAAACATAGTTAACGTGAGCAAATATTACTCATTCGATGAACTGTTGAATATTGATGGTTGAACCAATGTTCCTTGGTTTGAGCAAATATTGCTCATCTGAGCAAATGTTGCTCGTTTGATGAATTATTGGTAGCATAACAAAATAAAATATTAAATATTAATTTAAATACTGGCAACTGAACCAAGTATAATTAATAAAATGTTGACCATGAGATCGTCGTAAAATTATTAGCGTTTGAATCTGGAATTATGAACCTTGGACTCAAAACCCTAATTCGATCAATTGATGGTTTATTGAAAATTAACCACGGAGTGAAGGAGGGACCGGCTACATGGGATTATGGGTCAACCATGTAGCGTCCAGATGCTCAAGTGAGCAAATACTAAGGTCTCTTGAAGACTTGCTGATTTGTTGATGAAAAGACGATTAAATACTGGTTTAATCATTTATTATTAAAATAATGCTCGTCTGAGCCTTAGGTGATAAAACCTAATTAATTATAAAGAGATGAGGGACTGACCAAGGGGTCATGAAACCGGCCCTGAGTGATCATGGGATCGACTGACGATCATTTCATGGAATTCCAAGTTGTTTGGAAGAGTTTGAACCTAATATGAACAAATTAGGTCAAATGATGAAAATATATGGGACCGGCCTCTTCCGAGCCAAAGAGCCAACCTTGGTTGGTCAAGGTAATATGCTCATGTCATCAAAGTGTCCGCATCTCAGTCCTGAGAATTTTAATATTTTCTGATGTGCGTTTGAGCAATCATTTGAGAAAATATGAAGAAATCAGGGATTTTGCTGAAACTGAGGAAACTTCATGAGATGAAGGAAAATAATTATAAAATGAAGAAATCATGGAGTGTAGGACTGGCTATGGCTATGGCTAAGGCATGGCCGGCCGGCCAATGAACACGGTCCCATGGCACTTTTCCTAATTTTATATTATTTTCATGATTTTATGAAAATATCATGAAATCAAGGAGTTTGTTGAAACCAAGGAGTTTCCTTGAAGTGAAGGAGTTTCCATGAGGTGAAGGAAACATAAAAAAAAAAAAAAAAAAAAAAGAAACGTGTGGGACCGGCTAGGCATGACCGTCCGGCTAGGGCCCGGTCCCACAAGTTACCTAATTTTATATTATTTTTCATGACTTTATGAAAATATCATGAAATCAAGGAGTTTCCTTGAAGTGAAGGAGTTTCCATGAGGTGAAGGAAACATAAATAATAATAATAATAAAATAAGAGGCGTGTGGGATCGGCTAGGGCATGACCGACCGGCTTGGGCCCGGTCCCACAAGTTTACCTAATTTTATATTATTTTTCATGACTTTATGAAAATATCATGAAATCAAGGAGTTTCCTTGAAGTGAAGGAGTTTCCATGAAGTGAAGGAAACATAAAAAAATAATAATAATAAAATAAGAGGCATGTGGGACCGGCTAGGGCATGACCGACCGGCTAGGGCCCGGTCCCACGAGTTTACCTAATTTTATATTATTTTTCATGGCTTCATGAAAATATCATGAAATTAGGGAAATACCATGAGATCAAGGAATTTCATGGCATGAAGGAAAGAATAATAAAATAATAAGGAATGTAAGGTGTGGGACCGGCCACAACTAGGGCATGACCGGCCGGCTAGTAGGCTTGGTCTCGCATACCTTTCCTAATTATTTATTATTTCCTTGATGTGAAGGAAACACCATGAAATTGAGGAGTTTCCTTGAAACGAAAGAATTTTGTTCAAATGAGGGAATTTTCATGGGATCAAGGAAAATAATAAAATATGATAAAATATAAAATTGGACGTGAAAATGGTCACGGCACGGCCGGCGGGCCCAGTCCCCAGGTTAATATTTTATTATTTATTATTTTCTTTCCTATTTTGCATAGGTTCATCGTCCCGTCGTATTTTGAAATACTCATTCGTGCATTCAGGTGCTCGTTAGTGCATTATTGTTGAGTACACTTGCACCATTTTTGTCGGGGCTTACTCGATAGTAGCTCAGATGACCGTGTGTTGAATATTTATTACTAACCCATGGAGTTCTGCTGGGAGAACCATAAATTGAAGTAACGAAATATTATGAAAACATTGAATATTTTCCAGGGATTTAGTTAATGAATCTAATGATTTAAGAATAATTAATTGATGGCTCTATACTAGTATGATCATCTAGGAGCATTAATTATTCAGGAATTGAGTGATATGAGCTTGTTGAAGCGTCATATTTCTTTTATATAGTCAGGGAAAACATTGTTACATCCTGAAGACATTATTGCTCTATATTAGCAGGCAAGCTATCTAGGAGCCGTCTAATCTTGCAATTCTATATAAAAGTGATAATTGAAATTGCTTAGTATTCATGAGATATGTCGTTGCCTCAGCTGAGAGACTACATATCTACATATACTCTGAGAGACAGTATTCTCAGTCAGAGATTCTCGTGGCATGAGCTTTCACGCTTTCGATAAGAGACATAAGCCTCAATACTCGTCTGATTGCTGGATCAGGAGCATATACAGTTATGGGTTTACGATTTTAGCCCTTGTCGAAAATCCACCATCTACAAATGGACACCCTTCCATCTAAGATGCAGATCTTAGCCGTCCAAAGTCACCCGCTGACGCATAGCAACCTGTGGCCCAAAGGCAAAACACGCGGTTTGCACCTAAACCCTAATTTGGCCGCGCCTACTCTTTGACAAGGCCATGACTCAACGCTGGCTGCTAAAACGAAGGGTTGCAATAATCAACGGCTACCCTTCTCTTTGAGATGCAGATCTCGACCACACAAGTTCGCCACCTGACGCATGGCAACTTGCGGCCCAAAGCCAAAACACACGGTTTGCACCTAAACCCTAATTTGGCCGCGCCTACTCTTTTACAAGGCCATGACTCACCATTGGCTACTACAAACGAAGGGTTGCAATAATCAACGGCTACCCTTCTCTTTGAGATGCAGATCTCGACCACACAAGTTCGCCACCTGACGCATGGCAACTTCAAGCCCAAGGCCAAACATCACGGTTTGTACCAAACCCTAATTTTGGCCGCGGCTAAACTATGCCAAAGCTTGCTGGTCCCCTACTTTCATTGACTAATCAGGTTGCTCCAAACCAGCCACGGTCTTAAAAGAGGCTAGCTTCCCAAAACACGCTAGCTTCCCAAAACGCGCTAGCTTCCCAAAACCGCGCCAACATGCCGCACGTGCATACCAAAAAGCCATGCCATCCATGCCGCCATGACACAGGCGCGGCTATGCCACCTCAGGCCCGCAACATCCCTCATGAATTCTTTCTGAGTTTGACTGTCGGGCTGTTTTTACCTCCCGAACAAGCTCAAAACCTAAATATCCTCGCGTAGGGGGGATAGGAAATTCTTTTCCGGTCGAATGGAGGGGCGGACCGTCAAATTCCGAGTCCGTACGAGAATTCTACAACGATTCTAGTAAAGGGCGCTAATTAGGGTTTTAGCATGCCAAACCCTAATTTAGACAAAGTTGCCATGCTACAAACGGAAGGTAGCCACGATCAACGGCTGCCCTTTCTCCTGAGATGCAAATCTCAGCAGCCCAAGTTCGCCACCCAACGCGTGGCAACTTCTGGCCCAATGCCAAAACTGCACGGTTTGGTACCAAACCCTAAATTTTTGCCGCACCAACCAATACCCTAATGAGCATCCCCCAGTTTGTGACATGTGTTGATGTCTCGAGTGTTTTCGTGGAAAATGTGTAGCATGTTGCTGTTGCTTGGCAAGTTGAGCTTGGGAGACTTGTCGGCTCGGTGGTGACCCTCGACGGTCGAGATTTTGCATCTTGAGAGTAAGGGTAGCCGTTGATTGTTGCAACCCTTCGTTTTGGAAGCCAGCGTCGTGCATGGCTTTGGCATGTGTTAGGCGCGGCCAAAATTAGGGTTTAGTACAAGCCGTGATGTTTGGATTTGGGCCGCAAGTTGCCATGCGTTAGGTGGCGAACTTGTGTGGCTGAGATTTGCATCTCAGATGGAAGGGCAGCCGTTGATTATTGCAACCCTTCGTTTGGCAGCCAGCGGCATGACCGGTCTGGTTTTGGCATGCTCGTGCATGATTTATTAATTAAAAAAAAAGGCTTCATTGCTCTGATCAAAGATACTGCTACATTTAAGAATAATACGTATTTAGGTAAGTCAAGAGTGTGAGAACTGAGAAGCATATAGTTAGGTTGTTTTCTTTCTCTACTTTATATCTTGTTACCAAAAAAAGTAAATTAAGAAATAAGTGTGGCTATACCAACTTTTTATTGTTTTTGATAAGACCAAAAGTTATCAGATCTTGTGGGGTATACAATACAGGTGTTTGAGGGTGAAAACGGTTTCTGCTGATTTCGGTAATTTCGCGTGAGTGGGTGAGAAACTGAGTCTAAACCCTAAACAATGTACTACAAGGGAGTACTTTATATTCGAGAGATCAATCTGTACAAATCCGACCTAAACCAAGAAATGGTCATTCCAGACTTGCTTCGGTCACAAAGTGAAGGAGAAGGGTTGGTTTTAGGGAGGGAAGCGAAGAAAGTGTTGAGACCAGAATAGTTGATTACGGGAAGAGTAGTTGTTTGACTTGTATCAGAAAGTGAAAGCTAACAGATGGGAAAGCTAGCAAGTGGTTTCTGAGTGTTGTATGCTCCCGACCCAAAACTTGTTGTTTGGTGGAAATAGGTAAGACCTATTTATACAAGTCGTAACAAAATGTACTCTGGTCTCGTAAGAAATGGGAACGGCTGAGTAAAGTGGAAGGAGGTGGTAACGGGTAACGCCTAGAATTGATGTTCCATAATGAAAGAAACGTTTCACCATTACTCCTTGTATTTACTAACCAACTCATTCTTATGACACTTTCTTGTAACGGGCGTAGTGTACGCCCGCCAAACCAATACCCTAATGAGCATCCCAGTTGTAGTGTACGCCCGCCAAACCCTAATGATCTCTTCAGTACTCCTCTTCTTCTGTATTCCAGTTGTATTTATGGTTATAAATTATGTGAATCTATAGGAAGACTTTTATGTGTTCATTAAAGTAAATCCGAGAGAGAAAAATAAAAATGTAAAAAGAAGTGAGAATTTGAGATGCAAAAGGTATAAGTGATTGATAGACAAATCAATGATGATATTCTTGAAAATGCACACGAATGAAAAAGATTTTTGAGAAGTCGAAAAAAAATGTTGATTACGTGACTAATCGGGATTCTTTTTGTAGACGAAAGCCAGGAAGACCCCTTCCCCTTGGTGGACCTAGTCTTATAGAATCCATGTAATTTCAGCAATCCTTTGTGATTTCAATACAATGTCAAATTTGTGTAATATTGTGTAATAAAATTAGGCGTGATTTTTCCAAGTTTTCAACACAGTACTTGTGCTTTCTATATACTCCTGTCCAGTGCTTTGGTCATAGATTGAGTTTGACAATGCAACCAACAACTCCAACACCATTCAATCATACACAAGAAAACAGTTATTAAACAAGAAAATTAATCCATTAGACAGTCATTAATTAAGTAACTCCAACACCATTCAGTCATTAACATTACAAAAAACATGAAAATAAATCCTAAATCCAAAACATAAATTCCAAAAAACAAAACAAGATTCAGTCGTCCACAGTCCACAATTTCCCATTAGACCACTCTTAATTCCAATTTTTCTTTGTACTTTGATGATACATATTTCTTCAAAATAGTAACTTGTATAACCATTTGCAAAATCTGTATCATCATTTCCATTAAAGCAACTTAACCCAAAAAATCCACCAGCTATAAGAAAATTGGAACTGGTAGAGCCTTACCTGTTTCCGGCCATCACTCGGAGTCGTAATCCGACTTTTCCCTATCCGATCGCATATCAGTTTCAGAATCAGTCACTATGTTGAGTATGACCTCATTTTCATGTGTTGTTCGTGATAGGTACGCCTGATACTCATCCTCTACACTGATTTCATTCACAGGGTGGTCTGTATAATCCTTATATCTTCCAGCATAAATTGATGCTCTTCTAGCCCTAATCCTTCTCATTAAAAACACACCTTGTCTCCTTTCCCTTTTCTGCAACAACTGCAAAAATTCTTCTGGGTATTCTTCATCTTTTACTTTCTCTATGCTTCTCTTCTCTGTCTCTTCATTTTCTGCCTCACACACTGAATTTGCATGATCAAACTCATTCCACAACAAATCCATATCATCATCTTGGTTATTGTTCTGCAAACCTACTTCTTCCTCTTCTCTCATATTCCTTGCCTCTTCTTTCTTCTTCTTTTTATTCAATCTTATTGCTTTCGATATATGGTACTTATCTTTCTCTAGTTTCTCCAAATTCATTTCACATACTGCTAATTTGAACCTCATCATCACTTCCTTTCTCTTCAAGCACTCCTCCTTATCAACTTCTTCCGCTGTCATTGGGGTTTTGCCTTTTGATGGTTTGGAACCACTCCCTTTTTCTGGGTTATTCGGAGCCATTGTTATCTCTGAAACTTTTTTTCTTCTTCTCCTCTCTTGGCTTAATTTTCTCTCTGGAAAATGAATATAATCCCTAATTCCTCTTTCACATTAATTATCTTTTTTTTTCTTTTTTCTTCTGAGACCTATTCCCAAGAGACGCATGCAGCGGTTGAATTAAAAGAAATAATAACACCCTACTAAAATGTCATGTCCTTTCAGACTTACTTCATGACGTAATGGTTATCCTTTAGATTTTGTTCCCTTTTAAATAAAAATCCAGTTATAGATTTTGTTCCCTTTTAACCGCTTATAAGATAAAACGGACAAATATGCGTTACTTGCCTGCTCATTAAGGACGCGACCATTCAAATAATGCCTGCTCATCATGGACGCGACCATTCGCCAACAGGTGTATTGGATGTCTATATAAGCTTTACTCGTACTTGCTTGAAGCATTCTACAATATTAAGAAAATCCTAAAAGCTTGTAATTTTTTTTTTTTTTGATAATCTTTCATCAGTATAATAGTGATGGATATGTTGCTGGAATTAACTACCAAGATACTACAGCACCTCCAAACTGCAGAAAGCATTTTAGAAAGCAAATGTGTTTCTAAATAGTGGAATACTATCCTTGGGGACAAAAGAATTGGACTCCTTTTTGGTGTCACACCAAGAATAGGGAAAGAAGTTACTCAACTCTTTTATAGAGAGGAAGATTTCAGCCCGATCGTAACAGCCAACAATCACGATGCACAGAATGATGGAACCCATGAATATTTGAGTAAGTTGCACCCAATAGTTGGATCCTGCAATGGTCTGGTATGTTTTTATGTTTCACACTACGGCATACAAGATCATGTACACGTTATGAATCCAGAAACTGATGAGCACCTACATCTGCCACAACTATGCATCCCAATTGCACGAGATCAAGTACTTTCGTGGTATCCACGATACAATGTAATTGGGGTTTCGGCTACTGTCAACATACCAATGAGTACAAGGTTGTTCGAATTCACATGGATGGTAAAGTTCAAATATACACTCTATGAGACGAGGGGATGGAGGAACATAGCAGAGGAGATTCCTTATACTTTTCGGAGTTCAGGTGTGTACGCACATGGTTGTATTTTTTGGAAGGATTGTTGTCAGTGGGATGGTGGCATAGTTTCTTTCAATTTGGACACTGAGACATTTCATCAACATTCGCGACCCCCACATCATATTCCTGATAGTGAATTCCCAGAACTTGGGATGGTTATGTTCGGAGTTCGCCTCATCCATGAGGCCTATGATGAGGGTATTAATCAGCCCTGGATAGATTTCTGGGCACCCATTTCCAAAAAAAATATTCATACATGGGCACCTGGCGGGGAATGGAATTGGAATTATGAGATAAGCATTTTCTTGGAAAAGGATGAGGATGAAAGGTGGCATACCTATTACCCGATAGCTTTTGGAAAAAACAAGGACCTCCTATTGTGGCAGAATGGGCGTTTATTGCGTTACAATGCACTCACCAGAACTTGGACGGAAATTTGGGTGAAACTATTGTGGGAAACAAGCAGGGTTGCAATTATTCCTCATATGAGGAGCACTGTCTCGTTGAAGAATTTTGGTGGACAATCGGAAACGTGTACTCATGATGTCCATGCCACTAACACATTCCTTGGTTATCTATGTAGCTTTTTTTTTCTTGTA
This sequence comes from Papaver armeniacum, assembly GCA_023531295.1. Taxonomy (NCBI): domain Eukaryota; kingdom Viridiplantae; phylum Streptophyta; class Magnoliopsida; order Ranunculales; family Papaveraceae; genus Papaver; species Papaver armeniacum. Next base: position 64,801 of record JAJJWW010013153.1, read on the forward strand.
GTTGTGTTGTTGTTGTTGTTTTTTTTTTTTTTTTTGGTATTTGGATTTTATTCTATGTACAATTTATTCCTTGGGTTATCTATGTAGCTTTTTTTTCTCTTGTAGTTGTGTTTTTTTTTTTTTTTTTTTTTTTTGGTATTTGGATTGTTTTCTATGTTGAAATATATAATTTAATTAGTTTGGGTCATTGTTTAACTAGCCAACCTTTGGTTTTTTTTCCTTTTTTTGCGTTACACCTATGGTCCAGCCGTCCGGGCGCCCACCCCAACCGACCTAGGTAATTAGTCGAAAAGTAGAAAAATTATTTGGGTATTTTCTAAGAGATCATGATTTATTTTAGTTTGTTATGTTCGGAATGTATATTTGATTAAAAAGGAAATTAGATAAACATGAAAATATTCATTCCATATCTCATTATATTGCTACAATATCTCATTTTTTTAGTAATATGGAAATTGAAATATTCGGTGTAAATACCAAAGAATAGTGATTTAAGATGGAAAACCTAAAAAAATTAGCCAACAGGTGTATTGGATGTCTATATATATATAAGAGCATCTCCAATAGAGGGTAAAGCTTTTTGTTTTTCATGACATGTAGGATTTTAGACCCCCAATTAACATAAATCCATCTCCAATGGTGGGATCCTACAAACTAGGATGGATTTTACACCTTCACTTGCACCTCCACGTCATATTTTCAATTATTTTATTTTTTTAGAAATTAGTAAAAGTAAAGATAAACGGTTAAGATTTTATCATACAAAATATTCTAAAGATTAAACCTTTCACTATTGGAGATAGTTTTTTAACCATAGGATCCTATATTTGCTCTTAAATAAAAGTCTTAATTAGACTTCCACGTAGGATTTTTTACACCCACTGTTGGAGATGCCCTAAGCTTTACTCGTATCTGCTTGTAGGATTCTATAATAAGAAAATCCTAAAAGCTTGTAAAAATTTTTTTGATAATCTTTCATCAGTATAATAGTGATGGATATGTTGTCGGAATTAACTACCGAGATACTTCAGCGCATCCAAACTGCAGAAAGCGTTTTAGCAAGCAAATGTGTACGCAAAGAATGGAATACTATCCTTGGGGACAAAAGAATTGGATTCCTTTTTGGTGTCACACCAAGAATGGGGAAATATAAAGTTACCCAACTCTTTTATAGAGAGGAAGATTTCAACCGGATCGTAACAGCCAACAATCACGACGCCACGAATGATGGAACCCATGTTGATTGGACTATGTTGCACCTAATAGTTGGATCTTGCAATGGTCTGGTATATTTTTATGTTTCACACCACGGCATACAAGATCCTGCATATATTATGAATCCAGAAACTAGTGAGCACCTCCATCTGCCACAACTATGCATCCCAATTGCATCGGATCCAGAAATTTCGTGGTATCCACGATACAACATAATTGGGGGTTTCGGCTACTGTCAACGTACCAATGAGTACAAGGTAGTTCGAATTCACATGGATGGTAAAGTTCAAATACACACTCTAGGAGACAAGAGGGGATGGAGGAACATAGCAACGAAGATTCCTTATAATTTTCGGAGTTCAGGTGTGTACGCACATGGTTGTATTTTTTGGAAGGATTATTGTCAGCAGGATATTGGCATAATATTTTTCAATTTAGACACTGAGACGTTCCATCAACATTCTCCACACCCGCATCATATTCCTGGGAGTGAATTTTGGATAAATACTAACCCATCACTTGGGATGGTCATGTTCGGAGTTCGCATTTTATTTTACTCCATCCATGAGGGGATTGATCGGCCCCGGATAGATTTCTGGGTTCTCATTTCCGAAGAAAATATTCATACATGGGCACCTGGCGGGGAATGGAATTGGAATTATAAGATAAGCATTTACTTTGACGAGGATGAATGGCTGACTCTCGGTGTGTTATACTAGCCCGATTGAGCCCCTCTCGGTGTGTTATACTAGCCCGATTGAGCATCCGGACTGACCGTATCAGTCCGGATATGATCACAGTCATCCAACTCCACAAGCACGATTGGATGACCCAGATCAATTCCATCACCCCAAGCAGGTATGGAATATCCACTGCCGAACCAACGTGGACCCCGCATGGTCGGCCTCCCTTCAGAATTGGCCTAGCTTGCCAAAACGTCCAAACCATAGTAGTATAGGCGGAAAACCCTAAATTAGGGTTTGCGGCATATTGCATGTGTCGCAAAACAGTCTCAACCATCCATCTTCGCATGTATAGATGGAGGGTGTATATGTAGATTCAAAGGGCCCAGAGCATGTCAACACAATCACCGTGGGCCCGCCTACATACCTGGCCAATCGGTCAGGACCAACCATGGTTGGTTATCCCAATTCATACGCCGAATAAAGCATGGTCGCACGGCCTTGTAACCCAAAATTAGGTTTTTGAGCATCACGAGCATCCATCTTCTCCGGCACGAATGGAGGGTCCAAGATTAGATTAAGTAGGTCCGGTCATACCAGCATGACCACCGTGGACCCATCTATCCCCTCACCCGATCGGCCAAGACATAACGTGCCTGGTTGTTCCAAGACGCGCGCCCAAACTAGCGTGGTCACACCTCCCAAGCCGCAAACTGATCTCAACCGCTCAACTTCGCCGGACGATTTGAGTGGCCCAGATCACGTTTTTATGGGATATTCAGGTATAGGCGTGAACACCAGCCTACCACCTTCACACCAGACCGATCGGCCAAGACCGACCAAGAATGGTCATCTTGGAACGTGCGCCCGAAGTAGGCATGACGCGCGGCTTTTGCGGCACTGGTTTTCTGTCACAAATTGATCTCGACCACTCAACTTCACCGGACGAATTGAGTGGCCCGGATCATACTTTCGTGAGGTAATGGGTATAGGCGCCTACATCGTCATGCTGTCAACACGCATATATGGTCGGCCTGGCCAAAGTCATATCCCAAGCTTGGATTCGACCAGGCTGAAGAGGGATGCTTGCGCACCTCCTCAAGAAACCCTAATTTCATTAAGGGTCGCAGATGAGTGTCTCAAAGATCATATCATCCGTCCAACTTCACCAGCTTAGTTATACAACCCTGGTCAGGAGTTAATTGGTCAGTGAAACGTCATGGTGATCACCACCCGTCACTCTACCACACCAGGATGCAGTACCTGCATAAAATACACATGATACTTCACAAGTATCAACTTCCTGAATAACTCAGTTATTCAATTCAGCATTACATGCTACCTTTTGTGGATCCACGATCCACACATTCCACAACATCAATCATGTCACAAAGCTGGGGGATACATACTGGGGTATTGGTCTGGCGGTTTACAGCGTGCAACGCCGCCATCACAAGAACGTGTTAGGAAGTTATGGACGGTTAGAGATGACAGGAGAAGTGGGCAAGACTGGTCGTGTAACACCAACACACACCTCCACTACTCCATCACTCCACTTCCTCCACTTCCCACGAGAGACGTGAATAAGGCTCAATGACTTGTATAAATAGGTTCTCCTCCCTATTTCCACAAACAAGAGCAAGTCCAGACAAAAAACATAAACCAAGTGTTAATACAAAACACCAGAACTGATAGCTTGCATCATGTAAGCCGGTTCAACTTTCTGTTACAAGTCATAAGCAAGCCAACACCTTCACAATCTCAACACCTTCTTCGCTTCCCTCCCTAAGATCAACCCCATCTCCTTCACTTTGTGACCGAAACAGTCCGGAACGGACATTTCTTGGTTTAGTAGGACTTGCACATATTGATTTCCGAATCTACAAGCACTCACCGCGCAGTGCATTTGTTTAGGGTTTAGATTCATTCCTCATCTACACACCCCAAATTACCAAATTCGGCAGGAATAGTTTTCACTCATAAACAATTGGCGACCACAGCGGGAGGTTAATCTCTCTGTTTTAAAGTCAATTTCTTCAAATTTCGATTCAATTTTATCAATTTCAAAAAGGGTAGATCTTAGAATCAACTCAATCAACAATTTATTTCAAGATGGTGGAATTAAGGTCTGGATCAGCAGTCATTCTGATGGAGCTAGTATGGATAACAATCCTGGTGTCGAAGTACCTGTCAGTGGAGCCACCATGGTCAATACATCTCGTGGAGTCGTCACTTCTACCATCAGCACCAGCGTAGCAGGAAATATTCCAGTAAATGTAACACCTCCCATCACCAGAGCCAGAGCAGCCGCCAACCCCGGCCTCTCCTCAAGTGTAACACCTCCGGTAGTTACCAGAGCAACAACTTTCACTCCTTCATCAGGACGAGGAGCCGGAGGCACAAGAGGAGGGACACCGTCTATTACCATTGCAGACTTGATGGAGAAACAGGAAGTTCTTGCTAAGACTCAAAAGGATATGGCCGCAACTCAGAAAGAGGTACTCACTTTCCTTAAAACTTTGACCGAACGATTGCCGCAAGATTCACGGCAACCCTTGGAGTCGGCAAGAGATGCATTCAATACACCCGGAGCAGGCATTTCCACTCGAACCCACATGAATGAAGAAACTCGTGTTGCTCCTGAGCGCCAAATGGAGAGGGACTAGCCTTCCAACTTCATTACACGTGAGGATCTGGAACGACTTCTCCAAAATCGAGGAAAATGAGACCGAACGGATGTACACCAACATCAGCCACCGTACCCTCAAGATGTACAACGAATTCCTCTTCCAAGAGGTTACACCTCTCCCCAATTCTCCCTCTACGACGGTACTGGTAATGCTCGTGAACACGTCTCTCGATTCTTGAATCCTTGGGGGAACATGAATACAATCATGTTCTACACCTGAAAGAATTCTCGAAATCACTTACGGGGAGGGCGTACACCTGGTACAACAACATCGCGCCTAACAGCATATCCAATTGGAGCGAGATGGTCAGTGCTTTATACAGAAAGTATTTCTTCGTGTCTGAACAAATCACCTTTTCAGGTCTAAGAAGAATTCTTCAGCCGAACAACGAGCATCCTAACGACTTCGTCAAAAGGTTCAGAACCCAAGCGCTGGATTGTCACGACCCGAATGTCACCGAACGACAATTGGTGGAGATGTGCATCAACGGGATGATACCCATATACCGCGCTCTGTTAGAGAATCTGGGCTTTCAAACGTTCTCTGAACTCCATGAAGCTGCCAAACGGTCAGCAACAACTGCACCAGCGTTGCTAGAAAGAACCAGAGTTGTTCGAAGTGAAGATTCACGTGAAAGTCGAGGGAGCAGGCGCCTCACGAACAAGCAATACAACACTGGTCCTTCTGTGAGTGTAGTGGGCAGAGGAGAAAAAAGGAAAGCTCCAGTGACGGAACAACAAACCAAGCGGACATCCCCGACACACAAGACTTCGTCTCGGAAAGGAGCGGACAAAGCTCCTGCACAAGACACCGAAGATACAGGTTTTCCTTTCCCCATGAATGAAGTTATAGAACTCTTGGAAGCATGGATCCAAGACGATGCCGTCAAGCTGCCTCCTATCAGGCGTCCTCCAACTGAGAAAGACATAGCAGATCCCAAATCTGTTGCTACCACAGATTCGTACATCATCCAACCAAATAATGTAACATGTTGAAACAAATATTCAGGGAAAAGATAGAGACAGGGGAACTCCATCTTGGAAACGAATGTGTTCGTAGAGACCCTCTCCCTATCAGGAACTGCATGATTTCTGGGGATTCCGTTCGCAAGACTGTACAATCTATGATGGAGCACTTGTGTGAAATCCTATACTTCTCCAAAGGGCAACGTCAAGACATATTTACGGCCCTCAACCACGTTGTGTCAGGCAGGCGTTTGTATCCAAGCGATCCAGAACCCAGTCTTTCCGAAGGACGCGGGCAAGGGAGGCCGGGGACTCCTAACTGTCACTCGTTTGAGAGACATTGAGTTCGATAAGCGCGTTGATTGATACGGCTTCCGGATTTAACATCATTCTTGTCAAAACCTTGAGAGCGGCAAAGATTTCAAAGCGAGGAAGCTACTTGTCACCCAACCGTGATTAAAGATTCAGAAGGAAAACTCAGAGATGCATATGGATATATCGATCCTGAAGTCAAATTGGGGGATGCCTCGACACAAACAAAGTTCTACATAGTCAAAGATCATCCCAACTACGACATGATCCTAGGACGCTCTTGGATGCATGGCAACAAAGCCATACTAGAAGTCTGTCCTCTACCGGTTTCGATACCTGAAAGAATCTCCAACATGCCTTATGGACCTCCTGACGACTGTCTGTTGCCGCACCAACAACTTGCCAATGCGGCACAACTTCCCGGAGGGAGCCTGTCAGCGTACATTGAAAGGTTCCAATCTCAAGTAAGTCTCACGCAACCCTCTTTGCAACCTACCGCCCTCCATTCTGACAAGTCCTGGGGACTGGCTCCAACCAACAAACCAACCTTGGCTAAGAGATGCAAATGGGAGGCTGGCCCTTTCAAGCAGTTTATCAGGAGTCTAGAAGCTGTCTCGATCAAAGACAACAAAACCAAGACCCCGACGTCAACACGCCCAAACCCGTTTGGAATTGGGGACTTAGTAACGAAGACGACCGCGTTCAAGGTCGGAAGCATTACAGTGAGAATGGATACCTCACCCGATTCAGCCACCGAGAAGGAGGATGAACCATACCTGGTAGCAGATGTCATCCTAGGCGGCTACTGCAAACTCATCAACGCTGACAAACTAGAAGGCGTAACAATTCACTCACGATGGCTCAAACCCTACCGTACCTAAGACGCTGTGCTATCACTTTCCAGCATCCTATACACTTTAAAATGCTGTGCTACTTCCTCCGGTGTGTTTCCCTTTACAATTTCACATCATATTTGTAATTCCTCTAGAGAATGATTGCAATACTTGCATTCATAATTAAGGTTTCAATTTTCGATTTTTAAATTAATTGAAGTGTTATTTCCACCTGAGAACCTCTTTACTCCTAAAGACACAAAGCCCATCCTAAATCAACCCACCAGAGCAGGTCAGGAAAGAAACCCTAAACAAAAGACATCCTGAAAAGAATTGAGGAAAAAGATATGCACGGGAAGGGAAGAAGCTTTGAGCCATTCACCCAAGCAAGGCAAGGAAGATTTTGCATCAGGAACACAGTTGCAGTCTTGACAAAGGGTCATAAAAAAAAAAAAACCTTTATTCAAACAATCAAATAGAAGAAAACCTTGAACTCGGCTGCCACTGAATACAAGGAAGATGTTCAAATGTACGGAATATACTTGGAAAGCGGAAAAAGAAGAAAAGAGGTTTTAGTCGTCAAGAGGATCGACATCGCGCACGCACCTGCTGTCGGGTTACGCTCAGCGCCATCACCTGTTGATGCTCCTCCCTTCGAATCTACCTCAACTTTTGCATCAGACATCTCCGCAGCAACGCACTCCATCCCAACATCATCAGCGGGAGCATTAAAGAGCGCATCAACATTAGGAGTCGTACCGATTGCTTTCAGATGTTCAGGTTCCTCTGTGTCGGATTCAAGAATTATCACGCCGTCCTGGATTGGGTAATCACACTTATCTTCATTCAGAGGTTGTTTATGCTCAACCCTCCGCCTCTTCAACCGCGCTGCATATCTCTATGCCCTCGCGCTTACCAGTACTTGCAACGCTTCCTCGCGCCTCCACCTCTCCTCCATGTCAATCGCAGCTGAAAGTGCACAGATGCGTCCCCTAGCAATACGCAGGTGCAGGATAGACATCCCTTGTATAGCACGGCCGACTTCACGAAGTGGAAGATCGATCTTAGCCATTACTTCTTCATGCGCATGGGTTTCGGGCTTGTCAACTTCGAAGCTTCTTTCTGGAGAAGCGACAGAATGATCGTCCACCGCATCCATGATAAACTGCAAAGGAGAAGAGGTTATGAGCACACACACACAAAAAAAAAAATCATCAATCAATCAATCGATCAGTCAATCAGGAGATCAGATAAGTGCGGAGTAGTACCTGAGATATAGAATAAATGACTGCGTGAGATGATTCTTTATAATCTCACAAGTCGACAGAATCCCAGGAGAAAAGAAGTCTTTACTTACCACCTATAAAGGCTACCGATTCGGGATAGCAATCAACGATGCTTATCAGATACATCTAGGGAAAGTTGTACGTAACGAAAGGGAGTACACCTGACCCAAGGAAGGGACCAAGCTCGGATATATACAAGGGGAACCAAAGCGACTCACCAGATCAAGTCCTGCTTCCTTCACAACCTTGATCAGAATCAACCAGCTCCAGGGCAACGCCTGACGATGACGGTTTATCCGGTAAATATCTATTCACCTTAGCTTGGTCATTTCAATTTACAAATTTGTCACCATCTCATGCCTACCCCACAATAGTGTAACCATTATATGCTAGGCAGGGGACTTAATGTTGATGGTGGAATTTCATTTAAGGTTAAAATGGTAAAAACCAGAAAATTATGCGCTGACATCTTGTAAAAGATAAGGCCATCAATAAGTGTTGGATACTCCCTCACTTAATTCACCTAGAATGGAGCATGTGGCAACAATCCCATTCTGTGAATACACGAAATTCATCCAGGTTGGAGCATGTAGCAACAATCCCATATACCTGTGAATTTCTAGCATTATTAATTAATGCGCAATCAGCCTTGTATTTCTGTACTCATTATCGGTGCGGCATGACGATCGAGTGTTGCTCTTACAGAGCAACACGAACCTCCAAGCATTATAATAAAACCATGTACGAAATACCCATAAAAGCCGACTCTCGGTGTGTTATACTAGCCCGATTGAGCCCCTCTCGGTGTGTTATACTAGCCCGATTGAGCATCCGGACCGACCGATCGGTCCGGATATGATCACTGATCATCCAACTCCACAAGCATGATTGGATGACCCAGATCAATTCCATCACCCCCAAGCAGGTATGGAATATCCACTGCCAAACCAACACGGACCCCGCACGGTAGGCCTCCCTCTAGAATTGGCCTAGCTTGCCAAAACGTCCAAACCATAGTAGTATGGGCGGAAAACCCTAAATTAGGGTTTGCGGCATATTACATGTGTCGCAAAACAATCTCAACCATCCATCTTCGCAGGTATAGATGGAGGGTGTAGATGTAGATTCAAAGGGCCCAGAGCATGTCAACACAATCACCGTGGGCCCGCCTACATACCTGGCTAATCGGTCAGGACCAACCATGGTTGGTTATCCCAATTCGTACGCCTAATAAAGCATGGTCGCACGGCCTTGTAACCCAAAATTAGGGTTTTGAGCATCACGAGCGTCCATCTTCTCCGGCACGAATGGAGGGTCCAAGATTAGATTAAGCAGATCCAGTCATACCAGCATGACCACCGTGGACCCATCTATCCCCTCACCCGATCGGCCAAGGCATAACGTGCCTGGTTGTTCCAAGACGCGCGCCCAAACTAGCGTGGTCACACCTCCCAAGCCGCAAACTGATCTCAACCGCTCAACTTCGCTAGGACGATTTGAGTGGCCCAGATCACGTTTTTATGGGATATTCAGGTATAGGCGTGAACACCAGCCTACCACCTTCACACCAGACCCATCGGCCAAGACCGACCAATAATGGTCATCTTGGAACGTGCGCCCGAAGTAGACATGACGCGCGGCTTTTGCGGCACTGGTTTTCTGTCACAAATTGATCTCGACCACTCAACTTCACCGGACGAATTGAGTGGCCCGGATCATACATTCGTGAGGTAATGGGTATAGGCGCCTACACCGTCATGATATCAACACGCATATATGGTCGGCCTGGCCAAAGTCATATCCCAAGCTTGGATTCGACCAGGCTGAAGAGGGATGCTTGCGCACCTCCTCAAGAAACCCTAATTTCATTAAGGGTCGCAGATGAGTGTCTCAAAGATCATCTCATCCTTCCAACTTCACCAGCTTAGTTATACAACCACGGTCGGGAGTTAATTGGTCGGTGAAACGTCATGGTGATCACCACCCGTCACTCTACCACACCGGGATGCGCACTGCATAAAATACACATGATACTTCACAAGTATCAACTTCCTGAATAACGCAGTTATTAAATTCAGCATTACATGCTACCTTTTGTGGATCCACGATACACATATTCCAGACATCAATCATGTCACAAACTGGGGGGATACATACTAGGGTATTGTTCTGGCGGTTTACAGCGTGCTGCGTGCAACGCGCCATCACAAGAACGTGTTAGGAAGTTATGGACGGTTAGAGATGACAGGAGAAGTGGGCAAGACTGGTCGTGTAACACCAACACACACCTCCACTACTCCATCACTCCACTTCCTCCACTTCCCACGAGAGACGTGAATAAGGCTCAATGACTTGTATAAATAGGTTCTCCTCCCTATTTCCACAAACAAGAGCAAGTCCAGACAAAAAACAGAAACCAAGTGTTAATACAAAACACCGGAACTGATAGCTTGCATCATGTGGCGGTTGACTTTTTGTTACAAGTCATAAGCAAGCCAACACCTTCACAATCTCAACACCTTCTTCGCTTCCCTCCCTAAGATCAACCCCATCTCCTTCACTTTGTGACCGAAACAAGTCTGGAACGGCCATTTCTTGGTTTAGGCCGGACTTGCACAGATTGATTTCCGAATCTACAAGCACTCACCGCGCAGTGCATTTGTTTAGGGTTTAGATTCATTCCTCATCCACACACCCCAAATTACCAAATTCGGCAGGAATAGTTTTCACCCATAAACACCCCCATGTAAACAATAACAATCAATTTATCACTTTAGGTCTGATCTTATTATCTTCTTGCCAATACTTTTAAGAAAAATACGAGTTTGAACAAGTGCTATTGGAAGTAAAGTACTGCTATACGACGATGTTAATGATAATGATCTTTGCATGGATTTGGATGAGAATGAGAAACCAGACTAATCTGACAAAGAAGACTCATCTAACAAGTTCTTTGCTTTTTAAACAGGGTTTTTGATATGTGAACTTTTAGTTTACATATTCTTAAATATAAAGCATTTCGTCTGACCATTTTGTTTTCAGTGGTGGTTGTATTTATTTTTTAAGTACTGCACTAGATGCATGCTTTTTACGGTGATAGATAGGTTGACATTTATGTGATGAATGATTTACGTTGAACTTTTATGTTTTCTGGAAATGATGAACATGAAAATGGATGGGTTTAGTTTCTTTATCTTTAGTAGCTTACTGTATGATTAGAATAATACATTTCCTATATAGGTGCCACTAATAATTCATACGTTTCCTCCATAAACCAAGAATAATGCAGGAGACAACCCAGCTTAAAATTATTAAGGAAAATATTATTCGAAATAGGGAAGTAATTTTTTTTATGGCCTCTTTTCGAGTTGGTTAGAGATAGGAAACTAAATTTCGAAAATTTTGGGAAACAAATTTATCAAAACTGTCTACGATATATTCTCTCATAAAATAAGGAAACTAACCATATTGGTTACACATCAAAAATTTGAAAATAAAAAAAGAAAAATACCAAAATCTTTTGTTTGGCGGGTGATGAAAATGAATTTTACTAGGCGGGATTATTTCAAAAGGAAAATCAATTCCTGCCTGATGGTTTGGTTAAATTCCAAAAAGAAAAAGAAAGATGAGTTCGATCTACTTTTTCAGTTTTTACTAATCGATTCATTCTCTCTGTGAAATCATAATTCTAGTTCTATCTCTGATCTTTACAAGGATCCTACCTCTTCAGATTCGATCTTTGTTGTTGGTATTATTTCTACAACCCATTATCGAATGAATATTAAATTGATGTTAGATTTTTTATACGATCTCATTGAATCAGATGTTAGATCTTATAGGTTTACTAGTTAAAGCATGATTAGGGTTTTCATTCTATTACTTCTTATAGGTTTACTAGTTAAAGCATGATTAGGGTTTTTATTCTATTTTTACTATCTCTAATATTTACACGGAACCTACCTCTTCAAACTCGATCTTTGTTGTTGGTATTATTTCTACAACCCATTATCGAATGAATATTAAATTGATGTTATATTTTTTGTTCGATCTCATGGAATCAGATGTTAGAACAATAATGTTTTAGGCTTAAGTTACATGCATGAACTATTATAAGATTTAGGTAAGGATCTTTCTTTCATGTTACTTAGTTAGGCTTTATTAGTTAGTTAGGTTTTACAAAACTTAACAATGCTAATTGTTTTCTAGGGTTTTTGTTATTGTTTAGGTTGGATTTTGATATAACTCTACTTTGATCGACGATGTTGTGTCAATCATATATATATATACAAGGTTTCTCAAGATTTAATCATTCGAGTCTCTGTTACTTGGCGAGCCTGTAACGTCTGCATTTTAAGTTGACACTTTTAATGATACCATGTTGCTGGTTGGCTAATTTGACTATCATCTTCAAGCTAAAAATGGATAATCATTATGTGGTGCTTTAGTACTCTTGCCTTTTGTAACAAAAAGTTATATAAGACCATTAACCGGTACCTTTCGCTTCGTGGATAACACAATATTCATGAGGATATTTTGTGTGTTGCATTGATGTTTTAGCCTCAAGTTACATGCATCAATGAGTTCATGTTTGTTTTCTTTTCATATAATAGAAATTAGGTGTAACACATGTTGCCTATCCTGTTAGGTTTAGCTAATATTTTCCAAAATAAGCTCAAATTCCTAACTGAGATGCACGTACCTATACAGCTTTTGTCATGAGAGAAGATGATGATTACAACGTTCTCAAATTCCTAACTGCACTAGATGCATGCTTTTTACGGTGATAGATAGGTTGACATTTATGTGATGAATGATTCACGTTGAACTTTTATGTTTTCTGGAAATGATGAACATGAAAATGGATGGGTTTAGTTTCTTTATCTTTAGTAGCTTACTATATGATTAGAATAATACGTTTCCTACATAGGTGCCACTAATAATTCATACATTTCCTCCATAAACCAAGAATAATGCAGGAGACAACCCAACTTAAAATTATTAAGGAAAATATTATTCGAAATAGGGAAGTAATTTTTTTTATGGCCTCTTTTCGAGTTGGTTAGAGATAGGAAACTAAATTTTGAAAATTTTGGGAAACAAATTTATCATAACTGTATACGATATATTCTCTCATAAAATAAGAAAACTAACTATATTGGTTACACATCAAAAATTTGGAAATAAAAAAAGAAAAACACCAAAAATCTTTTGTTTGGCGGGTGATGAAAATGAATTTTAATGGGCGGGATGATTTCAAAAGGAAAATCAATTCCCGCCTGATGGTTTGGTTAAATTCCAAAAACAAAAAGAAAGATGAGTTCGATCTACTTTTTCAGTTTTTATTAATCGATTCATTCTCTCCGTGAAATCATAATTCTAGTTCTATCTCTGATCTTTACAATGAACCTACCTCTTCAGACTCGATCTTTGTTTTTGGTATTATTTCTACAACCCATTATCGAATGAATATTAAATTGATGTTAGATTTTTTATTCGATCTCATTGAATCAAATGTTAGATCTTATAGGTTTACTAGTGTTGATGGTGGTTTTTAGCTTAGGGTTAAAATCGTAAAACTCTAGTCGGACAGTGACGTCACAGAATTTGAGTAATAATGTCTCCACTGACTGCATTTATTGAACCATATAATATGTCAGCCAGAAAATTACCAGGGTACCTTTTTTTTAATACTAATTAGGGTTTCGACATGCCAAACCCTAATTCCCACACCATTGTGCCAATGGCAAACCATGCCAGCCACATCTACCGCGCCAAGGCATGCCAACCATGCTAGCCGCACCACCGTGCCAATGGAAAACCATGCCAGCCACATCTACCACGCCAAGGCATGCCAACCATGCTAGCCGCACCACCGTGCCAATGGCAAACCATGCCAACCACGTCTACCGCGCCAAGGCATGCCAACCATGCTAGCCGCACCACCGTGCCAATGAAAAACCATGTCAGCCACGTCTACCGCGCCAAGGCATGCCAAGCATGCTAGCCGCACCATTGTGCCAATGGCAAACCATGCCAGCCACATCTACCACGCCAAGGCATGCTAATCATGCTAGCCAAGCCAACCGCACCTTTCCTTTGCCCTAACCATGCTAACCGCACCATGCGCCTACGGCATGCCAAACCCTTGGCCCCACCATGCCAAGCCAACCACACCTTGGCCCCATCATGCCAAACCCTTGGCCCCACATGTGCCAATGGCATGCCAGCCACCTTGTCGCGCCATACCTTGTTGGCCTTCCCCATGCGACTACCAAAACAAAGGCCTGCAACAATCAACAGCCATCTTCCCATCTAAGATGCAAATCTTAGTCATCCAAGGTCACCAACCAACGAATGGTAACCTTTGGCCCAACGCCAAAACCCTAGTTTTGGCCACGCCTAAACCGCACCAAGGCATGCCGACCATGCAACATGTGCCAATGGCATGCCAGCCACCTTGCCGCACCATACCGTGTTGGCATTCCCTATGCGGCTACCAAAACGAAGGCATGCGACGATCAACAGCCGCCCTTACATCCTAGGTGCAAATCCTATCCGTCCAAGGTTGCCAAACAACGCATGGTAACCTTTGGCCCAAAACACGCTAGCTTCCCAAAACTTGCTAGCTTCCCAAAACTTGCTAGCTTCCCAAAACATGCTAGCTTCCCAAAAACGCACCAAACATGCCACCGGCCCTCTTGAATTCTACAGGAGTTTTACTTTCGGGTTGTTTTAACCTCCCGAACGAGCTCAAAACCTAAATATCCCCTCGTAAGGAGACATGAAATTCTTTTCCGTGCAGAATGTAGGGGCGGGCCATCAAAATCCGAGTCCGTATGATAATTCTACATCGATTCTAGTAAAGGGCGCTAATTAGGGTTTCAGCATACTAAACCCTAATTTAGACAAAGCCGCAAGCGTTTCCCTTCCAAGCCGCATACTGCCAGTGGCGCCACTCCATGTCAAAGCCATGTCGGCCATGCTTTCATGTCGCTGGCTACCAAACGAAGGCCTGCAACAATCAACGGCCATCTTTCCATCCAAGATGCAAATCTTAGCCGTCCAAGGTCGCCAACCAATGCATGGTAACCTTTGGCCCAACGCCAAAACCCTACTTTTGGCCACGCCTAAACCGCGCCAAGGCATGCCGACCATGCCACACGTGCCAATGGCATGCCGTGCCAGCCACGTTGTCGCGCCTAACCCATACCATGCCGGCCTTCCCTTTACAGTTGCCAAAACGGAGGCCTGCAACAATCAACGACCACTTTTCATCTAAGGTGCACATCTTAGCCGTCCAAGGTTACCAGCTAACGCATAGCAACCTTTGGCCCTAGTTTGGTCGCGCCTAAACAATGTCAAAATCCTAACTTTTGTCCGCGCCTAAACTAGGCCATATTAAAGCCATACTGATCATGCAATAATCAACGGCTACCTGCCCTCTTAAGATGTAGAATCTCGACCGTCGAAGGTCACCACGCAAGTCTCCCAAGCTCAACTTGCCAGACAACATCAAACGTGCTACATGTTTTCCACAAAAACATTCGATACATCAACGCATGTCACTGGGGGATGCTCATTGGGTATTGGTTTGGCGGTTTACAGCGTGCGGCGTACACTACGCCCGTTATAAGAGAGTGTCATAAGGATGAAGCGGTTAGTAAATACAGGGAGTAATGGTGAAACACCTTCTCTAATGGAACATCAATTCCAGGCATTACCTGTTACTACCTCCTCCCATTTACTCACCCGTTTTCCATTTCTTAATGAGACCAGAGTACGTTTCATTCCGACTTGTATAAATAGGTCTTACCTATTTCCACCGAACAACAAGTTCAGGTCAGGAGCATACAACACTCAGAAAACATTTGCTAGCTCTCCATCGGTTAGCTTCCCACTTTCTGATACAAGTCGTAAAACAACTACTCTTCCGTAATCAACTATTCTCGGTCTCAACACTTTCTTCCCCCCCCCCCGAAACCAACCCTTCTCCTTCACTTTGTGACCGAAGCAAGTCTGGAATGGCCATTTCTTGGTTTAGGCCTGATTTGTACAGATTGATCTCTCGAATCTAAAGTACTCCCTTGCAGTACATTGTTTAGGGTTTAAATTCATTTCTCACCCCCACACACGAAATTACCAAAATCAGCAGAAACCGTTTTCACCCTCAAACAATTGGCGACCACAGTGGGAGATTGATCTATCGGTCCCAATATCAATTTCAGAATACGTTTCTCTAACTCAAGAGGATGGTCGGTTTTAGGGCTGAATCCGTGTCCTCAATTTCTACTCAGGCGAACGGTAATGTTTCCTTCCCCAACGCAATGCCCAACGACGCAATCGACGAAGGAATTCCAAGGCTGACTGACTTGGTGCGGATTCAAGAGATCCACACCAAGAACATGGGTCTAATGAAATATGCGATTAACGCCATACTGGACTTCCTCATCAACCTAATGGCAGAATTGAACGGTTCACTTGCCCCGGAGACTCCAGAACTGGGGACTAACATCCCGAACGATCACTCTCAAGTCAACAGCTTCACTACTAATCAAAAACCCGTAGGCCAGGAAGCGGCCTCACTGGTGGAAAACTTATGTGAACTCTTACATCTTTCACAGGATCAACGGATGGAGACGTTCACCGCCATCAATCGAATAGCGTTACGCGTGTCCTTGGTTCCTTCACGCTTGGAAACATCAAGAACGCCAGATTTGTCCGTCAACAATATCACGTTTACCGACTACGACATGATGGCAGAGGATGGCCATAATCGTGCCCTACATGTCACAGCCCATATCAAGGACGTGGAATTCAAAAGGGCTCTCATCAGCACGGGAGCATCCTCCAACGTTGTTACCCTCAGGACGTTCAGAACGTCCAAGGTACGGTCGAACGAAGTTATACGACAGTCCACTATAATGACCGATTTCGAAGGCAACCAAACCAGTACGTATGGGTACGTCAACATGAATCTATCAGTAGGGCATGTCCAGTCAAAAGTAAGGTTCGAGGTAATCGAGAAGGATCCAGATTACCACATGATACTGGGAAGGCCATGGCTCCACGACAACAGAATCATTCCTTCGACGTATCACTAGTGCTTGAAAACCATGTTAAACGGAGAAGTCATTCGCATCGCTGCATCATTAATTATCTCCTTATGCGCTGATCTGTGGCATTGAGATTTTTGAGCCAAGACAGGACCCGCAGGCCACAGACAATAAGGCTCACCACACTCCACTGCCAAAGTGGACGTCCATTGAAGAAAGTGATGGTATTGCACAGCTTCGCGGAGAAACCCGGTCTCATATCACCCATTCGAAAGAGAGACACGCCAGCCTCCACTCGCCGAACCGGGGTTCGACTTACACCCATACCAAGCGAGGACGAGCTTTCATTATAGGTCATGATGAAAAAGGAAAAACCGTATATCAGCGCCGCTGTTAGCAATTAACAGGGGAGACTACCACACAGTCTCTCCGCCCAATGGGACGTAAACGTAGTAACGAGCCGCAGGAGGAAGTACCTGATGCACCACGACAGCTACAAGACGGGACCAACTCTACCATGGACGAACTTGAGGTTGTTAATGTTGGGAGTGAAGAATTTCCGCGACCCATCTCGATAAGCTCGACTCTCTGCGCAGACAAACATGTAAAACTGGTAGACCTCCTCAAGGAATATCAAGACGTATTCGCATGGACATACGAGGAAATGCCAGGCTTGGACGAAAGGCTGGTCACTCATCATTTACACGTGATACCCGGATCCAAACCAGTCAAGCAAACCCCGAGACAATTCCGGCACGATGTAGAAGAACAGATTAAGGTAGAGATTCAAAATCTACTAGCGGCTGGTTTCATCAAACCGATTCACCACCCTACTTGGTTGGCCAACGTTGTTCCGGTAAAAAAGAAGAATGGCCAGATCAGGTGTTGTGTCGATTTTAGAGATTTGAACAAATATTGCCCTAAAGACGATTTTCGCTCCCCAACATTGACATGCTAGTAGACGCCACCAGTGGACATAGTATGTTCTCTTTCATGGATGGATACAGCGGCTACAACCAAATAAAGATGTACGAACACGACGCAAGTAAGACGGCTTTTCGAACCCCTCTTGGAAACTTTTACTATATTTTGATGCCCTTCGGTTTGAAAAACGCTGGCGCCACATACCAACGCGCCATGACCACCATTTTTCACGATATGATGCACAAGCAAGACGAAGATTATGTAGATGACATAGTGGTCAAGACAAAAACTCGGGCAGCCCATGCAGGAATTCTGCGGCAGGTGTTCGAAAGATGTCGCGAGTACAAACTGAAGATGAACCCATTAAAGTGTGCTTTGGTGTTTCTTCGGGCAAGTTCCTAGGTTTCCAGGTGACTGCCGAGGGAATTAAAGTTGACCCAGTCAAAACACAAGCCATCCTCACGATGCCACCACCGCGAACCGTGAAAGAACTCCAGAGTTTCATGGGTAAAATAAACTACATTCGCCGCTTCATACTAGGATTAGCTCAACTTGTTGCTTCGTTTATCCCCTTACTGAAGAAAGGAGCAAGCTTTGTCTGGACCACACTGCAACAGGAAGCATTCCGGAAAGTTCAGCAAACATTATCTTCCCCAGCTGTCATGAAATCACCCATACAAGGGAGACCGCTACAATGCATTTAGCGACACTGCTGTCGGAGCTCTCCTCGCCCAAGAAGATGACGAAGGGATTGAGCATCCCATACACTACTTCAGTCGAACATTAAGAGATGTCGAACTCAGATATCCCAAAGCAGAAAAGGCGTGCTTAGCTTTGATCCACTCCATCCAGAAATTCAGGCATTACCTATTGTCCAATAAAGTGGTGCTGATATCTAAATCCGATCCGGTGAAGTTCCTCCTCTCAAAACCGGCCCTGATAGGAAGACCGGCCAGATGGCTCCTCCAAATGTCAGAGTTCGATATAACATGCGCTTCCCCGAGAGCCATCAAAGGGCAAGCAGTTGCGGATTTACTGGCGGCGTTTCCGGGAGAGAATACCATGGCACTACACGAGGACCTCCCTGGAGACTTTCTAGCAATCTCTTTCATCCAAGAAGAAACATGGATACTATTCTTCGACGGCTCCGCTACTCCTAACAACGGTACTGGAGGAGCAGGTGTGGTTCTAGTATCCCTAGCCGGTGAAGTATTCTCCCACTCCTTCAAGCTAGACTTCCGCTGCACCAACAATTCAGTAGAATATGAAGCCTTTCTCATCGGACTGCCCTTGGCTAAACGAGCTGGAGCCACAAGTCTGGAAATAAGAGGGGACTCTAAATTACTTTTCAACCAGGTGAACGGGGTATACGCACTGAAAGAAGTAACCTTGGCCCCATACAGATCCGAGGCACAAAAACTGCTAAACTACTTCACCGACGCGACCATAACACATATTGGGCGCAGCGGCAACCAACACGCTGATTGCCTAGCCACGCTAGCATCAAAACTGCAATTTGAAGGTTTCGAGGAAACCATGACAGTGAAGAGACGAACCGTGGCTTCAACATGGCTTTCACAACCCGGAGAGGATGAAGCTGATGATTGGAGAACACCAATTATCCAAGAACTTAACAGCTCACTTTTCCAGGGAAACGTCAGTCTCAAAACCTTACAAAATTTCTTCATGCTCCTAGGGGTGCTATATCATCGAAATCCAGACGGTTCCTTGTCAAGATGTCTTGTGTAGGGAGAAGCACAACAACAACTCAACCGCGTCCATGATGAGATCTGCGGGCAAACATTAATGGTAACACTCTATCGCCGTTTGCAACGCCTTGGCTACTACTGGCCAGAAATGGAAGCTCAATCTTGGTTACTTCAAAGAACCTATCCCAACTGTCAAGCGCCGCCGCATCAATTAGAAGTTTTCAATATTGGTCACGCTGGGGACTGGCAGAAGCCATACATCAGTTACTTTCGTGACGGCATACTCCACACCAATAAGAAGGATGCAGCCAAGATAAAACGAAGGTCCGAGAGATTTGTATTCCACGAAAGAATCTTATATCGTAAAAGCTTTGGAGGAACTTTGCTACGATGTTTGAATGAAACAGAAATCCCAATCATGCTGAAAGAGATGCACGGAGGCGAACATCAAGGAAAACGGAAATTATTTCTTCAGATACACGTGAATACTACTGGCCAACCATGGAAGATGATGCAGCTGTTTTCGTTCAGAGGTGCAAAGAATGTCAAATTCACGGAAACCTTATCCATGTACCGTCGACTTCCCTACATTCAATAAGCAGTCCATGGCCCTTTCACAGCTAGGGACTCGACATCATTGGAAAGATCAATCCGCCGTCCTCAAAGCATCACGAGTACATAATAACAGCAACCGAATATTTCACCAAATGGGTCGAAGCCATACCCTTACGAGGGACGAATGGAATCACAATCGCGGCATTCATTAAAGAGTACATTATCTGCCGATTTGGCGTGCCTAAACATATCATCACCGACAACGGCACTCCTTTCGCAAATAATCAAGTACGGGAGTTACTCGAAGAATACGGAATTAAGCAAGTCTTCTCCACCGTGTACTAACCCCAAGGGAACGGACAGGCTGAAAGCACCAACAAAACTCTAATCTGAATCCTCAGTCGGACGGTACATGATAATCCTCGGACATGGCATGAGAAATTGCCAATGGCACTCTGGGCATACCGAACGTCACCAAGAAGTTCCACGGGGCCTCTCCCTACTCCCTTGTTTACGGCGCAGACGCCATCCTCCCAGCAGATGTTAAAATCCCATCGGCTAGGATTGCTGAAGCAAGCGGAGTTCGATGGAATGAAGCTGAAGCATTGAGCGCCAGATTTGCAGAATTATACACTGTAGATTTCAGAAGATCCAAAGCGGAAGAACACGTGCAAGCATACAGAAATAGGGTTTCCAGAGCATATAACAAAACCGTGAAGCCTCGGGTTTTTCAAGTGGGAGATTTGGTACTGAAAACTTCCAAACACATTCAGTAAGACGCGTCCGCACCAAAATTCTCCGCAAAATGGGAAGGGCCTTATATAGTCACGAAATCGTACAACAATGGGTACTACAAAGTCATTAAAGAAGGCGGAGGAAAACTGGAAGCACTCATCAACGGAAAATGGCTTAAGGCATACTACGCCTGACCATCACCTCGCGCCCCGCCATATCACAAACACGGATAGCCATGCATCTTTCCACTTTTCTTTCACATCTCGAATATCAAGTCTCTTTTTCTTTGTTTGGTTGAAGTAAATCAATAAAATTCTCTTATTCTTCCAAAAAAAATAAATAATAATAATAATACAAAAGAGAGAGAGAGAGAGAGCAAAAACATGCTTAAAACCCAGAAAGAAACCAAACATCTCACAACTACATAACTCAGAAAAGCCCATCCAACAGATTGTAATCCCTCGAAAGCATCATCTTTAACCGGCCTTGGTACCTTTCAGTCCTACTTTTCAAGTTCCGGATTGACTCTTCCACCTTCTGTGACTCCATGGCCAGAGCTTTCTCCTCTTCCAGAATAGCTTTCGTAGCAAGGACCACGCCAGCAAGAATACCGGATCTGTCAACTTTCACAATGTCAAGACGATGTCGCAACCAACTAACGTTGAACTTCAGAAATTCACAGGTAGACACCATGTTCTCCCACTTTTGAATAGTTGCTTTCGCGACAGCACAGATAGACATACTCTCCATTTCGACGACCATCGGCAAGAGACAATTCACTATGGAAACTAAAGCGGATGAACAATATTGCACCACGCTTCTGGTGGCAATATGGCCATATATCCTCCATATCTTTGTGTAAAGAGTCTCGAATTCCTTCCGCACCAGAAACCCCCCGACATTTCGATAGTTGGAGAAAAGACACCTCATGCGGGTTCCGAACGACAAACCTGCATTGGGATACTCATGACAAGAAATTCCTAAGTCGGCGTTCTCCAGGTCTGCAGCAGTTGGTAGGATCAGACTTGAAGAAAAAGGGGTAACCAAATCATCTTCATCAATGATGGTAACGCACGCTCCAACGGGATATCTCTACACAGAAGAAGACTTTTGTCATTCATCGGCAAATAATGAAACACATGTTGATCAATAAGAACATACCGGTATGATCTTCTTGACCCGAATGACCCGGATGGGGAATTGCTGCAAGAGTTGATAGACGCATTTATGTGTCTATATTAGTCTCAATTCTCTGTAATGTTAGTACTCGATTTTGCGCTTATTTTGGTATTTTATGTCTTTGTAGGTGTTTTTGGAGAAATAAGCTTTTGCGGGAAAATTGGCTCGAAAAGTGGTATTTGCGCTCGTGGGAGAAAATTACTATTCTGACCCCTTATTTGGATAAGGGGTACCAGATTACTAAGGGGCAGCCAAATTGTTATTCACACCCATCAGTTGGTTAAGGGCATCTTCTTCTCTAATTCAAAATTTGCTTTTGGCGGGAAATATCTTTGCAGGAAGAACGGAATTAGGATTGGATTTTTGGGACATTTCGAATGAGATTGAATGACGGATTTCTGTTGGGTTGGACTTGTTAGAGAAGAACATGCCTGGTATATGTGTTTGATTCGACTAACTTGGGCTGGATTATCCGTTTGAAGCTAAAACAGGGAAGAAGAATACTCGAACTCTGCTGAGATGATTTTGCACGAGTTCTTCTCGGGTCTGTTGGATTGGGTTTGCTTAGGTCCTGTTTGGATTAGACAGGGATATAACAGGGTTTGGTTCGAAGAAAAAAACACGGGTTTAATCGTTTCACGATGAAACAGGGTATAAGAGTTATCTCGGGGTAGTTTGGAAGCTTAATATGGCAGTTACGTATTATAGAGGGAAGATATTCTCGAGAATCTGCTCACGTCAGGGAAATGGAGATAAACAAGGGAAGTACGATGAGAGTTTCTCCGGTTAGAAGTAAAACAGGGACGTGGATGTTTTTTGTTTTCTTAATTTGGAGAATATTTGGAAGATTACTTGAAGATTGGGAGATGATATGAACCCTCGCATTGTAGAGTTTGGATGACGGTATAAGACGCGTAAGGAGAAAACAAATAAATCAATAAATCCCGTTACTTTAGGGTCAAGAGAAAAAGAGCTTTCATCGAGATTCTTGGCCCTATGTGCATATATATATATATATATATATATATATATATATATATGTTGGTTCGAGTATCAAAAGAAAAAGATCGAGAGTTTGGGGAGGTTAATGTGAAGAACGAAACGCTGCAGAGGAGTTGTGGTAGCAGCATGTGAGGAGGAAGAAGAAGAGTTGCAGACGACAGAAAAGAAGTGTCGTTCTCAAGAACACGAAGAACAGACATATACAGTCAGTCGATTATTCTGCAACACATTTAATTTATCGTTTCTTAACAGTGACTTCGCAACACTTATAAACGTTGTAGTTTTCCGTTTTTATAACTCTTCTCTCTTTTCACTATTGTAAACACACTTTTGAGCCATGAATAAATATTTTGAGTATATTTTCACCATGTGGAGCTAAACCCCATCACTGGGATGACGGAGGAAGCCAATTCTCATCACTGTGGTAACTTTATTTAATTCTTTTTATGACTTTTGCATTAATATAATTTGAATTATGATTTTAAATTAATTAGTTGTCATTTAGTTTGATGAGTTACGCTTAGCTTAAGTGTTTTGATAACTCATGCTTACCATTTACAATTAATGTTTTATAAAATCTACCTTGTAAAAGATTAAGAGTCAATAATTATTGTTTTTGGAGCTGTTATTGTCTAAGAATTAATATTGAACCATAGAAAAAGAGTTCGGTGAAATCCTGATTCCCAGTAATCTCTCAATATTGTCATTATCTTTTCTTTTATTTGCTAGATTAATTTTATTTAAGTCTAAAATCAATATCTTCCCAAGTCCGAGAATCAAACCCTTTTCTTACCACTTGTAAAACTACATCAGTTTTTGGCGCTGCCGACGCGGACTTGTATTTAGGTTTAGGTTTTAGGTTTTGCATATTTTTTTTAGGTTTTGTATATATTTTTTTTTAGGTTTTGTATATATATTTTTTTTTAAGATTTTTTTTTTTTTCTATTTTACTTCTTTGGTATTTTTGTTTTTGCTGTGCAGGATTTGCTTGAAGTGAAACGTGGAAAGTTGAACTTGCCTTACAAAAAGGGAGGAACTGAAGATTTTATTTTTTACTTTCATCTTATTTTTAGTAGTTTCTTTATTTATTTTTGGACTTGTAATTTTCTTTTATTTGTTTGTGTTTATTTTTAGTACTTTATTTATATATAAAAAAAAAAAACACTGCACACACCAATTGCATCTTCGTCAGACTACCGAGTTTAGGAAAACTGGTGGATTAGTGTTCGAACCCGTGCCTTGGGCCTTATGGGAGTTACCGGTGAAAGTCCACAAACCTCGACCTTGTACCTTTGGGTATATTTATTGTAGGTAACCCAAGCTTACCTAAATTAGTTAGCCCAGCATTTGCATGTGCACATTTTGTTGAATTCTTGTATGCCAGAACGTAAGAGAGACGCTCTAGGACGGTTTATGCGTGAAAAACCTAGAAGTGATATTTTAGGAAACAAGAATCTTGACTACCTTAATCTAAAAAATCATATTTTTGGACGTTCTTCTCACGGTGAGGAAAATATCCTTAATACTTCTATTTTTTCCAAAATGGTTGAGGAAAAGGATGATGAGGTCCCGATAAAAACCCTTAGGGATCGTTTGAACCCGTCTAGGGTAGTGCGTGACCAGTGTAGTTCCACCAGCCTTCTACGGTCCAATTTGATATTAGACCACGAGACTATTGGCATGCTTCGTAAGTTTAGGGGGTTAGAGAATGAGAACCCGTATACCCACATAAGAGACTTTGAAATGATTTGTGACACAATGAACTATCCGAATGTCTCCAAAGATGTGCTTAGGTTAAGTTTGTTTCACTTCTCTCTCTATGATAAAGCCAAAGAGTGGTATCATTTTATTCCTTCTAAAACAATTACCAGTTGGGATGGTCTTGTAGAGGTATTTGTTAAGAAATTCTACCCACACCATAAGACTGCTGCTGTTCGGCAGTCTATCCAAACCTTTAAGCAGATATTAGGTGAAAAACTTCATGATTATATAGAAAGGTTTAGTGAATTATTATACCAGTGTCCACATCACGGCTTTGAAAAAGCCCACATGGCCCAAATTTTATATGAGGGCCTTGATAGTGAAACCCGTATGCAGGTAGAAACAATTAGTGGTGGAGAATTTACCCATCAAGACCCAGATGAATGTTTCAACTAATTCATTGAGTTAGCTGAGAAAACTAGGCAATGGGATTCAATGAGAGACCCAGAAATACCTAGAAATCATATCCATAGGGTCGATAGAGTTGATTATTGGTCGGATATTCTTAGGCGTGTAGAGGCCTTAGAAATGAATCAAGGGTCACACCATGCTAGATACAAAGAGCAAGCCTATGCTCTTTATAACAACACTAGGTTTGAAAACCGTCAGAGATTTGATCCATATGCAGATACCTATAACCCTGGTTGGAGGAACCACCCGAATTTCTCTTGGTCTAAGGGCCAGAGTCAAGGTCAGTCTAGTATTTCCCAGGCTCTCCCAAGTTTTGGGTATATTAAGAACCATTTAGGGCCAGATCAGTATCAGAACCTGTCGGATAAAAAAATCATGAGCTTAGAAGAGTCTCTGACCATCTTATCTCATAACACTGCAGAGTTTAAGCAAACGGTTGAGAAAGGTTTACAGGAAAACTCTCAGGCTATTTCAGAGCTAAAAAATCAGGTTAGTATAATTGCAGAATTTTTGAGCGAAAGAGAAAAGGAAAAGTCCCCCAATCAACCACTACCCAATACTAAAGCAATTCATGAAGTATCCTCTAGAGAGAAAGAGTTCAATCATGTGAACTCTGTAACAACCCTTAGGAGCGGTAAAATGGTAGACAATAAGGTAGCCATGCCTAATAGTGGACATACTGTAGATCCACCTTCTAGTTCCCATTCTAGTTCCCAAGATGAGCCCAGAAGGAGCCATTAGCTGAAGAGACTGATAAAATTTCTAGTGATGCCCATGTGGTTCCCGATAGATCTCATTTTGTGCCCAGAGCCCCATATCCACAGTTGTTAGTTCCAACTAAGAGAGAGTCGACTTTCAACGAAATAATGGAGATTTTTAAGCAGGTAAACATTAACATCCCTTTACTAGAAGCAATTAGGCAAATGCCTGCTTATGCCAAGTTTCTTAAGGATCTTTGTACTCGAAAGCGTAAGCTTAATGCCATAAGAAAGCCTTTTTAGCTAGTCAGGTAAGTTCAATCCTTCTGAACCAAACAGCCCCTAAGTATAAAGACCCTGGATGCCCCACCATATCTTGTACGATTGGTAATCACATGGTTGATAAAGCATTACTTGACTTAGGAGCCAGTGTTAACCTACTACCGTACCATGTGTACACCCGGCTAGGTCTTGGTGAGTTGAAACCGACTAAAATGACCCTACAGTTAGCTGATAGGTCTGTCAAAGTACCTCGTGGTGTCATAGAGGATGTACTTGATTGAGGTTGATAAATTTATTTATCCGGTGGATTTTGTTGTTCTAGACACTCAACCTGTTCAGGACCCTAGTGCTCAAATACCGGTGATTTTAGGTCGCCCATTTTTAGCCACATCTAATGCTGTCATCAACTGTAGGACCGGGTTTATGAACATATCCTTTGGTAATATGACCACTGAACTAAATGTCTTTAATGTTAATAGACAACATTCTGATGACTTGGAGGAAGTGAATATGATTAGCACTTTAGTTCAGGATCTAATTCAGGATAATTGGGATGACACTTTATTTGGTGATTCCTTAGATGAATTTGATGAGACAATTCTCTTAAGTCAGTTAGGTGACCAAACTAATGATCTAGAAGAATCTCTCGAGTACTTTAAAGACTCTACGGACCCTGAAATTCAAGCCATAGTGCTAGGCCTTACGGAGAGTAATGTTGACCCTAAGTTTGGGGGTAATGATCTAGAAGAAGCTCTTGAGTATTTTAAAGACTCCGAGGATCCGGAAATTCAAGCAATAGTGTTTATGGGTGAAAACTATCTCTGCCGGTTTTGGTAATTTGGGGTGTGGGGATGAGAAATGAGTTTAAACCTTAAACAAATGCACTACACGGGAGTGCTTGTAGATTCGAGAAATCAATCTGTGCAAATCCGGCCTAAACCAAGAAATGGTCGTTCCAGACTTGTTTCGGCCACAAAGTGAAGGAGATGGGGTTGATCTTAGGGAGGGAAGCGAAGAAGGTGTTGAGATTCTATGTATGACTTGTATCGTAAAGTCTGAACCGGCTTGCAGGATGTAAGCTATCGGGCCGGTGTTTGAATACGATGGTATCAACACTTGCCTCTGTTGTCTGGACTTGTTCTTGTTGTTTTTGAAAATAGGGAGGAGAACCTATTTATACAAGTCATTTGAGCCTTATTCACGTCTCTCGTGGGAAGTGGAGGAAGAGGAGTGATGGAGTAGTGGAGTTGTGTGTTAGTGTTACACGACCAGTCTTGCCCACTTCTCCTGTCATCTCTAACCGTCCATGACTTCCTGACACGTTCTTGTGATGGCGCGTTGCACGCTGCACACTGTAAACCGCTGAGACCAATACCCCAAAGTATGTATCCCCCAGTTTGTGACATGATTGATGTCTCGAGTGTGTGGATCGTGGGACCCACGAGAAAGTAGCATGTAATGCTAGATTAAATAACTAAGTTATTTAGGAATTCGATACTTGTGAAGTATCGTGTGTATTCTATGTGTGTATCGCATCATGATGTGGTAAAGTGACGGGTGGTGATCACCATGACGCCTCACTGACCAATTAACTCCTGACCAGGGTTGTATAACCAAGCCGGTGAAGTTGGACGGACGAGATGATCTTTGAGACACTCATCTGCGACCGTTGATGGAATTAGGTTTTTGAAGAGGTGCGCAAGCATCACTCTTGACTTGGTCGAATCCAAGCATGGGAGGTGTTTTGGAAAGGACCGACCAGGGCATGCGTGTAGACGGCATGCCCGGTGTACACGTCCGTACCTCACTGTCCCATGAAGGTGCGATCTAGGCCACTCAATTTGACCGGCAAAGAGGAGCGGTTGAGATCGATTTGCAACAGAAATTTGGTGCCGCAAAAGCCGCGCATCATGCCAATTTTGGGTGCGTGTTCCAAGACGACCAAGCTTGGTCGGTCTTGGCCGATCAGCCCGGCGTGCATACGGTGGGATGGTGTATATACCTGTACTTCATCGTCACATAGAAACGTGATCTAAGCCACTAAATTTGTCCGGTAAACTTGAGCGGTCGAGATCAGTTTGTGGTTGGGGAGTGTGACCACGCCTAGCTTGGGCGTGCGAATCAAGGTGTACAGCCAAGTTTGGTCTTGGCCGATCGGGTGTGGAGATAGGTGGGCCCACAGTGATCATGTTGATACTTACCGGACCTGCTTAGTCTATTCCTGGACCCTTCATTCGTCCAGGAGAAAATGGACGCTCGTGATCGCGACACATACCCTAATTAGGTTTTGCCGGCCGTGTGTCATACCCAGTTTGGGGCGCACGAATCAAGACAACCAACCATAGTTGGTCCTAACCGATCAGTCAGGTATGTAGGCGGGCTCACGGTGTTTGTGTTGACATGCTCTGGGCCCTTTGAATCTACATCTACACCCTCCATCTATGCCTGCGAAGATGGATGGTTGAGACTGTTTTGCGATATATGTAATGTGTCGCAAACCCTAATTTAGGGTTTTCCGTCCATACTGCTTTGGTTTGGACGGTTTGGCAAACTATGCCACCCTTTTGGGGAGGCCGACCATGCGGGGCCCGCGTTGGGTCGGTGAATATTCCAATACCTGCTCGGGGTCATGGATTTAATCTAAGCCATCCAATCATGCTGGTGAAGTTGGATGGTCGTGATCGTTTCTGAGACTGATATGGTCAGTCCAGGTTCAAATATGCTCAATCGGGCTAGTATAACACACCGATAGTTGTAGCCTGTATGGGTATTTCGTACATGCTTCATTATTAATGCTTGGAGATTCGTGTTGCTCTGCTGAGAACACACTCAGTCGTCATGCCGCACCGGTAATGAATACAGGAAATATAAGGCTGGATATGCATTAATTAATAATGATGTAAATTCACAGGGTATATGGGATTGTTGCTACATGCTCCAACCTGGATGAATTTTGTGTATTTAATTCACAGAATACTAAGATTGTTGCCACATGCTCCATTCTAGGTGAATTAGTAAAGTGAAGAAGTATTCATCACTTATTAATGGCTTTATCTTTTGTAAGATGTTAGTGCAAGATGTTAGCCCTTTGAATCTACATCTACACCCTCCATCTATGCCTGCGAAGATGGATGGTTGAGACTGTTTTGCGATATATGTAATGTGTCGCAAACCCTAATTTAGGGTTTTCCGTCCATACTGCTTTGGTTTGGACGGTTTGGCAAAGTATGCCACCTTTTTGGGGAGGCCGACCATGCGGGGCCCGCGTTTGGTCGGTGAATATTCCAATACCTGCTTGGGGTCATGGATTTAATCTAAGCCATCCAATCATGCTGGTGAAGTTGGATGGTCGTGATCGTTTCTGAGACTGATATGGTCAGTCCAGGTTCAAATATGCTCAATCGGGCTAGTATAACACACCGAGAGTTGTAGCCTGTATGGGTATTTCGTACATTCTTCATTATTAATGCTTGGAGATTCGTGTTGCTCTTTATCTGAGAACAACACTCTCTCAAGGTCGAGGCAACTCATGCCGCACATACCGCAGACCCAAGTGCATTCCAAAGGTCGGGAGACACAACTCTAGAGACCCCAATGAATACGAGAGCTCCACAAAGGGGAAATACAATCTTGGATAGTTGGTCCATAGGGATATGCATTAATTAATAATGATGTAAATTCATACGCGTAAAGATAAGAAACAAGAGGGTATATTGGATTGTTGCTACATGCTCCAACCTGAAAGCCAAATTTGGATGAATTTTGTGTATTTAATTCATCTTTCGAATACGGGATTGTTGCCACATGCTCCATTCTAGGTGAATTAGTAAAGTGAAGAAGTATTCATCACTTATTAATGGCTTTATCTTTTGCAAGATGTTAGCGCATAATTTTGGCTTTTACAATTTTAGCCTAAAATGAAAATCCACCATCAACAAATAGTTAGAGGTTTATCTGAGAATACTGATTACCCTAAGTTTGGGGGTAGTGATGGTTATGTATCCCCATTAAAAGTCCTTAACTTAGGACTCGAGCCTAGTGTGCCTGAGGTATTACTTGAGTCACTTCCGACTCCACAACCTGATCCTCCTGATACTAATGCGCACTAGGAGGTAATGGCTAAAATTGAGCTCCCACTTCGTGAAGTTGGTCGTGCTATACAGGGGATGTCTGTTCTGCACCAGTGTATCACCAGGGGACGCATATGTGCCCTTTTAGCTGCGATCGACATGGAAGAACGGTGGAGGCATGAGGAAGCGTTGCGAGCACCAGTAAGCGCAAGGGCAGAAAGATTTGAAGCGTGGTTAAAGAGGCGGAGAGTGGAGCATAAACGGCCTCCGGATAAAGATATGCGTGATTATCCAATCCAGGACGGTGTGATAATCCTTGATTCTGACACAGACGGACCTGAGTGTTCGAAGGCAATCAGCGCAAACCCTAATGTTGATGTGGGCTTTGAGGAAGACTTGGAAGTTGTTCCTGCCGATGATGTTAAGACGGAGAACGTTGCTGCGGAAACATATGAATCGGAAGCTGAGGCTCTGAGAAGCGGCAGCAGGTGATGGCGTCGAAGCAGGACCCAGCAGTGGTGCAGGCGCGGTTATTCTTCTTGACGGCTAAACCTCTTTGCTTCTTTTTCTCTTTTCAAGTGTATTCCCGTAATTTTTGAACCTCTTTCTTGTACTCAGTGGCGGCTGAGTTCAAGATCCTTTCTTCTGTTTGCTTACCATTGAATAAAGGTTTATGTCATAACCCCTCGTTAAGATTGCATCTGTATGTGCTTCTGACGTGAGATCTCTTTTGTCTTGCTGGGGCAGATGGCTCAAATCACTTTCTTTTTTTTTTGCACACATTCTATTTCCTTCTTCCCATGAGATGTTTGCTTAGGGTTCCCTTCCTTGCTCTAGTGGGTCGATTTAGGCTGACTCAGGACTTTGTGTTTTTAGGGGTAGAGAGGTTGTCAGATGGAAATAACGCTTCAATTAAATTGAAAACTGAAAATTGAAAACCCTAACTATGAATGCAAGTATTGCAATCATTTTCTAGAGGAATTACAAATATGACATGAAATTGTAAAACGAAACACGCTGGAGGAAATAGCACAGCGTTTTAAAGTGTGGAGGACGCTGGAAAGTGGTAGCACAACGTCTTAAGTTCGGTAGGGTTTGAGCCATTGTGAGTGAATTGTTATGCCTTCTAGTTTATCGGCGTTGATGAGCTTGAAGTAGCCGCCTAGGATAACATCTGCTACCAGGTACGGTTCAGCTTCTCTTTCGGTGGGTGAGTCAGGTGGAGTGGTCATTTTTACCGTCATGCTCCCAACCTTGAATGCAGTCGTCTTCGTCACCAGATCTCTAATTCCAAATGGGTTTGGGCGCGCAGATATCCGGACCTTGGCTTTATCGTCTTTGAAAAAGACAGCCTCTACGCTCTTGATAAAACGTTTGAAGGGGCCGGCTTCCCATTCACATCTCTTAGCCGGGGTTGGTTTGTTGGTTGGAGCCAGTCCCCAGGACTTATCAGAGTGAGGAGTGATTGGTTGCAAGAAGGGTTGCGTGATGAGACTTACTTGAGCTCGGAACCTCTTAATGTATGCTGATGGGCTCTCTCCAGGAAGTTGTATCATATTGGCAAGATGCAGGTGCGGCAACGGACAGCCTTCAGGTCCAGACGGCTTGTTGGAGATCCTTTCAGGTGTTGTAACCGGTAGATGGCAAACTCCCAGTGTTGTCTTGTTGTCGTGTACCCAAGAGCGTCCTAGGATCATGTCGTAATTCGGATGCTCTCTGACTATGTAGAACTTTGCTTGTGTCGAGGCATCGCCCAATTTTACTTCAAGATCGATGTATCCATATGCATCTCTGAGTTCTCCTTCTGGAGTCTTAATCCCAATTGGGTTGCGAGTAGCCTCATGTTTTGAAATCTTTGCTGCTTTTAAGGTATGGAGAGTGATGATGTTGAATTCAGAGGTCGTATCGATCAATGTGTTATCGAACTCGATATCCTTCAAACGGGCAACGGTTAAGAGTCCCCAATTTCCCTTGCTTGTATCTTCCATCAAGGACTGGGGTTTCGAGACCGCTTCTTCTTCCAGATACAAGCGTTTGCCTGAGACAACACGGTTGAGGGCTGCAAATATGTCCTGACGCTGTGCTTTGGAGAAGTACAAGATCTCGCATAAATGTTCCATCATACATTGTACAGTCTTGCGAATGGAATCCCCAGAAATCATGCAGTTCCTGACAGGAAGAGGGTCTCTACGAACACCTTCGTTTCCAAGCTGGAGTTCTCATGTCTCTATCTTTTCTCTGAAGATCTGTTTCAGCCTGTTGCAGTCTTTGGTTGGACGGTGAACGAACCTATGGTAGCAACAGTACTTGGGATCCGCCATATCTTCTCAGTTGGTGGACGTCTGATAGGAGGCAGCTTGATGGCGTCGTCTTGAATCCACGCCTCCAAGAGTTCCACTACTTCATTCATGGGGAACGGGAAACCTGTATCTTCGGTGTCTTGTGCAGGAGTCTTGCCCGCTCCTTTTTCAGAAGAATTCATGTGTGCTGGAGCCGCACGCTTGGGTTGTTGTTCTGTTGTTGAAGCTTTCTTTTTTCCTCCTTCGCCAACCACGCTCACAGAAGGACCAGTGTTGTATTGTTTGTTTGTGAGAGGCCTGCTTCCTCGACTCTCACGTGGATCTTCGTTTCGAATAACCCTGGTTCTTTATAGCAATGGTGGGGCAGTTGTGGCCGAACGTTTGGCAGCTTCATGGAGTTCGGAGAACGTCTGAAAGCCCAGATTCTCTAGTAAAGCGCGGTATATGGGTATCATCCCATTGATGCATAGCTCCACCAGCTGGCGTTCAGTGATGTTCGGATCATGAAAATCTAGTGCTTGAGTTCTAAACCTCTTAACGAAGTCGTTCGGATGCTCGTTGTTCCGCTGAGAGACTCTCCCTAGATCTGAAAAGGTGATCTGCTCGGATACGAAGAAATACTTCCTGTAGAAAGCATCGACCATCTCCCCCCAATTGGATATGCTGTCAGGTGCGATGTTGTTATACCAGGTGTACGCCCTCCCCGTAAGTGATTTCGAGAACTCTTTCAGGCGGAGAACATGATTGTACTCATGCTCCCTCAAGGATTCCAAAAATCGAGAAACGTGTTCACGAGCGTTACCAGTACCATCGTAAAGGGAGACTGAGGAGAGGTGTATCCTCTTGGAAGAGGGATTCGTTGCATATCTTGAGGGTACGGCGGCTGATGTTGGTGTGCATCCATCAGATTTCCTTTGCCTCGGTTTTGGAGAAGTCGTTCCAGGTCCTCACGTGTGATGAAGTTGGATGGCTGGTCCCTCTCTCTTGGACGTTCAAGAGCAACACGAGCTTCTTCACTCATGTGGGTCCGAGTGGAAATGCCTGCTCCGGGTGTATTGAAGGCATCCCTTGCTGGCTCCAAGGGTTGCCGTGAATCTTGTGGAAATCGTTCGGTTAAAGTTTTAAGGAAAGTGAGTACCTCTTTCTGAGTTGCGGCCATATCCGTTTGAGTCTTAGCAAGAATCTCCTGCTTCTCCATCAAGTCTTCAATGGTAATGGGTGGTGGTCCTCCTCTCGTCCCTCCGGCTCCTCGTCCTGATGAAGGAGTGAAAGTTGTTGCTCTGGTGACCACTGGAGGCGTTACACTTGAGGAGATGCCGGGATTCGCGGCTGCTCTGGATCTGGTGATGGGAGGCGTTACACCTGCTGGAATGTCTCCTGCTCCGCTAGCGTTGGGGATAGAAGTGACGGCTCCACGAGATGTATTGACCACGGTAGCTCCACTGGCAGGTACATCAACACCGTGAGTGTTATCCGTACTAGCTCCGTCAGGATTGATTGCTGATCCAGACCTGAGTTCTACCATCTTGAAATGAATTGTTGATTGAATTGGTTCTAAGAGCTACCCTTTTTTGAAATTGATGAAATTGAATCGGATTTCGAAGAAATTGACTTTACAAACGAGAGATTAACCTCCCCCTGTGGTCGCCAATTGTTTATGGGTGAAAACTATCTCTGCCGATTTTGGTAATTTGGGGTGTGTGGATGAGAAATGAGTTTAAACCTTAAACAAATGCAATACACATGAGTGCTTGTAGATTCGAGAAATCAATCTGTGCAAATCCGGCCTAAACCAAGAAATGGCCGTTCCAGACTTGTTTTGGTCACAAAGTGAAGGAGATGGGGTTGATCTTAGGGAGGGAAGCGAAGAAGGTGTTGAGATTGTGAAGGTGTTGGCTATGTATGAATTGTATCAGAAAGCTGAACTGGCTTGCAGGATGTAAGCTATCAGTTCCGGTGTTTGAATACGATGGTATCAACACTTGCCTCTGTTGTCTGGACTTGTTCTTGTTGTTTTTGAAAATAGGGAGGAGAACCTATTTATACAAGTCATTTGAGCCTTATTCACGTCTCTCGTGGGAAGTGGAGGAAGTAGAGTGATGGAGTAGTGGAGTTGTGTGTTAGTGTTACACGACCAGTCTTGCCCACTTCTCATGTCATCTCTAACCATCCATGACTTCCTGACACGTTCTTGTGATGGCGCGTTGCACGCTACACGCTGTAAACCGCCAGACCAATACCCCGATATGTACCCCCAGTTTGTGACATGATTGATGTCTCGAGTGTGTCGATCGTGGGACACACAGAAAGTAGCATGTAATTCTAGATTAAATAACTAAGTTATTTAGGAAGTCGATACTTGTGAAGTATCGTGTGTATTCTATGCAAGTACTGCATCATGATGTGGTAAAGTGACGGGTGGTGATTGATAGGTGTTGTAAACACCGTGATATTTATCTATTGTTTATGCTTTCTTTGCGAGTTTTCTTGTAAATTATGTATCTTATGTTTGCTTTTGAGTGTTTAGGTACATTGGAGTCATTATGAGCAAAAGAAGGAGAAATCGTCCATTTGGAGTGTAAAAGGCAAAAGCACCATCTCATGTGCAATTGTTATTGAGCCAAGCCGACGATAGAAGAGCGCCACTACAACTTAGTCTAGAGAAGCAACAGGGGGCCAAACAACCATGATGGCCCTTATCTAATGAGTGGTGCCTAGAATCACCTTAATTGGCCCTTATCTACCTCTCTATGGTGGCAATATCCATTAGCCTGCACTATAGCCCTAAATCGAGAGAAACTCATCTCTCATTCATTTCATTACAACTGAAATTGAGAAGAAAGAAAAGCTGGGAAACAGCCATGAGATCTGAAAGTTGATGGAGAGTATTGATGTTGTTCAAATCAAGAACACAAAGGGGTGAATCTGAGAGAGAGACGATGATGCTGGGAACAATTGGCTGCTGCTCATGGAAGATTAAGCTCAAGTTCATGTCCTTGTGTTGTGTTGCTCGGGAATTAGAAGTTAGGGTTTGATTGAGAAGTCTGCTGACGAATCGAGAGAAGATGAAGCTGAGATTAACTGGGATGAGACTGGTTTGTGATTCTAACCGAGAATTGCAGAGATGGGTTGGTTTGAGATTGATGAGTTCTTGCCTATTTCAAGCTTGCAGGAACCAGAAGAAAGAAATTAGGGTTCAAGTGAAATGGATTTGATCTATGAGAAGAGAAGAATTCTCCGTTGTTGCTGCTGCTGTCGAGTTGAATTTCAAGGGTTTCATGGCTGGAAGAAGGAGATTATGACCTGTGAAGATTACAGGCAGAGTTTGGGTTAAATTCTGGGCATAAGTTCAGTCGAGAGAAGCTGTTGAAGTCATGGATATTTGGGTTAATCAATGGCTGAGTCTGTGTGGTTTTTGTTGCTCGAGGTTGCAGGTTGTTTTGGGTTCAAAATAATGAACATCTAGTGGAGTTTCAAGACTAATTTGAGCCAGGGAAGAAGACAATGGTGTTGTTGGTTGATAATTGAGACCAAATATGATTACAGGGAAGAAATGATAATGAGTCTGTTGTGGCTGCTGGTAGGTTTGGGAAGTGGTTTTACTGGTAGAGTGCAAAGATGGTTAAGCTGCTTTAGATGTATGTGCTAGTGATTGCAGGGTAGCTAGAGTGGGAGATTACAGTGTCATGGCAGCTAGTGTTGGCTGTGAAGAAGATGGCAGTGATGTGAACTACAGCTGTATCATAGGTGGTTTTGCAGGAGATGAGAAATGGTTGTGGCTAACTAGTGATATGCAAGCTAGTACTGGTAGGGCATTGCAGGTTGCAGGTGTTGTGTAGTGCTCACAGATGGGAGAATGTTGCTGAGTTAGAATGGAGCAATGTATGATGGCCTGAGATGCAATTGCAGGCAATGGCTCGAATCGGATGCGAGAGTCGGCAGTGACAGGTTGAGAAAGCAGCAGGTGGCGAGCTAAAATGCTATGACTTAGTGATGCAGTGCAAGATGGTAGAGTTATTGAGCAGCAGAGCATTGCAGAGTTGTTGCTAAGATTGAAGCAGGCTAAAAATGAGCTGGAAATGGAGTTAAGTAGATGGTGGTCTGTGAACTACGGTGGATTTGGGGAGATTGAGCTGCAATGGTTGTTTACAGGCAATATGAGATGAAGCCGGGTCACGAGAGGTTGGCTGCGAAGAGGAGTCGATCTGCCGAGAAGGTGCTATGGGTATTGGATTGAGTCTCATGTGCAAAGTTATGGAGACAAAGAAGCTACGAGATGATGCAAAGCAATGAGACTTACAATGCCTGAGCTAGAATGATGTTGGTGGTACTGGATTAATGATGGGTTGTAGGAATTCCGTAGTCTTTGGGTGAATCTGTGAACTGCAGTGATATTGCAGGTGCCATGAATGTATATGAGCTATTGTTATGGATAGATGGTATGATGCCTGAAGAGTTGAACTGAAGTGCAGGAGGGTAGGTCTTGCTGCTAGTGATTGAAGCCAGAGTTGAACTGAAGTGATGGCTGGAAGAATGTTGCAGGGAGTTGTTGGCTGTGAACTCAAAGAGGAGCAATACTGCAGAGACAGGGATTAAAGAGCTGGCAGTGAAGCGCAATGATTGTGCTGCACAAGCTTAGGCCAGTGCAAAATGGCTTTGGCCAAGAACCCAACTCAGCCTAGTCGCCCAGTTAGCCCACCAGCACATCTGATTCGGTGCTGACTCATGAACCTGACTCAGCTGAGTTAGAGTTTTACTCGGTGCCTGACCGAGTTGACTCACTGACCGAGTTGACTTATTGACCGGTGACCGGGCGGACTTTGCCGGTCACCTGAGATACTTTCCGGTGCCGGATTCCGGCCAAATTCCGACCACAATACCAGTTTTCCGGTGACCGTTTTTGGGCAGAGTTTTTACATGGGTTTTTCTCACACATGGGCTTGGTGGACTTCTTTCTTTTGGACCTTTGAAGATTAGACCTAATTTTGGAAACAAGAGAGCTATTTAAAGGAAAGACTTCTACAACTTTGACAGATATATTTTTCTTGGAACTTTGGAGAGCCGGTTTTGTTTACGCTTCTAGGGTTTGCTTTTGTTCATCTTCTTCTTTTCAATTAATATTTTTATGATGAACTCCATAGCTATGAGTAGCTAAACAAATATTATTGGTTATGGGATAAAGTTGATTTCTCAATATGTTATATGATTTAATGAATTAGTTTTGTCTCAATATTTTATTGTTTGTGATTCACAATTAATAGTGTTATATGATTTGATAGTTTGTTTGGTTGAGTCCGGAATCAATCCGATTTACATTCATCTCTAGAGCTATATTAGGGTTTTCAATACGAAAAAGTTGTTTATCCCTGATTTC
The DNA here is from genome assembly GCA_023531295.1 of Papaver armeniacum. Lineage (NCBI taxonomy): Eukaryota > Viridiplantae > Streptophyta > Magnoliopsida > Ranunculales > Papaveraceae > Papaver > Papaver armeniacum. The sequence continues at coordinate 102,838 of JAJJWW010013153.1, forward strand.
TAAGTAGCATAATTGTGGGTAGTGCTTGTAGTGATATATCCTACTAGTCACAAGTGAATCAAAACTTTTGTTAAAACGATTAGTGCTTTTACACATTCGTTTGCATTGATTAGTCTTATTCCATAGAACTTATTGCTTTTAGGGAGTTAAATCTAATTGTGCTTTTACACTTTAGGTTGCTTTCTAGGAAGAATTCACATATGCATCTTTAAATGTGGTTGTGATGAAAACAGGGAATTAGCGGGATATACTTGCGATCAAGGTATCCTAGGACTATTAGTAGATGAGAGATTAAAATACCAATTCTAATCATTGATGAAAATACATGTTTGTGAATGATACTATCCCGTGACCAATATCTTCTCCTTATTGATTATTCCAATTATTTACTTTGCTTTCAATTACTTTTATTTCTTAGATACAACAAACATCCCCCCCTTGGTTACCTTAGAAACTGAAAATTGCATAACAACAATTGCCTCTCTGTGGATACGAACTCTTCCTTACTTTGTACTTCATTTAAATTTAGTGAGTAAGAAAGTGAAATTATTTTTGACGGATTGACAACCGATCAAATTTTGGCGCCGTTGCCGGGGAGGCATACGGCTTGTTATTGAGTTTTTAGTTTCTTTTTACAATTTCTGCTTTTATCTTTGCTTTTCGGTTCTTGTATTGTTTCTCACTTGATTATTCCAATTATTTTCTTTGCTCTATTTTATTTTTACTTTAGTATTTCGTTAAAACAACAAACATCCCCCCTTGGTTACATTGGAAACTGAAAATTGCATAACAACAATTGCCTCTCTATGGAAACGAACTCTTCCTTACCTTGTACTTCATTTATATTTAGTGAGTAAGAAAGTGAAATTATTTTTGACGGATTGACAACCGATCAAATTTTGGCACCGCTGCCGGGGAGGCATACGGCTTGTTATTAAGTTTTTAGTTTCTTTTTATAATTTCTGCTTTTATCTTTGCTTCTCGGTTCTTGTCTTGTTTCTCACTTGTTTGGGAGAATTGTTTTCAGGTACCTAATCCCTGGCTTCTAAAGATTGGAACTACCCAAGGTGCGGGATAGCTACTCGAAGAGGCACAATACTCCAACCAAGTCAAGACACAACAGAAAATCTAGAGTTAGAGGTGGAAGGAGAAGTACAAATAGAAGGAGAACAAGAGGTTCCAATCGTAGACGAACCACAAGTTGAAGAAGAAGAAGCAATGGGTGATTCAAATCATTCACTCAAGGACTTGGCTTCTCATAGGCTTGATACACAACATGGGTGTATTCAAACGAACTCTACTTTTGAGATAAAGTCGGGGTTGCTTAGAGAATTACCAAAATTCCATGGCATGGTGAATGAAGATCCAAACAAACATCTTATGGACTTCCACACCATTGTCATGGCTATGCTTCCAGCGGATGTTGAGGCGGATGGTGCAATGTTAAAAGTTTTCCGTTTCTCTTTGATGGATAGTGCTAAGGATTGGTTGTACTATTTACCTCCCGAAAGTGTCACAACATGGAATGGGTTGAAAAAACTCTTTTTGGAGAGATATTTTCCTGCATCAAAGGCTACTCAAATTCGAAAGGATATTTGTGGGATGAAGCAAAATGTAGGAGAATCCTTATATGAATGTTGGGAACGATACAAGAGATTGGTGGCAAGCTGCCCTCACCACCAATTCAGTGACGCTATGATCATCCAATACTTCTATGAAGGACTCCAATCAAGTGATAGGAATCTTATTGACGCTGCGGGTGGTGGTGCACTAGTTAGCAAGACGGTGGCACAAGCTAGAGAGTTGATTGAAAATATGGCAGCGTACTCCCAACAATTTTTGAGTCGTGGTTCGGATGTGCTTTTAAGAAGAGTGAATGAAGTGAGCGAGGTTGAGGAACTTCGTCAACAAATGGGTAACATGTCAGCAATGATGCAACAAGTTGCAGCCGCGGTTATACCAAGTTCCTCTCAAACTTATGAGGATGAGCAAGCTAATGCGATCTTTCCAAATCAACAAAGACGGTATGATCCCTACTCTAACACTTACAATCCGGGATGGAGAGATCACCCCAATTTTAGCTATGCCAACAAGCAAGGAGCGGTTCAACAACCCACCTTCAACTTTCCGAGTGGATTTCAACCTCAACAACAACAATTCCAGCCGAGACAACAATTTCAGCAACCACAAGCACAACAATCAATGCAAAATCAAGGATCCGATATTGACTCAAAGCTTCAAACAATGATGCAAGGCATTTTTACCATGTTCAAAGAGAGTCAACAGGAAACTAAGAGTGCTATCAAGGAGTTGCAGACACAAATGGGCTCCATCGCTATTGAGTTGAACCAATTGAAGGCACAAAATAGTGGGAAACTCCCTTCTCAACCTATTAACCCAAAAGAGGGTGTCAATGCTATTACGTTGAGAAGTGGTACACAACTTGTGCAACCCGAAATTACTGATTCGGGCAAGGTGGAAACACCAAAGGAACCTATTTTGGAGGAGAATAATGAGGATTCTCCCCGAACTTCTGAGGTACCTATTCCTAACTCTAAAACTCCGGTTTCTACTTATGTTCCTCCTTTACCTTTTCCTTGCAGATTTGCAAGTTCTAAGAAGGCGGAACTAGAAAAGGAGATTTTAGATGTTCTAAAGAAGATCCATGTGAACATACCACTCATTGATGCTATTAAGCAAGTACCAAAGTATGCAAAGGTGTTGAAGGACTTGTGTTCCAACAAACAAAGGCTCAAAGGTAATGAAGTGCTTAGTGTGGGGGAGAATGCTTCGGCAATCTTACAACACAAACTCCCACTTAAGTGCAAGGATCCCTGTAGTTTTGACATTCCCGTCACAATTGGTAACACAACATTTAACAAAGCTATGTTGGATTTAGGTGCATCCGTTAATGTTATGCCGGCATCAATGTATAATTCACTTGATCTTGGTCCTCTTAAAAAGGCTGAAATTGTATTGCAATTAGCCGATCGCTCTAATGTCTACCCAATGGGTATTGTTGAGGATGTTCTTGTGCAGGTTAATCAACTTGTATTTCCAGCTGACTTTTGTGTGTTAGAGATGGATGAAGGTTCACCGGACTCGTCTCTTCCATTGCTACTTGGGCGTCCCTTCATGAAAACGGCGAAAACCATAATTGATGTGGACAAGGGAACGCTAACCATGGAGTTTGATGGAGAAACAATACGTTTCAACATTTTCGAGACGATGAGATATCCTAGTGATGTCCACTCTTGTTTCTCCATTGATGTTATGGATACATTGGCACAACAAATGTTTGAATTAAACGGTGATAATGCTTTGGGAACCGTGTTAACTACATCCATGGATAATGGTGTAGAGTGTGGTAATGAAGTCAAGGGAGCCCTTGGTGATCTTAATTCACTACAAGGATGCCCGGAAACTCTTAATATCTCTTTTATTTCTTTACCATGCAGTGATGAAAAGCTTGTACCTTCAATTGTTAAATCTCCAAAGTTAGAATTGAAACCTCTTCCCGATCACCTAAAGTACTTGCACTTGGGTGATAATGAAGAGTTACATGTGATTGGAGAAAAGACGGTGAACCCAACAAGGAAGGATTGGAGCATGCGACTTAATGATGCTTTGTGGGCTTATAGAACCGCATACAAGACACCTATATGGATGTCTCCATTTAGGCTTGTGTATGGTAAACCTTGTCATTTACCCGTTGAAATTGAGCATAAGGCGTTTTGGGCTATTAAACAATGCAACATGGAGATGGATGGGGATGGAAAGCAAAGGAAGTTACAACTCCAAGAGCTAGAGGAGCTTCGCAATGATGCATTTGAAAGCTCACGCATTTACAAGGAGAAAACGAAGGCATTTCATGATAACATGATTTCTAGGAAACAATTTTGCATTGGGCAGAAAGTGCTTTTGTTTAATTCTCGCTTGCATTTATTTCCGGGTAAATTAAGGTCACGATGGATCGGACCTTTTATTGTTACTAATGTGTTTTCTCATGGTGCAGTGGAAATTCGTAGCATAGCTACAGGAAAAGAACTTAAAGTTAATGGGCACCGGTTGAAACCATATTATGAGAATTTCACTTCCGAAGTGGTGGAAGGAGTTAACTTTGTGGATGTACTCCCTCTGGAGGAGTCATAGAAAGCAAGGAGATAGTCGGGCTGACGACTTTAAACCAAGCGCTAAATGGGAGGCAACCCATCGGATGAGTATTTCTTGTCTTGTATTTACTTCTTGTCTTGTTTTTAGCTTTTTCGTGTCTTGTTTTATTTTTTATTTTTTCTGATTTCTTGATTAGAATTTCCCACCTTGACTTACTTTGGACGATTCAATTTACATTGAGGACAATGTAAAGTTTAAGTGTGGGGGGAGTGGTTAAGCTTTTGCGTTGTAAATTTTTGAAATTTTTCAACTTTTGTGTAAACTAGTGAATAAGAAAACTCCAACTTGTAGTTAGTTTAGAGTCACATAGTATACATGTCGCTAAGATTACATCGAGATTCTCATAATAGTGACTGAACTTAGAGATGACAGAGAACATGATCGGGTTTCTTAATTGTATGAGAGTTAAAGTTGGATTTAACCATGCCAGTGGAAAATAAGGTGCAGACTGAATTCGGTATTAGAGTCGTGATCCCCTATAGTGGAGACTACCCATGTTACATAATGTGAGGCACCAACCTTCAATTCTTTGTACCTGTCTAAATTTGTGCTTTTAGAGTGTGTGTCACCGTACGTAAATTCCGGGCAGAATGGTGAGCTGCCCAACCTCCCACCATAGAAGCACTATTTTGATCTCTTGAGTGCTATTTTTATCAACCATGATGGTGACATCGAATTGCTAACTTACATACCACTTGTAATCTTGTTTGCATTTAGCACCATCCACCTTATATCTCTCTACACCAACAGGTCCATAGAAACACCATCATCATCAACAAGAGGAGCATCACAAATTTGAAGGAAAGTTGAACACGTTCGAGGTTTACAAGCAACGGTACAGAATTGAGCAGATTTCAGATTCAAGTATAGCAACAAGACAAGGAGCAGAATTTTTTATAAGTTGAAAACTGTTGTACAAGAGTGAAAATTATCAAGATGAGAGTTCGAGAAGTTTATGATATCAAGACATATAAGTTGTGAAGAATCAAGCGGTAAAGTACTTACACCATGGCCTTGTACTTACAATTTTTTTATTTGTATTTTACTTTCTCTTGAAAAAAAAAAAAAAATCTTTAGGTTCATTACTAGTTTTATTGTTTTATTTCGTTTTTTTGTATTTGTTTTATTTTTTATTTTTTATTTCTCAATAAAAAAAAAGTGATAAAAAAAAGTGATAAAAAAAAACAGAAAAAAAGAGAAAAAAAAATATATATATATATATATATATTTTGGGTTTGTATAGTTCGTTTTTAGTTTTGTATTATTTCAATAAAGCCAATGGAAAGGAGGAATATCTATAATGAAGTTTCAAGCGACAAGGAATTTGAGGAAAGAATCATATTGTCAAGATTCTACGAAGTTCAAGAGTTATCATCAAGAGTTGAAGACCGAAGACGAAGATGAAGACATTGATTGAAGACCGAAGACGTTTCTATGGATGCTGTGAGAGTGGTGCTAGCTGCACGCCGAACGGATAACGAGTTAAGTAAGCATATTCCCACCTTCGTTAAGTGGTTGATTTCCTTTCTTAGAGATCATCAGAAAAATGAGTTTTCAAAATGAATAAAAGATGTGGGTTTTCAAAAATACTTCGGAGGGTTTTTGCCTTCCTACCATTCAACGTGTCGCAGGATTCTCTCTTCATTCCTACCTGGACACATGTGTGACCCATAAAAAGTTGTTTATTATTGAGAGCAACTTCATAAAACCCTTTCTTGTGAGGCAGAGTCGAGACTTTTGATCACTCCGAACCCGAATTTTTGTCGAGAAGGGATGGTCATTTCTCTCTCAACTTTTAAGGATGAGATTGTGTTCATTTATGTGTCTAACTTCTTATGACTAGTGTGCAGAATTTCTATTTCTTCTTAGCGTGTTGGATGCTATCATTACGGAGAACTAGTAAGTTGGAAATATAGGTTTTGTGGGTATATCTCTAGTAAACCCTCACGAGACTATAACTCGTCCACTAGGGACACCTAGGGGTTTAAAGGCTTGTTATTTATGCTAAAAGTGACCGTAGCCTCGACGACACGGAGTTGTATGTATGTTTTAGAATTGTTTTGTTTGATTTGCTCGAGGACTAGCAAAGTCTAAGTGTGGGGGAATCTGATAGGTGTTGTAAACACCGTGATATTTATCTATTGTTTATGCTTTCTTTGCGGGTTTTCTTGTAAATTATGTATCTTATGTTTGCTTTTGAGTGTTTAGGTACATTGGAGTCATTATGAGCAAAAGAAGGAGAAATCGTCCATTTGGAGTGTAAAAGGCAAAAGCCCATCTCATGTGCAATTGTTATTGAGCCAAGCCGACGATAGAAGAGCGCCACTACAACTTAGTCTAGAGAAGCAAAAGGGGGCCAAACAACCATGATGGCCCTTATCTAATGAGTGGTGCCTAGAATCACCTTAGTTGGCCCTTATCTACCTCTCTAGGGTGGCAATATCCATTAGCCTGCACTATAGCCCTAAATCGAGAGAAACTCATCTCTCATTCATTTCATTACAACTGAAATTGAGAAGAAAGAAAAGCTGGGCAACAGCCATGAGATCTGAAAGTTGATGGAGAGTATTGATGTTGTTCAAATCAAGAACACAAAGGGGTGAATCTGAGAGAGAGACGATGATGCTGAGAACAATTGGCTGCTTCTCATGGAAGATTAAGCTCAAGTTCATGTCCTTGTGCTGTGTTGCTAGGGAATTAGAAGTTAGGGTTTGATTGAGAAGTCTGCTGACGAATCGAGAGAAGATGAAGCTGAGATTAACTGGGATGAGACTGGTTTGCGATTCTAACCGAGAATTGCAGAGATGGGTTGGTTTGAGATTGATGATTTCTTGCCTATTTCAAGCTTGCAGGAACCAGAAGAAGGAAATTAGGGTTCGAGTGAAATGGATTTGATCTATGAGAAAAGAAGAATTCTCCGTTGTTGCTGCTGCTGTCGAGTTGAATTTCAAGGGTTTCATGGCTGGAAGAAGGAGATTATGACCTGTGAAGATTACAGGCAGAGTTTGGGTTAAATTCTGGGCATAAGTTCAGTCGAGAGAAGCTGTTGAAGTCATGGATATTTGGGTTAATCAATGGCTGAGTCTGTGTGGTTTTTGTTGCTCGAGGTTGCAGGTTGTTTTGGGTTCAAAATAATGAACATCTAGTGGAGTTTCAAGACTAATTTGAGCCAGGGAAGAAGACAATGGTGGTGTTGGTTGATAATTGAGACCAAATATGATTACAGGGAAGAAATGATAATGAGTCTGTTGTGGCTGGTGGTAGGTTTGGGAAGTGGTTTTACTGGTAGAGTTCAAAGATGGTTAAGCTGCTTTAGATGTATGTGCTAGTGATTGCAGGGTAGCTAGAGTGGGAGATTGCAGTGTCATGGCAGCTAGTGTTGGCTGTGAAGAAGTTGGCAGTGATGTGAACTACAGCTGTATCATAGGTGGTTTTGCAGGAGATGAGCAATGGTTGTGGCTAACTAGTGATATGAAAGCTAGTACTGGTAGGGCATTGCAGGTTGCAGGTGTTGTGTAGTGCTCACAGATGGGAGAATGTTGCTGAGTTAGAATGGAGCAATGTATGATGGCCTGAGATGAAATTGCAGGCAATGGCTCGAATCGGATGCGAGAGTCGGCAGTGACTGGTTGAGAAAGCAGCAGGTGGCGAGCTGAAATGCTATGACTTAGTGATGCAGTGCAAGATGGTAGAGTTATTGAGCAGCAGAGCATTGCAGAGTTGTTGTTGAGATTGAAGCAGGCTAAAAATGAGCTGGAAATGGAGTTAAGTAGATGGAGGTCTGTGAACTACGGTGGATTTGGGGAGATTGAGCTGCAATGGTTGTTTACAGGCAATATGAGATGAAGTTGGTCACAGAGGTTGGCCTGCAGAAGAGGAGTCAGTGCTGCCGAGAAGGTGCTATGGGTATTGGATTGAGTCTGTGTGCAGGTTATGGAGACAAAGAAGCTACAGATGATGCATCAATGAGACTTACAATGCCTGAGCTAGAATGATGTTGGTGGTACTGGATTAATGATGGGTTGTAGGAATTCTGTAGCTGCTGGGTGAATCTGTGAACTGCAGTGATATTGCAGGTGCCATGAATGTATATGAGCTATTGTTATGGATGGATGGTATGATGCCTGAAGATTTGAACTGAAGTGCAGGAGGGTAGGTCTTGCTGCTAGTGATTGAAGCCAGAGTTGAACTGAAGTGATGGCTGGAAGAATGTTGCAGGGAGCTGTTGGCTGTGAACTCAAAGAGGAGCAATACTGCAGAGACAGGGATTAAAGAGCTGGCAGTGAAGCGCAATGATTGTGCTGCACAAGCTTAGGCCAGTGCAAAATGGCTTTGGCCAAGAACCCAACTCAGCCTAGTCGCCCAGTTAGCCCACCAAAGACATCCGATTCGTGTCCGACTCATGAACCCGACTGTGAGTTAGAGTTTTACTCGGTGCCTGACCGAGTTGACTCACTGACCGAGTTGACTCATTGACCGGTGACCGGGCGGACTTTGCCGGTCACCTAAGATACTTTCCGGTGCCGGATTCCGGCCATATTCCGACCACAATACCAGTTTTTCGTCGACCGTTTTTGGGCAGAGTTTTTACATGGGTTTTTCTCACACATGGGCTTGGTGGAATTATTTCTTTTGGACCTTTGAAGATTAGACCTAATTTTGGAAACAAGAGAGCTATTTAAAGGAAAGACTTCTACAACTTTGACAGATATATTTTTCTTGGAACTTTGGAGAGCCGGTTTTGTTTACGCTTCTAGGGTTTGCTTTTGTTCATCTTCTTCTTTTCAATTAAACTTTTTATGATGAACTCCATAGCTATGAGTAGCTAAACAAATATTATTGGTTATGGGATAAAGTTGATTTCTCAATATGTTATATGATTCAATGAATTAGTTTTGTCTCAATATTTTATTGTTTGTGATTCACAATTAATAGTGTTATATGATTTGATAGTTTGTTTGGTTGAGTCCGGAATCAATCCGATTTACATTCATCTCTAGAGCTATATTAGGGTTTTCAATACGAAAAAGTTGTTTATCCCTGATTTCTAAGTAGCATAATTGTGGGTAATGCTTGTAGTGATATATCCTACTAGTCACAAGTGAATCAAAACTTTTGTTAAAACGATTAGTGCTTTTACACATTCGTTTGCATTGATTAGTCTTATTCCATAGAACTTATTGCTTTTAGGGAGTTAAATCTAATTGTGCTTTTACACTTTAGGTTGCTTTCTAGGAAGAATTCACATATGCATCTTTTAATGTGGTTGTGATGAAAACAGGGAATTAGTGGGATATACTTGCGATCAAGGTATCCTAGGACTATTAGTAGATGAGAGATTAAAATACCAATTCTAATCATTGATGAAAATACATGTTTGTGAATGATACTATCCCATGACCAATATCTTCTCCTTATTGATTATTCCATTTATTTGCTTTGCTCTATTTTATTTTTACTTTAGTATTTCGTTAAACCAACAAACATCCCCCCTTGGTTACATTAGAAACTGAAAATTACATAACAACAATTGCCTCTCTGTGGAAACGAACTCTTCCTTACCTTGTACTTCATTTATATTTAGTGAGTAAGAAAGTGAAATTATTTTTGACGGATTGACAACCGATCAGTGATCACCATGACGCCTCACTGACCAATTAACTCCTGACCAGGGTTGTATAACCAAGCCGGTGAAGTTGGACGGACGAGATGATCTTTGAGACACTCATCTGCGACCGTTGATGGAATTAGGGTTTTTGAAGAGGTGCGCAAGCATCACTCTTCAGCTTGGTCGAATCCAAGCATGGGAGGTGTTTTGGAAAGGACCGACCGGGCATGCGTGTAGACGGCATTGCCGGTGTACACGTACGTACCTCACTGTCCCATGAAGGTGCAATCTAGGCCACTCAATTTGACCGGCAAAGAGGAGCGGTTGAGATCGATTTGCAACAGAAATCTGGTGCCGAAAAAGCCGCGCATCATGCCAATTTTGGGCGCGCGTTCCAAGACGACCAAGCTTGGTCGGTCTTGGCCGATCAGCCCAGCGTGCATACGGTGGGATGGTTATATACCTGTGCTTTATCGTCCCATAGAAACGTGATCTAAGCCACTAAATTTGTCCGGTAAACTTGAGCGGTCGAGATCAGTTTGTGGTTGGGGAGTGTGACCACGCCTAGCTTGGGAACGCGAATCAAGGTGTACAGCCAAGTTTGGTCTTGGACGATCGGGTGTGGAGATATGTGGGCCCACAGTGATCGTGTTGATACTTACCGGACCTGCTTAGTCTATTCCTGGACCCTTCATTCGTCCAGGAGAAAATGGACGCTCGTGATCGCAACACAAACCCTAATTAGGTTTTGCCGGCCGTGTGTCATACCCAGTTTAGGGCGCACGAATCAAGACGACCAACCATAGTTGGTCATGACCGATCAGTCAGGTATGTAGGCGGGCCCACGGTATTTGTGTTGACATGCTCTGGGCCCTTTGAATCTACATCTACACCCTCCATCTATGCCTGCGAAGATGGATGGTTGAGACTGTTTTGCGATATATGTAATGTGTCGCAAACCCTAATTTAGGGTTTTCCGTCCATACTGCTTTGGTTTGGATGGTTTGGCAAACTATGCCACCCTTTTGGGGAGGCCGACCATGCGGGGTCCACGTTGGGTCGGTGAATATTCCAATACCTGCTTGGGGTCATGGATTTAATCTAAGCCATCCAATCATGCTGGTGAAGTTGGATGGTCGTGATCGTTTATGAGACTGATATGGTCAGTCCAGGTTCAAATATGCTCAATCGGGCTAATATAACACACCGAGAGTTGTAGCTTGTATGGGTATTTCGTACATGCTTCATTATTAATGCTTGGAGATTCGTGTTGCTCACGAGAACAACACTCGGTCGTCATGCCGCACTGGTAATGAATACAGGAATACAAGGCTGGATATGCATTAATTAATAATGCTTTAAATTCACAGGGTATATCTGATTGTTGCTACATGCTCCAACCTGGATGAATTTTGTGTATTTAATTCACAGAATACTAGGATTGTTGCCACATGCTCCATTCTAGGTGAATTAGTAAAGTGAAGAAGTATTCATCACTTATTAATGGCTTTATCTTTTGCAAGATGTTAGTGCAAGATGTTAGCCCTTTGAATCTACATCTACACCCTCCATCTATGCCTGCGAAGATGGATGGTTGAGACTGTTTTGCGATATATGTAATGTGTCGCAAACCCTAATTTAGGGTTTTCCGTCCATCTTGCTTTGGTTTGGACAGTTTGGCAAACTATGCCACCCTTTTGGGGAGGCCGACCATGCGGGGCCCGCGTTGGGTCGGTGAATATTCCAATACCTTCTTGGGGTCATGGATTTAATCTAAGCCATCCAATCATGCTGGTGAAGTTGGATGGTCGTGATCATTTCTGAGACTGATATGGTCAGTCCAGGTTCAAATATGCTCAATCGGGCTAGTATAACACACCGAGAGTTGTAGCCTGTATGGGTATTTCGTACATGCTTCATTATTAATGCTTGGAGATTCGTGTTGCTCCATTGAGAAACACACTCGGTCGTCATGCCGCACCGTAATGAATACATGAAATATAAGGTTGGATATGCATTAATTAATAATGTCAGTAAATTCACGGGGTATATGGGATTGTTGCTACATGCTCCAACCTGGATGAATTTTGTGTATTTAATTCACTGAGAATCTTTGGGATTGTTGCCACATGCTCCATTCTAGGTGAATTAGTAAAGTGAAGAAGTATTCATCACTTATTAATGGCTTTATCTTTTGCAAGATGTTAGTGCAAGATGTTAGCCCTTTGAATCTACATCTACACCCTCCATCTATGCCTGCGAAGATGGATGGTTGAGACTGTTTTGCGATATATGTAATGTGTCGCAAACCCTAATTTAGGGTTTTCCGTCCATACTGCTTTGGTTTGGACAGTTTGGCAAACTATGCCACCCTTTTGGGGAGGCCGACCATGCGGGGCCCGCGTTGGGTCGGTGAATATTCCGATACCTGCTTGGGGTCATGGATTTAATCTAAGCCATCCAATCATGTTAGTGAAGTTGGATGGTCGTGATCGTTTCTGAGACTGATATGGTCAGTCCAGGTGCAAATATGCTCAATCGGGCTAGTATAACACACCGAGAGTTGTAGCCTGTATGGGTATTTCGTACATGCTTCATTATTAATGCTTGGAGATTCGTGATGCTCTGCTGAGAACAACACTCAGTCGTCATGCCACACCGGTAATGAATACAGGAAATACAAGGTTGGATATGCATTAATTAATAATGCTGTAAATTCACAGTGTATATTGGATTGTTGCTACATGCTCCAACCTGGATGAATTTTGTGTATTTAATTCACTGAATACTGGGATTGTTGCCACATGCTCCATTCTAGGTGAATTAGTAAAGTGAAGAAGTATTCAGCACTTATTAATGGCTTTATCTTTTGCAAGATGTTAGCGCATAATTTTGGCTTTTACAATTTTAGCCTAAAATGAAAATCCACCATCAACAAATAGTTAGAGGTTTATCTGAGAATACTGATTACCCTAAGTTTGGGGGTAGTGATGGTTATGTATCCCCATTAAAAGTCCTTAACTTAGGACTCGAGCCTAGTGTGCCTGAGGTATTACTTGAGTCACTTCCGACTCCACAACCTGATCCTCCTGATACTGTCCAAGAGGAAATCCATCTATTAGAGATCTGTTGTTCGAATGAGTCTATTTGTCAAGACACCCATATGAAGCCCAAGTGGGCGCCGCAGATAAACCCAGTTGTCTTGGAAGAAGCTTTAAATCAGGTTGTGCTATATCTGCTTATTTATCTAATCCGATGCATTTGTCTTATAATTGTGGCAGTTTTATTTGGTTTTGTTGATCCACAGTTATTTCGACTATTGATATACGATTCGAAAGGTAATTAGCCATTTTTTGGTATTAGACGTCTGGCTGAAGACTTTAAATTTAGCACTTCTTGGGAGGTAACCCATGCTCATGCAACACGGTAATATCTTTCCTTAACTCTTTTGCTTCAAATGGTAACAATTTCTCCTTGTTCATGCTTTTAATTTCATATTTAGAACATTGAGGACAATGTTAGATTTAAGTTTGGGGGTATGGGAGAAACTTTTTAGTGCATTGTTAAACTCCAGAGCCTAGAAATTTATGTTTATTAAGGATGGTACTAACCAATCTAAGTGGATGGAAGCATCTTGATTGTAGGAGTTGAGGAACCAATCTGAGTAGATGGAAACATCTAAAGAGTCTATTCATAAAAGCACAGAGCTCAGGTGTTAGAAATAACATGGTAGTTTCGCCATATCTCGTTGAGTCCTTTTCACTTCTGTTTATTATTTTGTTTTCTTTTTAAAATATGTTTCTCTAAGTGATTAGGTGGGGCTCACGATTCAAGTTGTTACCACTGCTAGGATAAAATAGAGTGATTGAGTTACTAAGAAAAAGAAAAAGAAAAAAAAGAGACCAGACCAATCAGACCAAACAGAATAATTCTCAAAAAAAAAAAAAAAACACTTGGATAGCAATATGTGTGTGTTCTCCCTGTCTCCGTCGCCTAAACAAGCGTGGAACACAGGATCCACGGGAATTACCATGTAATATGCTGACAAGAATCATGCGCTTGGATCCGCAAGATCTAATCATGTTGTTAAAAAAAAAAAAATTAATGTTCAATAAATAAATCGACTGCTGGTTCCCTTGTATTTGCCAGACGAGTTGATCTAGAATAGGATTGTCGACTACTGGCTCCCTTGTATATGCCAGTTGTGTTGATATTAGTCAGACACGTATCTCAGTCCATTAGGATAGGTTCATTTTGGCAGTGGCCTTCAGACAGATAAGAGAAACACCGTTCACCTAGTCAACATCAAAACCATCTAGGTTTTTCTATATCCATCTCTTAATCTATCCATGTGATTTGTTGACTCCGGATATTGATGTCCATAGTGCGACTATGTGAGTAGAGCTCTGTCACTTATATATGAATTTTAGTATGCTTGAGTGCAAACTCGTGTACAGCAATTGGAATTTCGCATCAGGGTACTTCCTCCTGTAGTCAAAAAGTATGCCAACCAAGGAGATTCTTTAGTGCCTTCCAAGGTTCTGCGTAGATAGTTAGGGTCTGGAGTAAAGGTTTTGTGGGTATATCTCTTGTAAGCCCTCCCGAGACTATAACTCGGCCACTAGGTCCACCTAGGGGTTTAAATGCTTGTTGCATACGCTAAATGCAACCGACGATGCCTGCGACAGAGAGTTAGGATTTTATTTTGTAGATTTGATTTGCTCGAGGACTAGCAAATAATAAGTTTGGGGGTATTTGATAGACGCATTTATGTGTCTATATTAGTCTCAATTCTCTGTAATGTTAGTACTCGATTTTGCGCTTATTTTGGTATTTTATTTCTTTGTAGGTGTTTTTGGAGAAATAAGCTTTTGCGGGAAAATTGGCTCGAAAAGTGGTATTTGCGCTCGTGGGAGAAAATTACTATTCGGACTCCTCATTTGGATAAGGGGTACCAGATTACTAAGGGGCAACCAAATTGTTATTCACACCCATCAGTTGGTTAAGGGCATCTTCTTCTCTAATTCAAAATTTGCTTTTGGCGGGAAATATCTTTGCAGGAAGAACGGAATTAGGATTGGATTTTTGGGACATTTCGAATGAGATTGAATGACGGATTTCTGTTGGGTTGGACTTGTTAGAGAAGAACATGCCTGGTATATGTGTTTGATTCGACTAACTTGGGTTGGATTATCCGTTTGAAGCTAAAACAGGGAAGAAGAATACTCGAACTCTGCTGAGATGATTTTGCACGAGTTCTTCTCGGGTCTGTTGGATTGGGTTTGCTTAGGTCCTGTTTGAATTAGACAGGGATATAACAGGGTTTGGTTCGAAGAAAAAAACACGGGTTTAATCGTTTCACGATGAAACAGGGTATAAGAGTTATCTCGGGATAGTTTGGAAGCTTAATATGGCAGTTACGTATTATAGAGGGAAGATATTCTCTAGAATCTGATCACGTCAGGGAAATGGAGATAAACAAGGGAAGTACGATGAGAGTTTCTCCGGTTAGAAGTAAAACAGGGACGTGGATGTTTTGGGTTTTCTTAATTTGTAGAATATTTGGAAGATTACTTGAAGATTGGGAGATGATATGAACCCTCGCATTGTAGAGTTTGGATGATTGTATAAGACGTGTAAGGAGAAAACAAAGAAATCAATAAATCCCGTTACTTTAGGGTCAAGAGAAAAAGAGCTTTCATCGAGATTCTTGGCCCTATGTGCATATATATATATATATATATATATATATATATATATATATATGTTGGTTCGAGTATCAAAAAAAAAAGATCGAGAGTTTGGGGTGGTTTCTGTGAAGAACGAAACACTGCAGAGGAGTTGTGGCAGCAGCATGTGAGGAGGAAGAAGAAGAGTTGCAGACGACAGAAAAGAAGTGTCGTTCTCAAGAACACGAAGAACATACACATACAGTCAGTCGATTATTCTGCAACGCATTTAATCTATCGTTTCTTAACAGTGACTTCGCAACACTTATAAACGTTGCAGTTTTCCGTTTTTATTACTCTTCTCTCTTTTCACTATTGTAAACACACTTTTGAGCCATGAATAAACATTTTGAGCGTATTTTCACCATGTGGAGCTAAACCCCATCACTGGGATGACGGAGGAAGCCAATTCTCATCACTGTGGTAACTTTATTTAATTCTTTTTATGACTTTTGCATTAATATAATTTGAATTATGATTTTAAATTAATTAGTTGTCATTTAGTTTGATGAGTTACGCTTAGCTTAAGTGTTTTGATAACTCATGCTTACCATTTACAATAATGTTTTATAAAATCTACCTTGGCAAAGATTAAGAGTCAATAATTATTGTTTTTGGAGCTGTTATTGTCTAAGAATTAATATTGAACCATAGAAAAAGAGTTCGGTGAAATCCTGATTCCCAGTAATCTCTCAATATTGTCATTATCTTTTCTTTTATTTGCTAGATTAATTTTATTTAAGTCTAAAATCAATATCTTCCCAAGTCCGAGAATCAAACCCTTTTCTTACCACTTGTAAAACTACATCAAGAGTCAGGCCTCGCGCGTTTGACTGGAGAACCTAACTGGCTCTAGGATGATTCACTTCTGATCGACATGATGAAGAAAGGTGGACTCAACGATAGGAAATTTTTGTTGTAAAACTGGGAAGACGATGCAACTTCACCGGCGTAAATACTGTGGAAACCCTAAAGGAAGAAAGAGAACCACAGACTGAATAGGCGGAACATGATGGCATCACGACCGGGAAATCAGCCTCAAACGAAACCCCTCATCAAAAACCCTAATGAAAGCCAGGCAAGATAGGAGGGTGTAATACTTTAACGTTTGAAAGAGGAAAGGACTTCCCATTTTGGTCGAGCAAGGAAAAGAGGCAACCGGGCCCGCGAAGACAAATCACCAAGCCTTCCGCGACGTGACTTGCCACGCCAACACTGACAATTCGCCAAGCCAGTGTCATGATGTTCTCTAACCCAGCCAGGATGATACATAGCCGGACTAAACCGAGGATCCTCATCTCGCCACCTTGTGGTCTACACCATAAATGGAATCTATGCAAGGCCGAGGATCCTCATCATCAAAAACCCGCCACCTTGTTTGAAAGAGGAAAGGACTTCCCCATTTTGTCTACACCATAAATGGAATCCAAGCACGGGATCATGAACTCTCCTTACCTCTCGAAAAAGGTTAGTCGGACTTTCCTGACCATCTTGCATGATTTACGTTTCGATTATGTCCTTGTCTGTCACCATCTTATGCTTACCTCGCAACAATGCCCCTGTTCCGATCTAAGCAGGGGACTTAATGTTGATGGTGGTTTTTAGCTTAGGGTTAAAATCGTAAAACCCTAGTCGGACAGTGATGTCACAGAATTTGAGTAATAATGTCTCCACTGAGTGCATTTATTGAACCCTTTAATATGTCTGCGAGAAAATTACCAGGGCACCTTTTTTCTTAATACTAATTAGGGTTTCGACAGGCCAAACCCTAATTCCCACATCACTGTGCCATTGGCAAACCATGCCAGCCACATCTACCACGCCAAGGCATGCCAACCATGCTAGCCGCACCACCGTGCCAATGGCAAACCATGCCAGCCACATCTACCGCGCCAAGGCATGACAACCATGCTAGCCGCACCACCGTGCCAATGGCAAACCATGCCAGCCACATCTACCGCGCCAAGGCATGCCAACCATGCTAGCCGCACCACCGTGCCAATGGCAAACCATGCCAACCACGTCTACCGCGCCAAGGCATGCCAACCATGCTAGCCGCACCACCGTGCCAATGGCAAACCATGCCAGCCCCATCTACCGCGCCAAGGCATGCCAACCATGCTAGCCGCACCACTGTGCCAATGGCAAACCATGCCAGCCACATCTACCACACCAAGGCATGCCAATCATGCTAGCCAAGCCAACCGCACCTTTCCTTGGCCCTAACCATGCTAGTCGCACCATGCGCCTACGGCATGCCAAACCCTTGGCCCCACCATGCCAAGCCAACCACACCTTGGCCCCATCATTCCAAACCGTCCATGCCAAACCCTTGGCCCCACATGTGCCAATGGCATGCCAGCCACCTTGCCACGCCATATTGTGTTGACCTTCCCTATGCGGCTACCAAAACAAAGGCCTGCAACAATCAACGGCCATCTTCCCATCTAAGATGCAAATCTTAGCCGTCCAAGGTCACCAACCAACGCATGGTAACCTTTGGCCCCACGCCAAAACCCTAGTTTTGGCCACGCCTAAACCGCGCCAAGGCATGCCGACCATGCAACATGTGCCAATGGCATGCCAGCCACCTTGTCGCGCCATACCGTGTTGGCCTTCCCTATGCGGCTACCAAAACGAAGGCATGCGATGATCAACGACCACCCTTCCATCCCAGGTGCAAATCCTAACCGTCCAAGGTTGCTAAATAACGCATGGTAACCTTTGGCCCAAAACACGCTAGCTTCCCAAAACTTGCTAGCTTCCCAAAACATGCTAGCTTCCCAAAAACGCATCAAACATGCCACAGTCCCTCTTGAATTCTTCCTGAGTTTTACTTTCGGGTTGTTTTCACCTCCCGAACGAGCTCAAAACCTAAATATCCCCTCGTTGGGAGACAGGAAATTCTTTTTTCGTGCAGAATGGAGGGGCGGGCCATCAAAATCCGAGTCTGTATGAGAATTCTACATCGATTCTAGTAAAGGGCGCTAATTAGGGTTTCATCATACAAACCCTAATTTAGACAAAGCCGCAAGCGTTTCCCTTCCAAGCCGCACACTTCCAATGGTTCCACTCCATGTCAAAGCCATGCCGGCCATGCTTTCATGTCGCTGGCTACCAAACGAAGGCCTGCAATAATCATCGGCCATCTTTCCATCCAAGATGCAAATCTTAGCCGTCCAAGGTCGCCAACCAACGCATGGTAACCTTTAGCCCAACGCCAAAACCCTAGTTTTGGCCACGCCTAAACCGCGCCAAGGCATGTCGTGCCAGCCACCTTGCCGCGCCTAACCCATACCATGCCGGCCTTCCCTTTACAGTTGCCAAAATGGAGGCCTGCAACAATCAACGACCACTTTTCATCTAAGGTGCACATCTTAGCCGTCCAAGGTTACCAGCTAACGCATGGCAACCTTTGGCCCTAGTTTGGTCGCGCCTAAACAAAGCCAAATCCCTAACTTTTGGCCGCGCCTAAACTAGGCCATATTAAAGCCATACTGATCATGCAATAATCAATGGCTACCTATCCTCTTAAGATGCAAAATCTCGACCGTCGAAGGTCACCACGCAAGTCTCCCAAGCTCAACTTGCCAGACAACAACAAACGTGCTACATGTTTTCCACAAAAACATTCGAGACATCAACGCATGTCACAAACTGGGGGATGCTCATTGGGTATTGGTTTGGCGGTTTACAGTGTGCGGCGTACACTACGCCCATTATAAGAGAGTGTCATAAGGATGAAGCGGTTAGTAAATACAGGGAGTAATGGTGAAACGCCTTTTCTAATGGAAAATCAATTCCAGGCGTTACCTATGACTACCTCCTCCCATTTACTCACCCGTTTTCTATTTCTTAATGAGACCAGAGTACGTTTCATTCCGACTTGTATAAATGGGTCTTACCTATTTCCACCGAACAACAAGTTCAGGTCAGGAGCATACAACACTCAGAAAACATTTGCGAGCTATCTATCGGTTAGCTTCCCACTTTCTGATACAAGTCGTAAAACAACTACTCTTCCAGAATCAACTATTCTGGTCTCAACACTTTCTTCGCTTCCCTCCCCGAAACCAACCCTTCTCCTTCACTTTGTGACCGAAGTAAGTCTGGAACGACCATTTCTTGGTTTAGGCCGGATTTGTACAGATTGATCTCTCGAATCTAAAGTACTCCCTTGCAGTACCTTGTTTAGGGTTTAAATTCGTTTCTCACCCCCACACACGAAATTACCAAAATCAGCAGAAACCGTTTTCACCCTCAAACAACTAGTTAAAGCATGATTAGGGTTTTTATTCTATTACTTGTTATAGGTTTACTAGTTAAAGCATGATTAGGGTTTTTATTCTACTTTTACTATCTCTATTCTTTACACGGAACCTACCTCTTCAAACTCGATCTTTGTTGTTGGTATTATTTCTACAACCCATTATCGAATGAATATTAAATTGATGTTAGATTTTTTGTTCGATCTCATGGAATCAGATTTAGAACAATAATGTTTTAGGCTTAAGTTACATGCATGAACTATTATAAGATTTAGGTAAGGATCTTTCTTTCATGTTACTTAGTTAGGCTTTACTATTTAGTTAGGTTTTACAAAACTTAACGATGCTAATTGTTTTCTAGGGTTTTTGTTATTGTTTGGGTTGGATTTTGATATAACTCTACTTTGATCGACGATGTTGTGTCAATCATATATATATATATATATATATATATACAAGGCTTCTCAAGATTTAATCATTTGAGTCTATGTTACTTGGCGAGCCTGTAACGTCTGCATTTTAAGTTGCCACTTTTAATGATACCATGTTGCTGGTTGGCTAATTTGACTATCATCTTCAAGCTAAAAATGGATAATCATTATGTGGTGCTTTAGTACTCTTGGCTTTTGTAACAAAAAGTTATATAATACCGTTTAACCGGTACCTTTCACTTCGTGGATAACACAATATTCATGAGGATATTTTGTGTGTTGCATTGATGTTTTAGCCTCAAGTTACATGCATCAATGAGTTCATGTTTGTTTTCTTTTCATATAATAGAAATTAGGTGTAACACATGTTGCCTATCCTGTTAGGTTTAGCTAATATTTTCCAAAATAAGCTCAAATTCCTAACTGAGGTGCACGTACCTACACTGTTTTTGTCATGGGAGAAGATGATGATTACAACGTGCCCCCAGAGGAGGACCAATGGGATGATGAGGTGGATTTTGATGAAGAAACGATGGAGTTAGATGAGAGTCATGATGACATTGTATAATCAGATGGCGATGATGGTGAAGATATGGTCCCCACTAATAGATTTGAAGAATTAACAGGTAATGTTCGAAATCTTGTACTTGCTTGTTTCTACTTAAACATCACATGGTTTCATATTGTTGCCTCGGTTATTTCCAGAGTCACATGATTCTGAAAATGATGATCTCGAAGTGTTAGTAGAAAAAGAATTGGAAAATGCTCCAGAAGCAGAAATGCAGCCACAACAGGAAGACTCTACAGAAGAGATCAAAAAAGAGAGGGGAATGACAAGAATGTTGAAGTTGCATAGAGACTTCTCGAATAAAGAAGCCAAAAAAAGGCATATTGAATTTGACAAAATGTTCCGGCCTATTGGTGGCCATAGAATTGAATTCAGTAGTTACCTAGGCTATTTGGCCCGTGATATGGTTGGCATAAAATATTTATGTTGGAAGGAAGTCCCTGCAACAACAAAACAAAATATGTGGGAGAAAATTCTGGTATGCATATGCGGTTATCAATTCGTCGTTTTTGTTGTCTAACTGTGAGTCTGTGATGAACATACATTAGTTGTTATTGCAGTTTCATTATGAGGTGCCCCATGAATATAAGCTAGCGGTCATGAAGCGTCTACCTGTTCAGCTGCGGGACTTCAGAAGGAAATTGTACAAGAAACATGTAAAACCCTTCCGGGAAAGACCGGACAAACTAAAAACTTTCCCCAGAAAGTAGGAAACGGTAATGGACCAAGAAGACTGGGACAATTACCTTAAGTATGTACTAGAATCGCCTATATTAAAAAGGTATGGAATACACATTGCTTTTTCTAATTTGTGTTTCGCTCTTATTGTCTATCCCAGCATACTAATGAAATTATTTTTATTTCCTCTGCAAGAAAAATTCGGAGAAGGGAAAAGAGGCAATATCACAATCCAAGTTCCCACATCGGACGGGACGAGGAGGATACTCGGGATTAAAACTAAAATTAGTAAGTCTGTTGTCTTATTTATTATACACTGCACAGTAAAACCGGGCATATCAGATACTTATGTTTTGTATGTCGTGTTGCGTGTCTCGTATATGCAGAAACTTATAACAGTATATGGATGTGTCCACTTACACCAATCTGTAATTTTGTCATATTAGATGCTTTGGAATAAGTTTTCTGTTTTACACAGTTAATATCTGTGCGGATGTAAATCCTTACTTGTTTCTGGTAACTACTAGGTCAAAAAGGGAAAGGTTGCCGAAGAAGATCTTGAAGACCGGTGCTTCATGTGGGTAAAAGCACGCGAAAACAAAGACGGAATTGTACCAGACAAATTTGTCAGGGAGAAGACAACTGAAGTTGTGAGAAAACAGAAACTTTACAGTCCTCATGTTTTTAACCAAAGTAAGTGCGCAAGGTTTAAATCAGAATCTAACACATTATTTGAACAGGAAGAGAAGCGGAAGATGATTCGAGAGGGAACTCTAATGGTTGGTCAGAATGAGGATGCCCTAACAATTGTGATCGGCCCGGGTAAGGGTGGACGTGTCAAGGGGGATGGCTTTGGAGTGACGGCAACCCTTTACTTTCCAAATGGAAGAAAACCAAGACACTCAAAAGAGAATGATGAACTGCGTGAAAAGTTGAAAGCTAAGGAGAAAGAATTAGAGTCTACTAAAAATGCGTATCAGAGATTAACATATAACTTGTTATCTCAAGGTCACGACATTGCGAAAATTGTGGGTAACAATATCAGCAAGTCTGGAGGAGAGGTAAGTGAACTGAGTTTTGATTAGATTGTTTAATTTTTTTAAAAATCGCGTACGTAGATCGATTTTTTCAAACAATGTGTTCAACTACGATCACACAGGATGCGGGAACTAGCAACGCCTCCAATGGATCTAAGAATAACATAGGTCCAGAATCAGTTAAGCAACTTCCAAAAAAACATGGGAAATCCGGTCCGCAGAATCCATCTGAAAGCATCAAACGGTCCGCAAAGCGGGACTCTCCTTGTACTAAAACACCGACCGTTTTTACTGAATCCCCGACGTCTTTAGTATCAAAAAAGAAGTCTCTGTCTCCTCCATCCACCGGGGAATCTCATAATGTGGCATCTAAAAAAGTTACCACTGATGTATGGTTTTCCAACACATTTAAATTTTTAATCTTCCATTTACTATCTCTCATGCGCCTTGTGTTTCTGCAGGGCATAGGATGCAAACTTTGGTTTGGATAAAAGGACAACATTATTGCCATTGGTAGAGCTTACTCTTCAAAGAAGGTATCTTATAAAATGAAGTCAGGAATGACGGGTGAGGTTACATGCTATAGCATCCTGGTTAGTGAAGTACTAAATGAAACCATCAAATTACCATTTGGCACATCTTCTCGGATAAAAACTTTAAAAGATGTTGGTGATGCTGAAATTAGTTGGCTAGCAAATCAAACCATCTTGGATCAAAAGGTTGGTTACTATGCTTGTTTGCTTTATTAAATCATTGGATATGTTTTTACACAAACCAGTTATATATATATATATATATATATCTTGTTTGATAAAAGATACGAATATGTTATCATCTATATGAATCACGGACGTTAGTGTATATTTTAGAGAACCTTATAGAACGAGATATGTGGTTAGCTATTTGATTGTGAGTCAGTTGTGCATTGTGCTTAAATGGTTTCACTGCAAAAAGAAGGTACAGCTTTCATTTCAATTTTCTGATGCAGGTAAGTCAACCTAAACATTCTGAGGCTGTGAAATCACCGGATCTACTCAACGGAAGCCAATCTCGTATCGTAATATCTGAAAAAGTTCCGAAGGTATGTGTTTTAAACCAGTTACATGATCTTAAGGCCATATGAGTCTGAAATATGCTATCAACTATATGAATCACGGACGCTAGGGTGTATTTTGGAGAACCTTGTATATTTGTTACCTATTCAATTCATCAGTGTCTTCGCATTCACGGTAGAATTTGGTATATTTGAATATTACTCTACTGCTGCAGGTAACTCAACAAAATTCGGGGAAACATACTGGATGTGACATCAAAAGCTACATCTAATCGGAGCAAATGCGAGATCACGAAACTCACGGCAGTTAGTTCATCCCAGTATCTGTTTTATTTTTACATGCATTTTAAATCTCAAATTTGCTTTGAAGTTTTCACTTGAAGATGTTCATATGCCATATATTTCCGCAGGGTAAAAGGTGCTACCTTTTTAACCAGTCTAAGGCGAATGTCCTTGCTAGAGGTAGATCTTTTCTGTTAGCATGAAAACAACAATTACATGGAAAGGATGGGGTGGAGGTTGATTTCCACAAAATCCTGATTGAGGAAGTAATAAAACCGAATTTTTGTCTACCCGTACGATTTGATGGTATGGAAACATTAGGACAAACTCTTGGAAAAGCGATTCCTAGGCCAAAGTATGGTATTAAGCTTACCGAGCCTGCTAAGAAGGTTAGTTGCTTGGCTTGTTTGATTTGTAAGTCGAATATACATAAACCAGTCTATTAATTATATGAATCACCGATCCAAGTGTAAATTAGAGAACCTAGAAAAATAGAAATATGTGTAACTTTCAAAAGTAACTAATAACTCTTTTAATCTTATGCATGACCCTACCAGTAATTCACAACCAACTACTTCTCTGTGGAAGTCTCTTGCACGTAGCAACCCTTCTGATGGATCTAAGAAGCAGTCTCCTAATCTTATGCAGAACTCTACCAGTAATTCCCAACCAAATCCTTCAATATCTCTAGATAAGTCGTGCACATCTACAGCAGAACCTCTGGCTAAGACATCTAATGGAGTATGTTTTTATTTTATTTTCTTTTCTTCGTAAATCTATATTGTTAATTCTAGCATCTTCTTTTTATATGATGTTCATATGCCGTATCTCCGCAGAAAGAAAAACACGACTTTTGGAATGGATCTAGGGGAAACGTCGTTGCTAGAGGCTGTATTTTACCTACACTGCCTAACCAGAAAATACATGGACAAGATCTTCCTAAAAACTGTTATGTTGTCAATATTCAGGAGGTTATAGTTCCATCGTTCGTGTTAACCGGACCAAGTGGTGAGTTTAAGTTATTAGGGGAAGCTAAAGATGGTTTTGTGGCATGGCCGAAAGATAACTGTTCCATCTCTGATGACAAAGTTAGTTTCTTAGCTCTTTTGTTTTGTTAATCAAGTATATAAATTGTTTACATAAATCGTGTATTCAGTTTAATTAAAGAATAAGTACGAGACAGAAATATATTAACACCTAAATGGAACATGAATGTCGGTGTAAATTAGAAAATTGATATTTGATTACGGATTTTATTATGGGCGTCAGCTGTGAAAAATGGCGCGGCCTTCAGTGAAGTTGGCTTTATTACATTGTTGGAAAAATGACTTTTGTTTGTCTCTTGTTGAGAATTCACATGATGATTTAATTCGCCTTGATTTAAAAAATATATATATATATATAATACATTTAATCTCTTGTTTGCAGGAAACTCCACAAACATGGAAAACCTCATAAGCAACCAGAACCAGTTTTAGATTCTGAGAAGAAATTGGACAGTGACCTAAGAACAACTAGCAGCCTTGCAGATGATAAACTGAATGAGGAGCACCTAGCAGTCAATCCATATTTGGGGAGTCATGCAGCCTCTGAAAAGCTTCCTCAGAAGACTAAAAAGGTGCAGAGAAAGTTATATGTACCAAGTGTAGAGAAGGCATACCAACTTTCAGATGGGCAACATCGGAAGACAAGGTTTGGCGCGTCGAGAATGTCACAACCTGATCCATTGCATGCAGAGAAATTTGAAGAAAAACTGATGAATTTTGGATAAATGCTCTTTAATATTTTCTTTTGAAAACTGTTAGACCAAAGCTCAACATTTTTTACTGTGTTATTAATAATAATATGAATTTTTGGCATATATGAATTTCAGATTTAACCACAATTTATAAAGTATAAGAGAATTTGGATAGTGCCAGGTGGATGGTTTAGATGCGTCATATCTGAACGGCTTAGAGGCGTCACACGCGTAATACACACGCTTCGAGATTAATTGATGTGGATAAACATAACATAAAAAGACACATTAAACAGATATAAATTGGCATGGCTAAATATCACATAAAGCCACACTATATGGCGTGTCTATAGGTTCTCCGATGAACGGCTCGCAACGTTACATGTGGACGGTCAACGTTACATCTGAACGCTCAATATTGCATCATCTTAAACGAGATCCAATGGTTCCTAATACATCCACGTGGATGAAGGTAATTGTAAATTGGGGTGGCAAAATATTACATATAGCCACGCTATATGGCGTGTCTATAGGTTCTTCAATGAACGGCTCACAACGTTACATGTGGACGGTGAAGGATGCATATAATTTAACGGTCAATATTGCATCATCTTAAATGAGATCCAACGATTCCTATTACGGCCACGAGAATCAAGGTAATTGGAAATTGGCGTGGCTAAATATCACATATAGCCACGCTCTATGGGGTGTGTCTATAGGATATCCAATGAAAGGCTCACAACGTTACATGTGGACGGTGTAGGATGCATATAATTGAACGGTCAATATTGCATCATCTTAAATGAGATCCAATGATTCCCACGTGGATCAAGGTAATTGTAAATTGGCGTGGCTAAATATCACATATAGCCACGCTATATGGGGCGTGTTTATAGGATATCCGATTAACGGCTCACAACATTACATGTGGACGGTGAAGGATGCATATAATCTAACGGTCAATATTGCATCATCTTAAATGAGATCCAACGATTCCTAACACGGCCACGTGGATCAAGGTAATTGGAAATTGGCGTGGCTAAATATCACATATAGCCACGCTCTATGGGGCGTGTCTATAAGATATCCAATGAAAGGCTCACAACGTTACATATGGATGGTAATCAACGGTTCCTAATACAGCCACGTGGATGAAGGTAAGTGAAATTGGCGTGGCTAAAACATAACATATAACCACGTTAAACCTATATGGCGTGTCTATCGGATAACCAATGGCTACGCCAAAAAGCAATTTGCGTGTCTAAAGTGAACCAAATAGCCATGCCAAAAAGAAATTTGCGTGTCTATAGTGAATCAAATAGCCACGCCAAAAGCAATTTACGTGTCTATAGTGAACCAAATAGCCACGCCAAAACAATAAATCGTATGTCTATAGAGTACCAGTACTTAAGTTTTTGGGACACTATATAGCAACGCCTATATGGCTCTTGCGTGTCTATTTCATGCAGAAATAGACACGCAAGGCAGGCGTGGCTATAAGCTACCTAAAACCACGCCATTTTACCTAAAACCACGCAAGCAGAAGCCACGCCAAGTCCAAACCAAAGTGGCGTGTCAAAACCCCTATGGACACGCCTATTTGGCGTGGCAAAAGGGTCTGTTTGTACTAGTGTTAACTATTTAGTTTAACCACAAAACACATATCTCTAATTTATAATTAATTTAATTCACAAAACTTAATCGTACATAAGCGTAAATAATTTTCTATAGTTATTTAATCATAATTATTATTATTTTCGTTATATATCCTTATCGAAACTTTAGTTAAATTAAATTCAACATGATATTAATTGATAAATACTAACATTACTTTATTATAACTATTATTACTATTATTATCTTCTATAATTATTATTATAATAATATTTTTATTGTTAACATTGATAGTTAAACTATTATTCTAACTACTCTTACAAATATTATTAAGTCCCAAAAATATGATTAACATTTATGTGATTATAAATTGTTGACTCTATGTATATGAAGAGGTACTCAATAAGTTCCTATGTGACTTTCAAAATTTATCAATAATATTAATCTCATTATTTTTGTCTAATATTGGATTGTGTACGTGTTCATACTTTTTAGATTAATTATTCTCAAATCCTTATTAGTAAAGTTATTGGTGTACCCTACAATTTTTACTTCATTACAAATACAAACAACCAAATCAATCAATCAAATAAATCTTTTAATTATTGATAGCTTTTAGTGATTAAGATTTATTTCACAACCCAACCCATTTCTAAACTAATCTAGTTCTCTAACTAGCACTGGCTATTTCTATCTTTTCCCATATAAGATCTAATAGTGAACTCTAATTCCAACTTGTAGCGCCCCCAAAGCTAGCAGCTGACTAATCCAAGAGATTAACTAAATACAGAGGCATTAAGAATCTAAATCATATCCTTAAGCATTCAATTAAGAAATCTGCTACATAACTTAACCCAAAACTGGCCCCACTCTGAAATATATATATATATATATACAAACTCTCCTCTCAAATGATACATAAACAATAGTCATTTAGTTTACAAATAGAGTGTACAACATAATAAACATACCATAAGTTAACCAATTAATTGACTCAACTCCTCGAAGCTTCCGCTGCGCAACTCTGATTTGTCTCTGAAAATGAAAGTGGGAATGGGTGAGCACATCATCCCTAAAAGGGGTGACCAGTAGGAATAACAATAACTTTCAAGTAATTATTGGAAGTGATTTGAAAACAATTCATGTTTTCCCTAAACACAAAAATGCAACCAATTTCACATAGGTAAACAATCATGTATATGGATCTAACTCCTTCCAAACAATTTACTAATATGGTGACTCATCCCGCACCTAGATAGCTATATGGTGACTCGTCCCGCACCTAGTTATTGCAGTAAAAGTAAGTAGGTATAAATAAAGGAGCAATATCCTATATACCACAGATGGAAACCCTCGGTTTCCAAACAATCAAATGGAAATTCTTATTTCCCGAACAATTCATGAAGTCATCAAGGCATTACAATACCTTTCCAAGAAATGGAAAGATTAACATAAATCAACTGTACTTTCGGAACTGAAAATAAAACAGTGCATGGAATACACAATCAGACAATGCATGAATTTGTTAAACATAAGCTTTGATAAAAGAACACAACAATAATCACAAAAGAGTTAAATATAAATTCCCACCTCTTTTGATGACAATCCACGCCTACCTCGAGATCCACGATCCACTGGTTCATCCTTTGAATCGATCGTTGTTAATAAAGACTAACTGTTAATCACACAAGAACTTTAAGAATCTAGCCAAAAAGGCTCACACAAGAATCATATTATTATATCTAATGGTCCTAGACCCATTTATGACTTTACATCTTTTCATTATCCATCTCTTGCATATCTAATGGTTTACTAATTCAATTAGATTAGGTCTATAATCTATTAGATAAGACTTATGAACATCTACAATTTTGTAAAAGGAACCAAAAGCTAACTCAGATCACAAAGGTCCAATTCATCTAATTAAGAAAAACTAATCCTAAGCCCAAACCCACGACCCGCGGGATTACTTCGTCCCGACCCATCAAACCGGCCCGTTAACAAAAGTTCTGGTCCATCTAAGTCAACTAATGGTCAACGTCTGGTCAAAGGTCAACCAACAATCAACGTTCCAGGTCAGGTCAATGTCCAGGGTCAATGGTCAACGAGCCAAGACTAGTAACTCAGTGGATCAAACCCGATTCGACTCAGTCAGATGGACTAAGTCAGCTAGAGTCAGATACTTGACTAGGCTGAATGGCAAAAGGCCAAAACACTTGCCCAGGCCAGAGCCATTGCTCAGGCCAAGGAATGCTAATGCACAGTCATTGTGCAACACCAAAACTCTAAACTCTACAACTCTAACTTAAGTTTACTTTCCAACTAATAATACATCAATAGAATCATTCAAATAAACTTCAAATTGAATTACAAAGATAACAGCCTACCTGCAATTGCAGTCCCAAGCTTCCACTCTTTCTACATTCTACTACAATACTAATCCACCTAGTCCCCATTCTACCACACTAGTACAGTGTCAATCACAACCAAACCCATACCCACACCCACATCAACTTCAGTTCAATTCAAACAACACAATCATGTCCAGTTCTCAACACCACAATTCTATAACTCAATCTATCACTTCAAGGCCTTGACATTCTCAGCTTCATCATTACTAGTTCTTCACTGCATCAGCCAGCACAATTGCAATTCATACCACCAGACCACCACTCTAAGACAATATACCATTTATCTCCAAGCCTGCAATTTCAACTACACATACAACAACAACACTTCACCTCAGGTAAACTCATTCACCCCAAATTCAGTTAACACCCTTCAATTTCATCTCATATCTTCATCCACAGCTGCATATCAACACATTAAAACATCTTAGCATATCACCATACCTTGTAACTCAATTACAACCCTAAACTATAACTACAATTCCATTTCCTTACTCATTTCAAGTTCTAACTTCAAGAATCATCATACAAGTCTAACAAATAAGATGAATAATCCTGCTAAACCGTTACAGGAAATAATTACCTTGATTAATCTTGCTTCAACAATTAGAATCCACCCTTCTTCCCTTTGGCTCAATTTAACTAATCATCACAGTAAACCTCACCATCACCACTAGTTCTATACTTATATCTCAAGTCTCATTTAACTTCAATCTTTAACACCCACAACAGCATCAAAAGACTCTTTACCTAACTCTGATTCTTCAACACAACAGCATCACATCATTAATTTAACAAGCTACAACTGTAACTCAATTTCATATCCACCATCTCCATCTCTTCACTGTCTCCATCACCAGTTCAGTGTAATAATTCCTCCTCCAGTTCCATACACATACATCTATCTCATAACTTTGATCAATTAAACAAACTCACAATTCAGTAATGAAAGTACATAAACATTGCTAAATTAACTAAGAAGAATAATTACCTCCAAACAACTTCTCTTAACCAACTGACTCTTCTTCTCTCTTTAGATTGATTCAATACTCATCTTGCACATCAACAAACCACCAGCTCAGTTTATTCAACACCAATACACTCCCATCATCACTAACAGTTCTCATCAAATTCTAATTCAATTCCCAGACCTCCATTAAAACAGAATCAAACCCTAACTACCAATTGCAAGATATACTTCCACTTTAACTCTTAATTCAAGTTAAACCCACCTCCAATCGATCTTCTAAACCTTCAATACTATCTTCCCTGACTCTGCTTTACAAACCCTAATTCTTTAATTCATCTCCAAACGGCTTCAGAACTTCAGTTAAACCTCAACCCTTTTTGTTCTTCATCATCAACCACCCAAAACCTCCTTTAGTTAATCACTTCTCCATGTCTTGAATTCAAGCGAAACCCTAAATTCATCAAACTTGAATTACTCTTCATTTCTGACCCTTATTTATCCAATCGATCGATACCCAACTCTAATTTCTCAATTCGTAACACAAGCAACGATTCACATGGAAAACCATAATTCTCTTTTCATAACAGCACCCAAACTTCACCTTCCCGAAATCAATAAACATCAACAGTACCCTCATATCTTCATCAATATCTTCTAATTCATCTGCTCTAACTCATCGATTGTCTCTTTCTCACAAACCAACTCTAAGTCACACGCAGAGAAGGAAGAACAGGGAAAAGAGAAGGAGGAAGAAGAAGAAGAGAGAAGAAGAAAGAGAAAGAAAAGAGAGAAATGTATTCATCTCGATCTGTTTTTGGAGATAAGGCCAAGGACAAATTATAAAGGTACTCACCCAGATGATATGGGAAGCCCAGGTTGGCTAAGTTGCGAAATGACTATTTTTCCCTTCAGTTAAATCTGATGATATCTTCTTCGTTCGATATCCGAATGACACGTTCGAGTAGTCCTTTATGCATAACTTCTCGAGTTCTATCTAACGGTACTAGTTTCGTATCTAGATCGTAGTTAGATTAATTTCTAATAATTAACGTTCGAGTTACACTAATCGAGTAATTAGTGGCTAAGACTCCTCTTAACTAGTCTAATAGCGTTGACGAGCTTGAGGGTCTTTACATTGCGGTTTTCAATTAGTTGATTATTTTCAGTACAACCAGATTCATCTAATGTTTGCAGTTTCATTGTTACGGTTCCAACAATCTTAACACATTAGGTATTCAGTAAGGTTGAAAGAGATGTTGAAAGACCAGAAAAATTTCAGGGGAATGATTTTAAGATTTTTATTTCTGGGTAAACATAAGATATGTGATTTTCAACTGAAAAAATTGACGAGGGGTTAAATGATGCTGAACGTGAAATTATTTTGGATAATTAGGGTTAGGCAGTATTTAACTGAATTGTTTGGAGGATAACTTTAAGTTTATTATTTGTGGTTTGCGTTGGAAAAATACTAAACTACATGCATGGTGTTTGAAAACGGGTTTCAAGTGTTTAGGTGATTGAGAAATTATCAACTTATGAGTCATAGTACAAACGAAGTTTATGACATGAAACTGGAGAGGTCAGTCTGGTTGAATTCGGTAATAAGATTCATGTGGAAGAGTTGTTACAGCGTGGACAAAGATGTATCATCTGTAAGGGACATGGCTATAAGGAGCATGCGGCTGAAAATAAATATTCCAAAGGTGACAAAGGTGAGAATATCAAACACACTTATAGGCGTGGTCTTCACAAGAAAGGTATGTTTCGTAAACCTGAATCTGGCATTACTTTAATTAAGGGTGATTGTTATGTTTGTAAAATTCCTGGCCATCTGGCAGTAATTTGTATACAACGTAAAGACCTTAATAAGTAGAATTTTAATGCTAATTTAGGTGAAACAAACTAGAACAAGTTCAGTGTCATGATGTCGGAAGTTATTTTAAATAACCAATGTGAGAGACTTGTGGGTGGACTTTGGAGTCATCAAGCATGATTGTTAAAACAGAGACATGTTCACCTCCTATCAGAGGATAGGAGATGTCGAGTGACTCTATATGAGTAACTCATCCGCAACATAGGTTGCATAAAGGGAAAGGTCGAGCAGAAGCTCATATCTGTAAAGACTCTCGCATTGAATGGAGTTTTCGTGTTCCAGTCATATGTAAGAATCGTGTTTCTTGTTCTGTTGTAGATAATTAAAGATTTAAGATAGTAATTAAATCAGAAAAACTTGTTGTAACCATGGGAACTGATTTTTATGCGAGAGTTATAAGACTTAGGGTCTATATAATCTTAACGAAAAATCTATTGAAGTAAACATAGTTGATTCTTGTGCTTTCTTTTGTGTGTCTGTGAATGTTTTGCATGGTAGACTTAGAACCGTTAATTTATAAGTCAATGCATAAACTAGCCAGCGTAGGCCGTGTACCCAAATTTAGTTTGGTTCTGAACATAAAAGTGAAATCTATGTAGAATCAAAATATGCTATTAAATTTTAGCAAAATTATTCAGAGTAATTCTAAGCCCTTAGAATTAATCCTGTTAGACCTAATTGATTTGATTTCAATCTTTTCTAAGGTGGTAAAAATTGGTTTGTAACTTACTTAGATGACTATACGTGGTATTGTCATATGTACTTGCTTAGGTAAGGATGATGCATTAGAAGCCATAAGATGTATAAATTTGAAGATGAAAACCAATCAGGTGTTACCATTAAAAAGGTTAGGTCTGGACGTGATGGCGAGTATGAAATTCTTTAAGAGACTTTTACTTTTTAAATGGCATTATTCATAAGATCGCATTCCTTATTCACCATATTCTAATGGTATAGTTCAACTTAAAGAAAGAACAGTTAAGGAGATGATATATGCCATGTTGACTAGTTCAGGATTAAACCACCAACTTGTGGGAGGAAGGTTGTTTTCTAAACTTGCTATATCCTGAATAGAGTACCTTTTAAAGGATCAGATAAGATACCATATGAATATGGAAAGAAAGACAACCTTCTTATGCATACGTCAAAGTGTGGGGGCGTTCGAATTAGGATTCCCCAAAAATTGTTGATTGTTTCTTCATAGGGTATCCTGAGTATTTGACTGCATTTATATTTTTGGCTGTGATATATGATTTTTTCTGACTTTGGTGTGAATATTATTATGGAGTCTAGGGATGCTGAGTTTTGAAACTTATCCTTTTTTAAGGTGCGTTGTTGATCCCCTAGATGTCTTTCAACTAGTCAGAATTTAATTTTAAAGGAAGATGAAGTAGTGGATGAGCATAACATAAGTAAGACAGATTAGAACTGAGACTTCTTCATAACTTGCCTAGCTTAGTCGAACCACAAACTTACAAAAAAAAAGTAAAAACATCTACTGAAACCCCATTCTGGTAAGAAGTTTCATTTAGTGAATTGGACTCAGTCCGTCAGAACCAGACTTGGAAGTTTGCTAGCTTACCTCTAGAGAGTAATACCATGGAATTAAATGAGTCTTTAAGAGGAAACGTAAGGTAGATGGAACTGTGGAGAATAAAATACTAGGTTGATAACTATAGGCTACAAACTAAAAGAAAAGACTAGGTAGATGGAACTGTGCAGGAGCATTGGGATGCATTTAGTAGAGTATTACGGTACCTAAAGTACTCTATGACCTTTAGTTAATATACAGAAGGTATCCTGCTGTCCTTAATGGTTTTTGTGATGCAAAATGGATAGCTGACTCAGAGGAGTGTAAGTCTACGAGTGGATGTATTTTCACTCTAGCATGAGGGTTTGTTTTGGAAGATTTCCAAACATACATATATTGCTCAATTCATTATGGAATCTGAGAGTATTGCGTTAGATAAAGCATGAGAGGGGGGCGAGCGCCTAAGATACTTTTTAGAAGATATTCCTCTCTGGCATAGGCCTGTGCCAGCTGTATCTATACACTGTGTAACTATGTTAGCCTAGCTATAATAGCTAAAGCTAAAAACTAACTAATCTCAATCGGCGTTATTTCCATAGAATATCGTGTAACCTTTGACGAAAGGTTTGTTCAAGGAGATAGTTAGAATTGCATCGAAGGGGATGGGGCTTAAGCTCATTAAGTAAACTTTCCATGAAGGATACTCAACCTTGCTGACTGGAGATCCCAAGATCAAGATTTCGAATGAGACAACTAATTTGTGGTGGGTAAAGGTAAACACTATCAGAGAATTTCATTCTCCGTCCTTTCCCTATGGTGTAGACGTGATAGTGTGACTGCATGTGAAGAATGACTTTTAATAAGTCTTAATGAGTTCTATTGTTTCAATTTAAGATTGAAGTGGGGTGTAGCAGTAACAATCTTTATGGAAACTCACCTATCTGAATGAGGAAGTGGGGCCGCTTCCTATGAGAATATGAGATTTGATTCTCTAGAGCATTTTGAGAAACAGGATATGTCCAGGGCCAAATTGGACAAAACGGCACGAACTTAGCAGCACCTAGAGAGATATCATGTGTGGTTTTATCGCAAATTACACCAAACAATGGCAGTTCAAGACATCACGTTCACTGTCCATCCAGTAGTTTCGGTAATTTCTCACTAAGAAAGGTTCAAGACCTCATGGACACCTTCTGCCTAAATTGGTATTTCTCGTTTTCTGATTTCTGATTTTTATCGATATTTCATTCATGTGGGGGATTGTTGGAGAAAATGATTTTTAATTAAAAGAATTTTTGGTCTTGGTGTGGTTTGATCTAATGACCTAAGAGCAACTGCAGCGGGGCGACTATAACCAAAGACTAAAAACCAAAAAAATTGAAAGAAATGGGTTTACTCCGTGCACATACGCTACGGTGGGAAAACCAAATTTGGTGGGGCGCAACTTTAAAGTGCGCCTGAATCAGGCGCACTTTCAAATTACGCCCCATATATATATTTTGTCAGGCGTAACTTATGAATTACGCCCGTCATCGAGCGGACTCAAAAACTTACGCCCACCATCAGGCGCACTCAAAACCTTACGCCCCACCATCATGCGCAATTTATACTTACGCCCAAATCAGGCGCAAGCAAAACCTTACACCCGACTAAAACCAAACCAAAGACCAAATATACTCTAGTATTTGGTTTTACTCTGGTATTTGCTCTTTACTCCTCTCCGTAGTGTCTGGGTTTTCGACCAAATATTTGGTTTTAGTCTGCCACTGTGGTTGCTCTAAGGGTCTAAGGATACTTACTCATTTTATGAGTGAATGAAATGATCCTTTAGTCCCACATTGTGGAAAACTAAAGAGGAGTTCCACTATATAACCATTATCTTATGGATATATTAACAAACGAGGGTGGAACGGGTGGGCCAAAAAATACATGTTCCAACCCATGCGAGATGCGCCTATACCGTGCACCAAGTCCTGTGTCTACTTGAATTTATTTTTGGCGAGTTTTTCTTTAAGAAATTAATTCCAAAAATATGTAATTCAGTATTTTATTTACGGAAGGATTCCTTTTTAGTTTTTGATTTGTTTTACAAGAAATAAAACGTGTTTATAAGGAAACCAAAACCTAGCTTGATTTTGAAGTAACTTTGTCTTATAAATACAAAATCGAATTTCTCTTTTTAGGGTGTGCTAGACGCGGATACGTTTTCTTCTTCGTTTCTCCATCTTCTTACTTTGTTTTTTAGCAACAGTGGTTGCTTATCTTCCTTCCTAATCCCTGCTGCTGAGTTCGAAGTTGGGTAGATTGTATTGTGCTTATACAGTCTATATCGGGCAGTTCTATCCTGGACACATCTCCGCAGATGGGGTATAACATCTCTCATTCTTGAGGAGTACCCGCGGACTAATGTGTTAAGGACAATTTGCTGAGCAGGTGGCTCTGCCCTCGTGTGTCAAGTTGCGGTTTTCAATTAGTTGATTATTTTTAGTACAACCAGATTCATCTAATGGTTGCAGTTTCATTGTTACGGTTCCAACAATCTTAACATATTAGGTATTCTGTAACGATGAAAGAGATGTTGAAAGACCAAAAAAATTTAAGGGGAATGATTTTAAGATTTTTATTTTTCTGGGTAAACATAAGATAGGTGATTTTACACTGAAAAAATTGATGAGGGGTTGAATGATGCTGAACGTGAAATTATTTTGGATAATTAGGGTTAGGAAGTATTTAACTGAATTGTTTGGAGGATAACTTTAAGGTTATTATTTGTGGTTTGCGTTAAAGGAAAAATACTAAACTACATGCATGGTGTTTGAAAAGGGGTTTCAAGTGTTTAGGTGATTGAGAAATTACCGACTTATGAGTCAGAGTACAAACGAAGTTTATAACATGAAACTGGAGAGGTCAGTCTGGTTGAATTCGGTAATAAGATTCATGTGGAAGAGTTGCTACAAGGTGGACAAAGATGTATCATCTGTAAGGGACATGGCTATAAGGAGCATGTGGCTGAAAACAAATCTTCCAAAGCTGACAAAGGTGAGAATATCAAACACACCTGTAGGCATGGTCTTCACAAGAAAGGTATGTTTCGTAAACCTGAATCAGGCATTACTTTAATTAAGGGTGATTGTTATGTTTGTAAAATTCCTGGCCATCTGGCAGTAATTTGTAGACAACGTAAAGACCTTAATAAGTAGAATTTTAATGCTAATTTAGGTGAAACAAACTAGAACAAGTTCAGTGTCATGATGTCGGAAGTTATTTTAAATAACCAATGTGAGAGACTTGTGGGTGGACTTTGGAGTCATCAAGCATGATTGTTAAAACAGAGACATGTTCACCTCCTATCAGAGGATAGGAGATGTCGAGTGACTCTATATGAGTAACTCATCCGCAACAGAGGTTGCATAAAGGGAAAGGTCGAGCAGAAGCTCATATCTGTAAAGACTCTCGCATTGAATGGAGTTTTCGTGTTCCGGTCATATGTAAGAATCGTGTTTCTTGTTCTGTTGTAGATAATTAAAGATTTAAGATAGTAATTAAATCAGAAAAACTTGTTGTAACCATGGGAACTGATTTTTATGCAAGAGTTATAAGACTTAGGGTCTATATAAGCTTAACGAAAAATCTGTTGAAGTAAACATAGTTGATTATTGTGATTTCTTTTGTGTGTATGTGAATGTTTTGCATGGTAGACTTAGAACCGTTAATTTATAAGTCAATGCATAAACTGGCCAGCGTAGGTCGTGTACCCAAATTTAGTTTGGTTCTGAACACAAAAGTGAAATCTATGTAGAATCAAAATATGCTATTAAATTTTAGCAAAATTATTCAGAGTAATTCTAAGCCCTTAGAATTAATCCTGTTAGACCTAATTGATTTGATTTCAATCTTTTCTAAGGTGGTAAAAAATGGTTTGAAACTTACATAGATGACTATACGTGGTTTTGTCATATGTACTTGCTTAGGTAAGGATGATGCCTTAGAAGCCATAAGATGTATAAATTTGAAGTTGAAAACCAATCAGGTGTTACCATTAAAAAGGTTAGGTCTGGACGTGATGGCGAGTATAAAATTCTTTAAGAGACTTTTACTTTTTAAATGGCATTATTCATAAGATCGCATTCCTTATTCACCATAGTCTAATGGTATAGTTCAACTTAAAGAAAGAACCGTTGAGGAGATGATATATGCCATGTTGACTAGTTCAGGATTAAACCACCAACTTGTGGGAGGAAGGTTGTTTTCTAAACTTGTTATCCTGAATAGAGTACCTTTTAAAGGATCAGATAAGATACCATATGAATATGGAAAGAAAGACAACCTTCTTATGCATACGTCAAAGTGTGGGGGCGTTTGAATTAGGATTCCATTCTTTTAATAAGAGAACTAAGTTAGGACCCAAAAATTGTTGATTGTTTCTTCATAGGGTATCCTGGGTATTTGACTGCATTTATATTTTTGGTTGTGATATATTATTTTTTCTGACTTTGGTGTGAATATTATTATGGAGTCTAGGGATGCTGAATTTTGAAACTTATCCTTTTTTAAGGTGCGTTGTTGATCCCCTAGATGTCTTTTCAACTAGTCAGAATTTAATTTTAAAGGAAGATGAAGTAGTGGATGAGCATAAGATAAGTAAGATAGATTAGAACTGAGACTTCTTCAGAACTTGCCTAGCTTAGTCGAGCCACAAACTTACAAAAAAAAAGTAAAAACATCTACTGAAACCCCATTCTGGTAAGAAGTTTCATTTAGTGAATTGGACTTAATCCGTCAGAACCAGACTTGGAAGTTTGCTAGCTTACCTCTAGAGAGTAAGACCATGGAATTAAATGAGTCTTTAAGAGGAAACGTAAGGTAGATGGAACTGTGGAGAATAAAATACTAGGTTGATAACTATAGGCTACAAACTAAAAGAAAAGACTAGGTAGATGGAACTGTGCAGGAGCATTGGGATGCATTTAGTAGAGTATTACGGTACCTAAAGTACTCTATGACCTTTAGTTAATATACAGAAGGTATCCTGCTGTCCTTAATGGTTTTTGTGATGCAAACTGGATAGCCGACTCAGAGGAGTCTAAGTCTACGAGTGGATGTATTTTCACTCTAGCATGAGGGTTTGTTTTGGAAGATTTCCAAACAGACATATATTGCTCAATTCATTATGGAATCTGATAGTATTGCGTTAGATAAAGCATGAGAGGGGGCCGAGCGCCTAAGATACTTTTTAGAAGATATTCCTCTCTGGCATAGGCCTGCGCCAGCTGTATCTATACACTGTGTTAGCCTAGCTATAATATCTAAAACTAAAAACTAACTAATTTCAATCGGCGTTATTTCCATAGAATATCGAGTAACCTTTGACGAAAGGTTTGTTCAAGGAGATAGTTATAATTTCATCGAAAAGGATGGGGCTTAAGCTCAATAATTAAACTTGCCATGAAGGATACTCAACCTTGCTGACTGGAGATCCCAAGATCAAGGTTTTGAATGAGACGACTAATTTGTGGTGGGTAAAGGTAAACACTATCAGAGAATTTCATTCTCTGTCCCTTCCCTATGGTGTAGACGTGATAGTGTGACTGCATGTGAATGATGACTTTTAAGAAGTCTTAATGAGTTCTATAGTTTCAATTTAAGATTGAAGTGGGGTGTAGCAGTAACACTCTTTATGGAAACTCACCTATCTGAATGAGGAAGTGGGGCCGCTTCCTATGAGAAAATGAGGTTTGATTCTCTAGAGCATTCTGAGAAATAGGATATTTCCAGGGCCAAATTAGACAAAACGGCACGAACTTAGCAGCACCTAGAGAGATATCATGTGTGGTTGTTATCGCAAATTACACCAAACGATGGCAGTTCAAGACATCGCGTTCACTGTCCATCCAGTAGTTTCGGTAATTTCTAACTAAGCAAAGGTTCGAGACCTCGTGGACACCTTCTGCCTAAATTGGTATTTCTCGTTTTCTGATTTCTGATTTTTA
The DNA here is from genome assembly GCA_023531295.1 of Papaver armeniacum. Lineage (NCBI taxonomy): Eukaryota > Viridiplantae > Streptophyta > Magnoliopsida > Ranunculales > Papaveraceae > Papaver > Papaver armeniacum. The sequence goes on from JAJJWW010013153.1 coordinate 142,790, forward strand.
TCGATATTTCATTCATGTGGGGGATTGTTGGAGAAAATGATTTTTAATTAAAAGAATTTTTGGTCTTGGTGTGGTTTGATCTAATGACCTTAGGGTCTAAGGATACTTACTCATTTTATGAGTGAATGAAATGATCCTTTAGTCCCACATTGTGGAAAACTAAAGAGGAGTTCCACTATATAACCATTATCTTATGGATATATTAACAAACGAGGGTGGAACAGGTGGGGCAAAAAATACATGTTCCAACCCATGCGAGATGCGCCTATACCATGCACCAAGTCCTACGTCTACTTGAATTTATTTTTGGCGAGTTTTTCTTTAAGAAATTAATTCCAAAAATATTTAATTCAGTATTTTATTTACGGAAGAAATCCTTTTTAGTTTTTTATTTGTTTTACAAGAAATTAAACGTGTTTATAAGGAAACCAAAACCTAGCTTGATTTTGAAGCAACTTTGTCTTATAAATACAAAATCGAATTTCTCTTTTTAGGGTGTGCTAGACGCGGATACGTTTTCTTCTTCGTTTCTCCATCTTCTTACTTTGTTTTTTCGCAACAGTGGTTGCTTATCTTCTTTCCTAATCCCTGCTGCTGAGTTGGAAGTTGGGTAGATTGTATATGCAGTCTATATCGGGCAAATCTATCCTGGACACATCTCCACTGATGGGGTATAGAATCTCTCGTTCTTGAGCAGTACCCGCGGACTAATGTGTTAAGGACAATTTGCTGAGCAGGTGGCTCTGCCCTCGTGTGTCAAGTTGCGGTTTTCAATTAGTTGATTATTGTCAGGACAGCCAGATTCATCTAATGTTTGCAGTTTCATTGTTACGGTTCCAACATATTCTTCCTTGACACTTTGATTACAATAAGATGATCAAGTCTCTAATACTAGAGTTTCATATACATAACTTTGCATGTTATGTTTTCCAATTTAAACGACTTGAAAGTAACGTAGAATGGAAACAAGACAAGTCTTGTATTACCAACCTCGAGCAGAAGGATGATGTGTTCGTTGATGTCGATACGTCTTCAAAATCTGCAGGTCTTCAAAGTAATATACTTGTATGTCTCAACATTTTTAGACTTCCTAGTCTAACCTAACAAAGTTGACTCTAATAATCTAATCAAGCGACCTTGAGTTTTGAAACTAAAATATGACAATCAATCTTGACATACCAACGGTTGGCAGGTTCAACCGAGCAATACTATAACAGTTATCCTGTGAAAATAAGAGGTATTAGAATCCTCGACTTTATATTGTCTAAAAGATTAAGAAAAAACAAGAACTGTTAAAAAAAATTAAGGTGAGACGAACATTAATTTGAAGATAAATTTAGATAAAGATCATCATGGTAGAAGAGAACCTTTTAATATATTTTCCAAGAAAATCACTCTCTATTACATGTACGTGTATAGTAAGAGAAGTCAATGTAAGTGCAAGTGCTCCTACCGAGATAGGACGAAACTAATTCCATTTTCCCTTTGCATATCCATTTTAATTTAGCTTGGAAAAAGAAAATACAAATATTTTATTAACACTTTCATTTAGTGTGAAATAAAATATAAAATTTTCGTAAATAAAATCTAGTGGAAATTGAAAAAATACCCCTCCTTTTCAAGGGTCTTCACAAATACCCTTAAGGATTTCACAAATACCCCTAAAGGGTATATTTTAAGTTTTTATGGTATAGTTTTTGGCACATCTAAAATTATATTAAGTCAACCCAACCTCCTTATAAGAACATACTAGTTCATTTTCATTATCCAAAAAGTACTAGTTCATTTTCATTATCCACTTAAAAAATACCACTTAGGGGTATTAATAAAATGGACAGGGGTATTTGTGAAGGCCTTATATTCTAGGGGTATTTAAATAATGTTCCCTAAAATCTAATGAAAAATTAGTTTCTTATAAGATGTCCCCGTTGGGAGTTGAAAAATGAAATTCATTTATTTAGTTTGGAAAACTAGAAATAAAAATCCAAAATTTGAAAATAGATGCTTTCATTAAGAGTTTCTAATAAGAGAGTTGAGAAATGAAATTCATTTATTTAGTATGGAAATATGTTGATTGAAATATGTAATAAATGTAATCACTGTTTTGATTTGAGTGAATTTGATTTGAATGAATTGAAATATGTTGATTGTCAAAAAAAAAAAAAAAAAATCTAAATTTTAAAATAGATGCTTTCATTTTATTTAGTGTGGAAAAATAAAAGAGGAAGGGTTCCCTCACACTTCTATTCTTACACTATCTCACATGTTGGCCGTTACTTTTACGAATAAAACCAAATCGTAACGGATTTGAAGATGATATTTTGGGGACATATTCCTCTTATAAAACTCTGTGTTCTTGTCAAAAATGAGCATATTCCGAAATGTATAACATCATCATCCACTATTTTGAAAACGAGTCGTTAAAAATCAACGAATTTTTAGCCATCGAAATTAAAACCGGTAAATTAAGAGGTTTAATATTTCGGAACGTACTCATTTTTGGTAAAAACGTAGAGTGTTGTATGACGAACATATCCTTAAAATAATAGCTTCAAATTCGTGAGTGTTTGGTTTTTATCCACAAAAATAACTCCTAGCGTGTAAGATATTGTGAGAATAGAAATGTAAAGGGATCCCTCCTCAAAATAAAAATCCAAAAGTTTAAAATAGATGCTTTGATTGAATTTTTATCCACAAAAATAACTCCTAGCGTGTAAGATATTGTGAGAATAGAAATGTAAAGGGATCCCTCCTCAAAATAAAAATCCAAAAGTTTAAAATAGATGCTTTGATTGAATGAATTGTGAGATGAACTCAAGACCTCCCGCTCACTAAACGGGTGCTCTAACCAAATGAGCTGTGAAAGCATTTGCAGGTGCCATTGGGTATAGCTATTGATGACAGTTATATGGAAGAACAGGTGGGCAAGTAAAAAAAAAAAGAAGTTAAGGCCTCTTTCGTCACCAGAATTCTCTCTAATAATTAAAAGCATCTGAAAGGATAATTCCGTCAGAATAACATGAATAATATCCCAGAATATCCACGTTCTGTACTTTCAGATTTCAAAGCTGAGGGTTATGCATTATTGGAATTATTGGCACCTTCCTTGTTGCCAATAAAACATCCCATTAGATATTTCCACGAATTCTCTCTAATAATCATAGGATTTCCATGAATAATATCCCAGAATTCCAGCTGTAATGAAACCCTAAGCAAATTATTAATCATATTTCCACTTTCAGCCTTCATTGTCTTTCGTTATGGATAAGGATAGTAGTTGGTGTACTACCGTGTTAAACAATTTCTTAACGTTACCTACACAAAATTCCCAACAAATTAGGTAATCAAATTATACAACCATGGTTAGTGTAGTTGGACACTGCCTGATTTTCTCCTGTGAAGCTAGGTTCAGGTTTGGTTAGTGGTTAGAGTTACGGCTTCCAATCCCCTCAAGGCAAGAATCATCTAGCTAGAAAATGTTAGTTTGTTTCTTATAAGTCACCATTCGACATTTCTTCAAAACATGATTATGTAATTATGTATTTGTTTTTCACAAGGCATCATGGATTAATGAAAACAATCATCACCAAGTCACCAAAAACACACACCTAATCAGCATTATCTTATTATTAAGATTACGGTCCGTTGAACAAGCTAACCCGTGAACGGAACCTACTTTGCCAAGTTTATTGTCACAAGTCAGTAATTTAAAAAATCCAAAACATCTATACACGATAGTCCAAAACAATACCCAATAATAACTCGTCAAAAGAAGCCTAAGTACACGTAAGCCTGCAGAAACCTTGATACTTTCTTTTTCACATCTTTTTATTGATCCGACATTTCCCCAAAACAAAAAAACTTTTATTTTCCCCTCAGGGTTTTGAAGATCTAAATTCTCGATAATCTCAAACCCTAGTTTCATTTATTCACTCATCATCACTTTCCCCAGTTTCTCTTCAGCGATTTCACCGAGATTTCTCAACATAAAACGAAGCACAATTTGTTGACGAGTTTGGTGAGGTAGCAGAGGTTGTTTGGGAGTTGGTCTCTGGTTTGTTCCTTCTTCTTCTCTTTCTAATTAAAAAAAAAAACCCTAATAATCTATCTTCTTCAGTTTTTTTGCTAGTGCCCTTATAATCTTTAGGGCTTTATATTATATAGATTTCTCTTCTTTCACAGCTCAAACCCTCTTTTCTTTTGTTCCGTTACAATACAATGGAAACCCTTATCATATTCTTTCCGATGTTTGTGATTATCTATCTAATTGCTTACTATGGGGTATTTAGAAATTGGAACCCTAAGTACAGACCAGAAGCATCAAGTTGTTTGATATCATTAGCTCATGGTACACCTGCTTTTTTCTTGGCGATTATTGCTATAGCAAACCAATCGCAGTCGCAACGAGGTTTTGCGTCTCCCAACACTGAGTTGCAGAATATTGTTCTTGATTATAGTATTTCGTATTTTACAATGGATTTGATTCATTATTTGGTTTTTAATCCAAACGATGTGCTGTTTATTGGGCATCACTTGGCGACGTTGTTTGTGTTTGTAACGTGCCGGTATTTGGTATCTCATGGAGCTTTCGCCATATTGATTCTTCTGGGGCTTGCTGAAGTGACGAGCTTTTGTCAGAATACTTGGACTCTTGCTGGTGTTAGGAAGAATGATGTTGCTGCTGCCGGGAAATTATATGAATTCTTGTCGCCTCCATTTTATGCGTTCTACTCAGTTGTTAGAGGTATTGCAGGGCCTGCTTTTGTTTATAAAATGGGAGCTTTTTATTTGAGTGGTGCTGCTGATAATGTGATCCCTAGGTGGCTTGTGGTTTCATGGTTGGTTGTCGTTGTGGTTGCGATTTCAGTGAGTATCTTGTGGGTTGCAAATCTCTGGGTAGATTTGTTTAAACAAAGGTCAGGGAAAATGGAGAAGAAAGTGAGATAGAAGAAGTTGGTTTTTCTACTTTGATTCTGCTAGGTTAGACACAATTATCATATGGGTTCCAAAATTTGATGAATGAACCTGCAGTAGTGCAGTGGGTTCTTCAATCTTCACACATTGTAATTACTCTTACTGCTGATTTCAATTGATAATAAAAATTTCTGGCTTTCTGGCTTTCTTGTGTTATTTAACAATGTGTCATATTTTTTTTATTTTTTCTCTTTTGCTCAATCTCTTTTATTTTTTCTCTTTTGCTCAATCTCTTTTGTATTGCCATCAATAGCTTTATCCCACGATAGTTATTTGGTATTAGTTGATGTAGAGAGCTTGTAGTTGAGATTGAAATTTTACTCGAAGAAAGAAAGCTTTATTTTATGAAACTAATAGTTGATATAGAAAGTTTGTAGTTGAGATTTAAATTTTACTCGAAGAAAGAAAAAACTTGAGAATATAGGATTGCCAATACTAAAACCACTGATGAGCTCAGCAAATTAATGAACACTATTAACACTTGAGTGCTGAAGGGAGACTTAGCTCCATACATGACTATCATGTTCATCACAACAACAATTAAGAACTCAGAGGGAAGCCCGACCAGATCGAAGTGGTATATCAGTTGTGAATGACTGCATGTCTACTCTTAGAGCCGGCTGTAGAGTTGGAAGTCCACGGTCCTGAAATTTCTAAAGTATCTGTTGGCACTTGGATTGTCAGACTCATTGATGGATCACCTAGATCCTACATGCGGATGATTGTAGCGCTTGTCCTGTCCAGATTCCCACAGTAGGTAAGCTCTACAAAGGTACCCCCTCCAACGCCCTTCGCCAACCTACCAGGATTCACAGAAATGCACTTCACTGGCTGTTCCCCATATGCTTTCCCCCCTACTGACAGTACCTAATAACAAAGGTATTTATGTTAAAATTTGCATGCTTATAAATTTCTTAAAAATCAGCTGACGCCCATAGGGATATCCAAGGCATGCTTTCTTTATGATTATGATCCATCTAGAGCATGATATGTTCTTAATGTTAGGTTACATTCTGTATAGTATTATGAGCCTAAGGGAGAATTCAGTACCTTCACGAATGAAGCCAAATCTGAAGGTAAGATGAGAATATCTGGAATGGCAGGAATCTGCAGTGCTTCTGGAGCAAGTGAAAGATCCAAAGGAACATCTTCGGAAGGGGGATATAGAGGATAAAAGCTGTAGGAAAAAATAGTTAATTTCGCTCACATTTTTCAGCAATATGCTAGTTGCCTCGCTTTGATGTAAAGTAAGATTAAGGTCTAAGCTTACCTTCGTTGGTTCAGTAAATGAGTTGCAAGTCTTCCCATACGATCCCTAGACGAGCTGTCAGCTGGTATTCTTGATATCTCCTCCCCACTAAGTTGTTTTAAGACATCCACAGAGCAGCATCCAACCTTGAGCTGAAACTCATAAAAGAAATGGTGGTCCTAGTTAGAGATGCTTAATCAGCTGATTACCCAATACAATTGGGTATTCGGAATATATGATGTTACATTTTATGGTGGTTAGGTATCCTATGTTATGCCCACACAGAGACAGCACCACCCAACCATTTCGTGTTCCCAATCACTTGCGCATTACATACAAAATTCATGATTAGTGTAAGGAATTTTTCTCATGTGCCCTGGATACTGATCTACCGAGAATCTCTAATCTGAAGTTGAAGTATGTTTAAGTTTCAAAAATATCTTGTATTAATTCTCTCCCTACTTTATCATACTTGAGTCTTTTTATATAATTAGGCTTACCACAGTTGAGTTAATATTTACCTTGTTTGCAGTGAAGCGAGCTGGATTTGGAAGGCTTGATATCTGCACGAGAGAAAATGTAAACTTGAGTTTTCACAATAGTGAATAGAGGACTTCTTGAGGGCACAGTACCAAGTACCAACAGTGAGCATCGGGTAAAAGTATCTACCTGATGTTTAAGATTAGAAAATTGGAGATCCAGAGCAGGCTACAAAACCACAAAAACAAAATTTGACTGATTATGGTACCAGAGTTTGTTGCCTGACTTATTAGATAATGAATTTTAACTGAATTTAAACATAAAAATACCTGAGGGAAAACAAAATCATGGCTAGCATCTCGTATAGACGGAACAAGAACTACACGTGCAGCAGTACCCATGTACTCTGCGTGATCTTGCAACTGAATAAAAAACAATAAGATTAGAAGGCTAAATGCATATAGCAGCAAGATGTAAGACACTTAGCGCACTACTAACCCTTCTGACGATTTCAACTTGAAAAATCTCTTCATAGCTTCTATCAACAGTCCCCTTCTTAATCTCTGGATGCTCAGAATCAACAAATGGCCCCAACTGCGAAATTTAATTCAGAAGTTTTAAATGATTGCAACTTCAGCAGTCTCATAATATAAACTTTAGAAGCTTTTACTGAACTGAATGAATAGGTTCTCACCAGCACAAGCAATTGGGGTTGCTTTCTACTTGCATAAGCAAGTAGCTCCGTTAGAGGCTCAAACAACAAGTTGTCAGTTGTAGAGAAAGGACCTGCTGCAATAATCTGTCTTAAGCATTAGAACCTTGGTAACTATAATGTGCAGCGAAGTGCACATAAAACCAAGTGGCTTTATAATGTCAACACCCAATGTGGATAAAAAAGCTGGTCATAGTAAGACATCATATTAGCTATTTAAGGTATAGATTGGGAGATATGATAAACTTTGTGTAGCAAATGGTATTTTATCCTTGTCATCAGTGGGTCTGTAGGTAATCATTGGCTTCAGCTATGGTATATTCGGATTTTGGATTAGTAATTTAAACATGTTCCTTACCATAGATAGCTCTTCTGTCGATGGACTTGATAGAGAATTTAGCTGAAATTGCTGATCTATAGCTTGCTTTTTAGCTGGAGGCAAATCAATATCAGGCAAAGCAGGTAGAGGAAGAGAATCAACCACTTTAGATGCAATCAAACAGTGTCCACTAGGATTGTTCCCCTCAATTCCCAGAACCTGCATCAGTATATATGTCTCAAATTACTGTTGAACTGTGTGAGAGTTTAAATTTTAAGTCACTGCCTATGTATTCCTCCTACCTGGCCAGGAAAAAGGGAATAATGACTTAAATTATGTAAGTCAAGGCGCACGCGTTGCCCTCCACAGTGCTCAACACTATTAAAAATCAGCCAAAACCAATGGTATGATTCCATTAAACGAAGATGGGAATTATATTCCCACTCATATAACAAATTGATTGCAGGTCTTGTTAAGTTAATTATGCCAGAGAAAGAATTTTTAATTGGTGTTCTCATATATCTGTATACCTGCCTTGCAGCAAGATGGACTTTTCATTTAGACGACCTTCTCCGTCGCAACAAACCATGCCCACGGAAAAAATACTTTTCTGAAATATAAATTGTGCAAGATGTTAGAGGCATGAATTTCGTAAGCAACTCATTAGCTCATTCAGATCAAGTGCTACCAAACAGGAGAAATAACAATGATTTACAAATTATATTGTCCAGGATTGACAAACTTACATTTGAAGCAACTGTAGGATCGACTGATTCCTCAAAGAGTCGAGTAGCACCAATTGCCGATGCATGCTTTATGATGCGATTCTCAATGGAATTAAACTATGATAAAAAGAAACAACGTTAAAATTAACAATAACCAGGAGCCCCCCTCCCAAGGTAATGCAGTGAAGGGACATCAATTACCTTGTTCTCAATACTATCATACATGTACCGGCAGCCAGGTTCTGGCTTTGACCCTTGGATTTCCAAGGAACACCTCTCAATGGGTCGACTCCTCTTAATGACATCATCCTCTTGAACTGCTAGCTCGTTGCCGCGTACATCATTCTCTGTATCTTCTGTCTTATTAAACGCAAATTGCACAACAAACTTGTTTGTTCTTTGCCCAAAAGGTGTCATGTGGTTACTGCCACGTTTCGACGGTCTTCCGGAATAAGACATTAACTCATTCGTTTGCGGCGAGTCTAAATACAGTTTTTCTCGTTTGTCAGTTGGTGTTCCAATAGTACCATCTCTGGAATCATAAGTTTCATCTTCGAGGAGCCTACGCAAAATGAAGACCAATTGTCAGGCAGCACAAAACATTATAAGGTCTATAACCACCATCAATTTATAAATAACTGATCCCCATGTTTTTTCTTTTCAGTGAAGAATGTACACAGTTAAAGCAACTGCTAGAGATTACCAATATGATCGTGGTTCAAAGAATAATATAAATTGTTGATGAGCTAAATCTTACTTTATCTCCAGAACTAACTACCATAAAACCAACGACTAAACCCATTTATATAGTGTATATGTATACAATACAAAAACACATTATTCCAATAAAACATTTAGAAAGCGCACATCTAAAAAACGGATCCAGTCTCCAGACTTACAAAACAAATAAAGGTAAATGACATTGCAAAAGACTTTTGTACAAAGATTTTGTGAACTCACATTTCAACATCATTACTAGAGTAGAGATGTGGGTATGGTTCCTCTTTGATAATCGCTTTCTTCTGTTCATTCTCAAGGTGATTCAAAAAACCATCTATTTGAGAATTCTGTACAGTGAATCCAGTTAAATCCCTGAAACAATTAACATCTCACAGAAATTAAATCCATAAACCCTTAACCTAGTAATCAGATTCATAAGTAAAAATCGAGAATAAATCAAATTTTGAGCGTTTTCTTTTATTGCTTAACAATTTATATCTATAAACCGCATCAGCATGGATAGAAACGAAAGTGCCCAAATAAAATGTAAAAACACATCGATTTGGGTTTTTACCTGTTCAAGTGATATGCTTCCCAGTTAGATGCGAGATCTGAAGGTGTAAGTTTATAATTTATACAGACAGTAAGACCTGATAAAATCATTACGGGTTTGTTTAGATTACTATCAGCATCGATCGATACGGGAAAAAGAGGTGGTGTAGAGTGATAAAAATCTTACATTTTTTCAGTATTTCTTCTTCAGCTTCAGCTTCAAGAGAAAAACCGCTTCTTTTGAATTCAGCTTTGATCTCCTGATCCATGACGAATAAGGGTTTGAAGTTTGGAGTTGCCGAGAGATGGAGAATAATAAGATGATAAGGAAAAGGCGGGAGACTTGGTTTTAGGGTTTTATTAGAATGATTTCATTTTCAGTGCGGGAATTCTTATATATTTCGCGCCCATTTCAGTGAAATTGTACTGAGGACACAAATGTTATCGATTTATAGTACTGTCGGTTATGGAGAGCCGACTGCATGATTGTAGTATTTTATCTCTCCTCCTTTAAAATGCTAAGTCATATGAGCTCCATGTCGCACGGTGAGCGTGACACCCCTCTCAAATTAAATTAGATAAAAGTTTTGGGCATTATTAAACCTGGTGAGGACACTTGGCGAGACTTTATTGGTTGGGATATTAAAATTGTGGTTACATTATGTTTACAAAAGATATTTAACTGACCGTTAGTAACGGCGTCAATAAAAAGGTGAGTGGACAACACTTTCGTTGAAGTCCAAGGCTTATAAATTTGCTACACTTGGTTTACACTGAAAACTGAACTGGATGTTTCTAACGCCATCCGTTGAAGTCCAAGGCTTATAAATTTGCTACACTTGGTTTACACTGAAAACTGAACTGGATGTTTCTAACGCCAGTTAGGTGGAATAAACACCCGTGAGAAGCTAAACCTAACTGAGATATCACTTCAACTGATCGTGTTTTAATTGAAGCTCTTAGAGAAGAAGACAAACACCACAAACCAAAATTTTTATAAGCAGCCCTAGCGATGGCGGATGAATCATCATCACCCTCTGTTATTCTTCATTTGCTCCAATCCAAAGTGTTGTTGATGATGGGTTTTGGAGGAGATTATCTTCTCTAAAGCTTGATACATTAGGAATCGATCAATCTCCGACCTCAATCACTGGTATAAAGTTAAATTCTTAAACAGTTCTCTCTCTTTTTCGTTATGATGATATATATTTTTTGATTGTAGAATCATTATTCACGGAATCTTCATGAAATATATCGTATTTTCTTAGTTAGATTGTGGGGTTTGTGTTTGTTGTTATACAACTTTTGAAAATTATAAAGTGATTATCATGAAAGAGGAAGAATACGATGTTGGTGTCGCTGATTTGTGTGGTTGTCATGGAGTCGGAGATGGGTTTGTGCGATTTGGAGTCTGCCAAGGGTTTGAGGAGAACACACTCAACTCACCGCGGTAACATCAGATCATGCACACAAAGTGTTTGAGGAAAGGCATTTTTTTTTCTTTTGTGATTTTGAACTCATCTAACTTCTGAGTTTCTCTTTCCAGTCATTGGCAGCGTTGTAGCATCAAGGTATAATACTTTAATCTGAAGATATTTCTTATCTTCGATCTTGGTGGTGATACATTTGAAAATATCTTTGAGTTGAAGGCTTTGTGGATGAAGATCTTTCTGTTGGATTTTTCAAGGCATCTCACAGGAAAAAAGGTAATATAAACTTGAAGTTGTACGTGCATTAGGACAATCATTATTAGCTGGATTTTTTAATAGCTGGCTGTATAATGCTTAGTGTTCTCCTTTTCCAGTGTTAGATGAAGTATTATCAATCCGAAATTAACATCTTTTGCTTTGTTTGATGTCGAAGTAATATTCATGTGACACTAGCTTTAGTGTTCATTCGTCTGCTAATATTCGCAACATTAGCATGGTTCCTCACTGTTAGAGCATTGATCAGTCGAACTCGCATGCGTTGCTATCTCAAGCATGTTTGCCAATGTTAGTGATCAAAACTATAAGTCTTGATTTCTAGCCTATGTAGCTAAAGGTCCCTGACTAGGATAGAAAGTGTAGTTGAGCTCAAGAACTCCATGGCAATCATCATACAAGACGAAGGACTACTCGAGGAACCGGTGGAACTTCATCGACTAAAAGGTATATGGAGACTTAAACTTATCTGTCACTCAAAAGTCTATTTACTCTATCTCCTACTCTTGAGACAAAAGTCGTTTAGACGTATAGACTTTCATTATACACATTTGCTATTTCGAGCCGAGTTTAACTCGCCTATTTATTTCTCGAAATATGTGTTGGTAAGCTTTCGCTTTAACCGAATTCATCTTTACCTAGTAACGAAAGTCATGTTATGTTTCAATCACTTTGGAAATTGCTCTGACGAAAAATGGTCTGTGAATAACGGCTATATTGCGTTCTCTGAGAATGTTTCAATTATTGAAATGAGAGTTTAGATTACATAACCATTGGTAAGATATAAGCATTGTTGTGGAAACACATATATGTATAAGTCCTTATTCCTTGGACCAAAGTTTGCGAACTTTGTTGATCAAGAGAAATGGAAGTGGCGCAAGCCAAGTCCGCGAACTGGCGGAAGTTCTCACCCGAGAATTTCTGCTGGAGTTTGTGTACTCCTTCCATGAGCTTAAGTCCGCGAACTTGAGTAGGTTATATCTAAAACCGGTTGTTCTTGAACTAATGTTTATATAAACTAAGGAATGATTTTGCAAACCGTGGATATAAAGTTCATGAACCGATTCGAGTGGATCAAACCGTTTTTGCTTCGATTGTGTCTTGTGTAGTTACATAAGATCTAAGCAATTGAACAACACTCTAACTATTTCATTTGAGTCATTTGAACTAGTTATGGTGAAGAAGAATGTGGTTGATATGAAAGTGATCATATGGCTAACCATTTGGTTGACTATTGTTGAACCAACAAATGTTAATGTTTGGGTACGGTTCATAAACCCAAAATTGAACATTTCATTTGTGTGTAACAAGCTAACTTTTCGATCCAACGGTTGAGAAATATTAGCTTGAATCGAATCAGGTTTTCATCTAATGGTGAATATTGAATGCTTTGTTACCAAGCTAACATTGATTGCAAACCCTGATTGGAAAGACTATATAAGGGAGAACTCTAGCAACTGGGAAACCTAATCCCACACTTTACGCGTGATACTAGTTTGCTAAGCTAGATTCGATTCTCCTTTAACCTTTGGTTTTCTTCTTCTAAAACCAGGTTAAGGACTTAAAGACTTCATTGGGATTGTGAAGCCAAACTGATACTACTTTTCTTGTAGTTGTGTGATCTGATCTTGATATTTCTATCGTACGAGTACAATTGAAATAATTGGCTTGAGATTTATATCTCCGATAGGCAAGATAGAAAAGAAATCACAAACACTTCGTCTCATCGTTTGTGATTCCGCAATATCTTTTTTCACTGCGTCGGTTAAGATTTTTGTGAGGTGATCAATAATACTAGGCTGTTCTTCGGGATATAAGTTCGGGTTATTGATTGGTTCTTGTTCACCTTGATTTATCAAAAGACGGAACAAAACTCATAGTTTTATTCGTGGGAGACGTATTTATCTATTCCATAGACTTTTTTGTGTGATACAGATTTGTTTATTAAAGTGTTCGACTTTGGGTCATAGCAAATCTTAGTTGTGGGTGAGATCAGCTAAGGGAATCAAGTACGTAGCATCCTGCTGGGATCAGAGGCGTAGGAGCATAATTGTACCTTGGATCAGTGTGAGATTGATTGGGGTTCAACTACAGTCCATACCGAAGTTAATTTGGAAAAGGCTAGAGTCTGCAGCGGCTTAATACAGTGTGTGTTCAATCTGAACTAGGTCCTGAGGTTTTTCTGCGTTTGCGGTTTCCTCGTTAACAAAATTCTGGTGTCTGTGTTATTTCTATTTTGCATTATATTTGTTTATATAATTGAAATATCACAGGTTGTGCGTTGTTCAATCAATTATAATATACGACCTTTTGGGTTGTTGATTTAAATTGATTGACACTTGGATATTGGTCTTTGGTACCATCCAAGTTATCTATCTTTGATAAAGACTCGCAGATTTATATTTGCTTGAGTAATTCAAATCGAGAGATTGAGATATAAACTCTTTGATATACTTTTTATCTAGATTGAGTCTGACTGTCTAGTTGATTCTCTAGAAAGTATATTGGAGTTTGTCCATACAGATTGCTAATCGAATTATTGGGTGTGGTTGTTAGACCCCCGCTTTTTCAATTGGTATCAGAGCAGGCAAACACGTTTAAGACCTTACAAGTATGTGTTTGTAGCAATCTGACTCTATGGACAAAAGTGATATCTCAATAAATGCACCACCAGATCCAGGGATTTCAGAATTCTCTTCCATGACTGATTTAATAAAATATGTATAAGAAATTCTATCTAAACCTCCACAAGGTTTAAAATCCCTTGAAGTGTTTTCAGGGCTTGAAAAGAAGCTTGAGAGCTTATCTCTTGATGTTGAGTTATACCTCCAGAAAGAGAAAGAATCTCTTGACAGGCTAAATCAAGTTATGATGAATAATATTTATGTTGAGGTTGATATTGATTTACTAATCAGTGAGAGCAATGCTCCTCCTCTGCGTAATCCAATTAGTTGTAACAAACTAAACTAATTACAAGAGGAGTTTAAATCTCAGTCATTTGAGTGTATCACCTCAAAGCATGAATTGATTCGTTGCTCAATTCCTAATACTTCCTATCAAGATAGTAGTATTGTCTTATTTTATGAAGAAGCTAGGATGTCTCTGTTTATCAAAAGAGTTTCCCTTCGCTGTACTAAAAACTATATGCAGAAACTGTTTTTTATAAGTTGGAAAACAAGAAATCAGAAACACAAATCTTTTTGGGTTCTCTTGAAGTTCTTTAATAGACCTATAAAAACAGTTCTTTGGGTGTTTCTCAACACTACAAGATGTAAGAGTTGCTGGAAAGAAACTCTTTCTTGGTGCCATGGTAAGCAAGACATTGTTCACCTCAACACAGCTTGATTGTGTTGAAAGTGCATCCCCACCAAGAAATGCCCTGTTATGTATACGGTGAGGGAAGCACAAGAACTTGGGCACACATATTAAGTTGGGTATGATTTTGAATGTTTGGTAATGCTGTAGAATTCGATCGGATTCTTCTAAAAAGGTATGTCCATAAACTTGAGCAAGTTTTGTGTTTTTTTAGAGTAACGATCCATGTACCTTGCTTATCGTTCATTTCTACCTAACTTGATCTATGTTTAAGGTTCTTAAACGTTTAGGTTTGAAAATAGTAGTTCGGGATGTTTGGACTTCATGGTACACCTACCAAGTATGCATACCATAATTTAAAATCAAAATCCAGGGGTCTAAGTTCGCAAACTGCTCTAAGTCATGAAAATTCGTTTGCAAACCCGTATGCATACTTGCCTGTAGACGTCGATATTCGGTAAACTTGTTTTGGCCGTAATTTCTTCTTCCAAACTCGGAATGACCTCATTCTTTTTGCATTCTCTTTCTCTTTGAATTCTCTTCAAAATGGAGATGAGAAACCTAGAATTTGGATGAGTTAAGATTGGTATTTGTCCTGTCTCTTGTTTTTGAGTGTTTTGCTCCGTTTCGTCACACTTGTTCCACTTCTCTTGGAATTGGGTACTTGGATTCTTGGAGTACTACAATTCTAAGCTAATTTGTAGATTTTACAAGAATGTTGTTGGTGAATCACAAAGAAGGGAGGTAAAGAATGGGCAGTAGTACGCATTACTATGGAATTCTTGAATGTGAACTATGGTGCATGGTCGTTAATGACTTTGTATGATCTTCTTTGTTAATAAAATCTTTTTATACGTCTTTGGTAGCTATTCTTGGTATAAATCCGGGTGAAAAAGATTGATTCTACCCTCTAAGGACAAATCATCTTATATGTGCATTACGAGTTTGTCTTGATGCCTAGGAAGCTTCTTATGAGAATTTATTCTTGTTTTTGAGAAGGATAACTAGAGATTGGAATAGCCATTATTGTGATTACACATAACTATGTCCAACGTTCTCATCTTCATGTTTTTAGATTTATTGGTTTAAATTCTAAACTTGTATGGAAGATGATGTTTGCAATATTAATCTTTATGGTTTTATATATTGCAATTGTTTATGGGATATGAGTGTTTGCGTCCGTGAACTATGATTGTCCCATATCTTGTCAAAAGTAAAGTCTTTTGTAAGTCGATATTCTTATATTGATAAAGGAATGAATGGACTTTTGACAAATACAAAAGTTAAGCCTATATTGTCAATTATTGATGGAAGATAGGTTAAAATCTTTTGTCTTTCAAGGATTGTGTCTATTGTATGTCATGGTGCAAATTGTGATGGAAAATAGAATGAATCCTTGTGTATTCCGCAGTAATTGATCTTCCCTGATCCATAATTTTTGTGTATTACTGTGAGGCTCCGTAATGTGTCTTATGTTGAGCACTAAACGACCAATTTGATTATTTTATGGTTAGCTTTATTGTTGTTCCATAAGGTACTTTATGTCGAGCATATTGAACTAAATTAATCATCTTGTTTGGTTATTTAGTTATAACTCCATAAGTTTTCTTATGTTTGAGCACTTTTGATTGGGTTGGTGTTTATGGGTGAAAACTGTTTCTGCTGGTTTTGGTAAATTTGGGTGTGTGTGGATGAGAAACGAATATAAACCCTAAACAAATGCATTGCACGGGAGTGCTTTTGATTCGAGAGATCAATATGTACAATTCTGGCCTAAACCAAGAAATGGCCGTTCCAGACTTGCTTCAGTCACAAAGTGAAGGAGATGGGGTTGATCTTAGGGAGGGAAGCGAAGAAGGTGTTGATATTATAAAGGTGTTGGCTGTTTATGACTTGTATCAGAATGTTGAACTGGCTTGCACAATGAAAGCTATCAGTTCTGGGTATTTTCTGGATACCGATGACAACACTTGTTTTTTTTTTTGTGTCCCCTGTGAAAATAGGTTGGAGAACCTATTTATACAAGTCGTTGAACGCAACCCTCATCTCGTAGGAAGTGGAGGAGGTGAAGTGATGGAGTAGTGGGGCCGTGTAGGAGTGGTGATTGTTACACGATCACACCTTTGCCCACTTCCATCATCACTGTTAACCGTCCACCTTTCGTGACACGTTCTTGTAATGGCGCGTTGCACGCTGCACGCTGTAAACCTCCAGACCAATACCCCAGTAAGTATCCCCAAGTTTGTGACATGCTTGATGTCTCGAATGAGCGGATCGTGGGACCCAATGCAGGAAATAATATACAATGCTAAGATAAATAACTAAGTTATTTAAGAAATTGATATTCATGAAATATCGTGTATGCTCGATGCATGTAATGCATTGCAAACAATCAATATGTATGAAGCATCGCTGTTTTAAAGCTTAACCGAATAAGTCGCGGATTAAGCGTATTAAAACAGTATCACGTCCAACCATCTTCGAGTGATCATTTGGAGGCTGCATGGGAGAGCCATCCTCTGGTCGATCACTCCCTGTGGAAGAGTGTCGGACGGTGATCATCGAGGTGCTTCATTGGTCGCCTAGCTTTTAACCTAGGTTGTCCGACCAAGCTAGCAAAGTTGGACGGACGAGATGGTTTACAACACTTATTTGCGACCGTTGATGGAATTTTAGGGTTTTTAGGAGGTGCGCTAGCATCCCACTTTGGATTGACCGAATTCAAGCTTGCGCGCCGATTTTGGTGGGACCGATCGGTCATACATGGAGACGGCTTGTTGTTGTACACGCCTATACCTCTCCGTCCTATGAAGGCTTGATTTAGGCCACTCAATTTGACTGGCAAAGATGAGTGGTCATGATCAATTTGCGACAGAAATCCATTGCTACAAAGGATTTAAAGGCTACGTGACATGCCACTTTGGGGCACGCGTTTCGAGGTGTCGAATCCTAGTCTGCCTAGACCGACCGGCTACATGCAAAGGTGGGCCCACAGTGATCACGTTGACATTCTTGGGACCTCTTAAGTCTATATCTACACCCTCCATCCTGGCTTGCGAAGATGGATGGTCGTGATCAAACTACGGCAGATATGCAACGCCGCAAACCCTAATTAGGGTTTTGAAACAGTCACGTATGCATGACTTTGGCCAAACGGTTTGGAAAGTTGTGCTTCTCCTTTGGAGAAACCGATTGTGCGGGGCCCATGTTGGGCTGACGGTGAACATATGTGCACCTTCCCAATGGTCCTAGGCGCGATCTAAGCCATCCAATTATGTTGGCTAATTTGGATGGTTGTGATCGATTTAAGACACTAGTGGAACTTCCGCGACCCTTTAAAGCATCACGCCAACCATGTTTCGAGCAAACGTTCATTGCTCCATGGCATTTCCGTGAGAAAGCCGATCGGGTAGGTGAAAAGTGGGCCCGCCAACGTGTGCATTAGCGTTTCCCTGACCATCCATGGGATGATCTAATCCGTCCAACTAAGTTGGCGAAGTTGGACGGTTGCGATGGTTTTAAGACTGCCCCGGACAGTCTATGCTCGTTCGAGCTTCTCCAAGCAGCCGCGACCACCTTACTCGGGATGGCGTTTGACGGCCGCTGAGAGGTGTGTGTGATGTTCGACCGGCTAGGGCATAAGTGGGCCCGCCGGTGGTCATCACGACAATCGCCTATTCCTGCCAGGGTTTGGCTAGGCTTGATAAATTATGCAGCCAACTTGTGTGGCCACGATCGTTTCTGAGACTGATATGGACAGTCTAGATTTCCCTTAAGGAAATTATGGATGCTCGATCGGGCTAACCAAAGCGCGTCGATGCGAGATTCTCTTTGTCAGAGAGTGATATAGCCCGTGTGGGTACTTCGTGCATGTCTCAATATTGACACGGAGATTCATGCTACTCTGCTGAGAGTGAACACTCAGTCGTCATGTCATGCAAATAATGAGAGTTCGGCTGAGAACACAGCATGGAAAATACTAGGCAAATCATGCATTAATTATTAATCTTTGGTAAAATTCACGAGAATATTTGGGATTCTTGTTGCACGCACCATTCTGGGTGAATTTTGTGTATTTATTGAATTGCTTCAAATAAAGTGAAGAGGTTTTCTGCACTCTGCCACTTCTTAAACGACCTTTCCCTTTGCAGGGTGACAACACATAAAAATATTGGTTTTAAAATTTTAGCCCTGAACTAAAATCCACCATCAACATTAAGTCCCTGCCTAGCACGCAATGGTTGCACTATTGTGGGGTAGGCATTAGATGGTGACAAATAAAGATAAAACTTATGAGACAAAGTTAAATGTTACCAGGAGAGATGGGTCGTCCTATCCTTGGAGCATGTCATGTTCAAGAGGCGTCCAGGTGAGCGTCCCCCTAGCATGATGTTGGTTGGCCCCAGGTAGATTAGGCATATGGTTGGTTGGATTCTCAAACTATTCATGACGATGTCGTAATCCCCGACTCTGATGAGGACGATCCCTATCATGAGTAATATCCTTAAAAGGCTGCTGAAGCAATTTCTGAAAAAGATGTTGAAGCAACTTCTTCTCCTGGAGAGAGCGTTGGAGTATCTTCTGAAGCAAACGTCGAAGCGGCTTCTGAAGAGGCGTTGAAGCAGCTTCTGGAGGGCGGCTCCCGGAGAGGGCGTTGAAGCGGCTTTCGAAGCGAACGTCAAGGCGTCTCCTGGAGATAGCTTTGAAGCAGCTTCTGGAGCGAACGTCGAGGCGGGTCCCGGAGGGAGTGTTGAAGCAGCTTCTTCTTCTGGAGAGAGCGTTGAAGCATCTTCTGAAGCGAACGTCGAAGCGGCTTCTGGAGAGAGCGTTGAAGCAGCTTCCGGAGGGCGGCTCCGGAGAGAGTGTTGAAGCAGCTTCTTCTTCTAGAGAGAGCGTTGAAGCATCTTCTGAAGAGAACGTCGAAGCAGCTTCTGGAGAGAGCGTTGAAGCAGCTTCTGGAGGGCGTCTCCCGGAGAGAGAGCGTTGATGCGACTTCTTCTTCAGTTTGATTTCCCCTTGCGAATTACATGCTTCTTGATTGACCATCTCTCTTGTGTTGAAGAAGTTCTTGACTGACGGCGAAGGAATTTCATGCTGAGCCTCAGTCCCCAAGCGTGATTTATATGGTTCTATCTTGTATGGTCGGAGGGTTTACCATAAAGATATCGCCATCTCGCCTCCGTGACTCTATTACTTCTCCATGGGAAAATAAAATATGCAAAAGTTCGGATTACCCCTGTCCGTAGCAGTTGTTGCTATGGTAAGCTCATGCACTGGTATCAACAAATGAACAACGGTTCTTAGCTACAGCTGTGATCAGAAGAGACTGGCAGGAAGAGGCGTGACAGCTACGGGCACGAACTTGGCGGTCTTCATATAGTGGTAGAGCTTGTCTCGTTATTAGAGGGAGAAGCTAATGACGGAACCGATAACTTCTTGATGTTGCCTCATGGAATGAAAAAGAGGGAGACAGTCCCCTGCCCATGAGTATCCACTGAGCCTTCGATTTGATAGATATTGTCACGCTGGGTTCACGAGGCCGTCTTTTACGCTTGCGTTGCATTTCATAGACATCCAGGAATATCGCTGGTCTTTCACAATACGTCTGCTCTCTTGAGTATATCCTCGTCTTTGGACATCTTGTAATCACAATGATAGCGTACTTGCATCTCTCTAAATTCAGCATCTTTGAGATGGGCAGTGCTAAGCAGTTCCAGTCACATTCTCTTGCCATTATCATCTTTGGATCGTGTCTTTGAGGAGTAGGGAAGTTCCTTCATGCGAATGACTTAACTAATAGGATCCGAAAATGTGATGAAGCTCTTTTCATGGAGAATCTGTATGTACCTCTTAAGTCCCAGGTGCAATCTCCTTTGGTAACACAGTTACTTCTTCTACGGGAGTGTCATGAACAAATTCGCAGACTAAATCACCAACAATAACCTACTCTCCTTCTTCAGGTAGAGCCTTATCAATTTCTTGATTAAATTCAACTTCTTCTCTTATAGGGACTAACAACCAATAAATAGCCGCAAGGATAAAACGGTTCACTCATTGGGTGATTACAAAACTACTACTCACACCCCTTGGGTGGTGATAACAAAACAGGTGCCCTAATAGACTTAAGCTAAATGGGTCTTGCCAAAGATAAATGGATTACAAGGCCATCAAGCCCATGACAGAATTTAGACATCTAGTGACCCATTTAGTTACATGACAATACCCTCTCCTTTGGCACATCCTTGTCCTCAAGGATGAAGTATGGGAAGTGTGACTGTATATAATTTGCGTCCTCCCAAGTGGCATCCTCTGGTGCAGAGCCAACCCATTGGATAAGCACCTGCAAAACTGTGGAATCTCCCCTGACCATGTGCCTGGAATCCAAAACAGCAGCTGGAAGAACAATAAAGGTACCAGTTGAGTCCACCAAGGGCAAAGTGCTAGCTGGAATGTGATGCTGTCCAATCTTGTTTTTCAACTATGAAACATGGAACACATGATGTATCCGAGAACCCAGTGGTAGCTGAAGCTTTTAAGCCACAGCGTCAAGTTTCTGCAAAATCTCAAAAGGACCAAAGTATCTTGCAGACAGCTTAAAATTTGTCCTCAAAGCCACAGATGATTGCCTATAGGGCTGTAACTTCAAATACACCATATCTCCAACTGAGAATGACCTGTCAGTTCTCTGAGCATCAGCAAACTGTTTCATCCGGTGTTGAGCCTTTGCCAAGTCTTCTTTCAACAGTTGAAGCATGTGATCCCTGGCTTGCAGGTAGTCTTGCACAACAGCAACTGAAGTAGTATCATGAGTAGGGAATGCTAAATGTGGTGGAGTATAACCATATAGAGCCTGAAAGGGTGTCATCTTGAGGCTAGTGTGAAAGTTGGTGTTAAACCACCACTCAGCCAAGGCCAACCAATTGAGCCACATTTTAGGAGAAGAGCTAGTCATGCACCTTAAATATTGTTCTAAACATGCATTTTTTCTCTCAATTTGACCATCAGTTTGAGGATGGTAAGAGGTACTGAGGTTTAATGTAGTGCCTAATGACTTAAACAAATGTTGCCAAAAAGTGCTGAGGAATACCTTATCTCTATCTGAGACAATGGAAGCTGGTATGCCATGAAGCTTGAAAACATGGTGCATGAATTCCTTGGCAACAGAAATGGCAGTGAATGGATGGCTCAAAGCAATGATATGATGGGTATTGATGTATTTATGTGCCTTCAATGAAGTCCATAGATATATCCGCAAGCGACACAGATCTCGGAATTGGCAAAGGATGTAATAGTCGGATAAGGGGCGACCACTGGATAAGGGGGTGACCTTCTTCCTTATTTCAAAGAGAAGAGAGCTCATGCTTGTTGCATTAAACAGGGCTGGATATCACATTCAGAGGAACGGGTTTGAACAAACTTGAAGATGGCTTCTTTCATTTTTGGCCAATAGAAATAAGCTTTGGCTGTTGTAAGTCCCCATCATTCGTCGTAATAATGATCACCCAACATTTATAACAAAACCGATGAATGCAATAAAAATGAGATTTTGCGTGTTTCCAACATGATGAGCGGAATGCATGATCAATGGGTGTCTAATATCCTTGCTCGAACCCACAAACAATCTTGACTTATATCTCGAATGACAATCTTGGTGCAAGGTATATAAGGAATCAATAGGAATCAGATGGAGAAATAAGTAGTTGTGACAGCAGTTGTTGAGCATGAGAATCTTCCAAGTAGCTGGATATAATATCTTGAGTCCATTGGGGTTGAGACACTGATAAAGAGTTAAAAGCTGGAGCAGAGTGAGGCATTCTAGATAAGGCATCTGCTGCTTTATTGTCCAACCCTTTCTTATATTTAATCACATAGTTCAAGCCCAACAACTTCATAAGCCACTTCTGCTGCAATACAGTAGTAATTCTTTGCTCCATGAAATACTTGAGACTCTGATGGTCAGTGTGAATAATAAACTGGTGGTGAGACAAATAATGCTTCCATTTTTGCACAACCATCACAATGGCTAATAACTCCTTTTCATAAGTGGATAAGGCCAAGGCTTGAGGACCCAGTGGCTTACTGTAGAAGGCAAAACTGCTCCTACACCTGTAGAACAAGCATTAGTTTCAAGCACAAAAGGCTTGGAAAATTCAGGTAGAGCCAAGATCGGAGAGCAGAGGTCATTGCAGACTTGAGAGCTACAAAGGCTTGAAGTGCTGATGGAGACCAAGAAAAAGAGTCCTTCTTAAGCATATCAGTTAAAGGTTTGCTGATGTTGCCATAGACCTTAATAAATCTTCTATAGTAACCAGTTAATCCCAAGAACCCCCTGAGTTGCTTAAGTGTAGTTGGTTGAGGCCAATTCAGCATAGCTTCAATATTTTCAGGGTCAGCAGCAACACCCTCAGAAGTAATTAAGTGTCCCAAATAAGAAACTCTTGGTGAGGAAAACAACACTTGTTCTTGTTAGCAAAGAGAGAATGATGTCTCAACAATGCAAGTGTTTGTGAAAGATGACTAGCATGCTCTTCCATGGATTTACTATAAATCAAGATATCATCAAAAAAAAACCAAAATAAGCTTTCTTAAAAATGGTTTAAATATAGTGTTCATCAAGGACTGAAATGTAGCAGGAGCATTGGTTAAGCCAAATGGCATAACTCTGAATTCATAATGTCCTTGATGGGTTCTAAAAGTAGTTTTATGGATGTTAGCTAAATCCATCAATATTTTATAATAACCATATTTCAAGTCAATCTTAGAAAAAATGACTGCACCATTGAGTTCATCCAACAAATCATCAATTAATGGAATAGGGAACTTATCTTTAACTGTCATGTCATTTAATTTTCTGTAATCAACACATAATCTCCAAGAGCCATCTTTCTTCTTGATCAATAGAATTGGTGATGCAAAAGGGATGTGACTCTCTTGGATAAATTGAGCATCCAATAATTCTTGTACCAGCTGTTCCACCACTGTTTTTTGTAAATGAGGACATCTATAGGGTCTTTGAGATACAGGTTCAGAGTTGGGCTTTAAAGGTATTTTATGATCCAATGCCCTTTGAGGAGGTAATGAAGTGGGTGCATAAAAAATATATGAGAAGGATTCCACAATAGAAGCAATGCTAGAGGGAAGGGGCTCTAATGGTATAGCTGATATAGAAAAAAATTGACCAATAAATGCAGGGGTATTGTCTTTAATAGATTGAAGGAAATTGTAACCACTAATCATATTCCAAGTAGGTAGAGAAGAGCTTCCCTGAAGAGTGATTTGTTGGCCCTGATAAAAGAAGGAAATCCTGAGCTCAGCCAAGTTGAACATGACATCCCCAAGTTGTTTCAGCCAATCCACACCCAAAACCATGTCGCAACCTCCAAGTGGTAAAATGCGTAAATCACTCGGCAAAGTCAGTATCCCCGCATAACCCAAAAGTTAGCTGAGGACAAATACCTTTACTTATGGTAGTGTCACCATTAGCTACTGTCACTAGCATGTGACCTGTAGGAGAAACTGGAAGTTGTAGTTGCTCAGCCAACTTAGCATCCACAAAGCTATGGGTACTACTAGTATCGATTAAAATGAATATATCCCTAGACTGTAAACGACCAGGAACTCGAATGGTATTCTGTGTTACGAGGCCTTTCAAAGCATGAAGTGAAATCTCCATAGGAGAATCCAAAGATGATGCTGATGGAGAAGAGGTATCATCTTCTAGTTCTTCAACCAAAGAAGGGGAACCATTGTCCTCAGAAGCTACCAACATAAATAACTGCTGTGTCTTGCAAATGTGTCCATGTTTATAAAACTCATCGCAATTGTAACATAATCCCTTTTCTCGACGAACCTTCATCTGAGCTGGAGTTAATCTTTTAATAGGAGGAAGTGAAGGCTCCGATGTAGTGGGTGTAGTGGGTAGAGTAATGAATGGCTTGGAATTAGATAATGGTGGTTTTGGAGGAGGAGTTATAGGAGACAGAACTGGTCTGTTTGAGTGAGAAGTAGGTGAATAAGTTGTATGATAAGGTTGAAATTGCTTAGAAATTAGTTTAGAACGAGTAGATTGAAAGTCGACTGATGCTTGTTGCATTCTAGCCAAATAAAAAGCATCAGTATATGTAGATGGTTTAAACATTTGAACAAGGTGACGAATGTCGCCCTTAAGGCCACTGATAAAACTCATTGTATAGTAATCCTCTGACAAAATTGGATTATGAACCTTCATTAAAGCCTTCAGGGACTCATATCTATCATAATACTCCTCTACAGTTGTGAGCTGAGACAATTTATTAAAACTACCAACATAATTATCGGAAGCTATGTCTTCAAAACGACAACAAATATCAGAAGCAAATTGAGACCATTCTATCATGGTTTTACCCTCTTGGTAATCTAAAAACCATGTATCAGCTCTACCATCAAGATGAATGGATGCTAAATCTACTTTATGAGCATCAACAACCATATTCAATTGAAAATATCTAGCACATTTATGAATCCAACCTCGAGGATTATTGCCATCAAATCTAGGAAAATCAATCTTAGGGTGTCGAGAGAATTTACCAGATGGAGAAATCAGTGATGTAATCTCAAGATGAACTACACCTTCACCGGATGGATCTGCTTCAGTCTCAGGAGTTGGATCGGTCGGAATACCCATCCGTTGACAAAGTAAGATAATAGTAGAGAGTGATTCCTTGACAGGAGTCATCTCAGCTGATAGAGTACGAAATTCAGAAGTAAGTGTCTTCACCGATTCTTCCAAAGTAAGTAATCGATCTGAATGAAGTTGGAACTGAGTTGCAGCCTCTTTTACTGTTGTAGTATTTTCTCCTCCTCCGGTCATAACTAAGGTAATCAGGATCTTTAATGGCTGATACCAATTATCATGAACAAATTCGCAGACTCAATCACCAACAATAACTTACTCTCCTT
The DNA here is from genome assembly GCA_023531295.1 of Papaver armeniacum. Taxonomy (NCBI): domain Eukaryota; kingdom Viridiplantae; phylum Streptophyta; class Magnoliopsida; order Ranunculales; family Papaveraceae; genus Papaver; species Papaver armeniacum. Next base: position 168,477 of record JAJJWW010013153.1, read on the forward strand.
CTTCAGGTAGAGCCTTATCAATTTCTTGATTAAATTCAACTTCTTCTCTTACAGGGACTAACAACCAATAAATAGCCACAAGGATAAAAAGTTCACTCATTGGGTGATTACAAACTACTACTCACATCCCTTGGGTGGTGATAACAAAACATGTGCCCTAATAGACTTAAGCTAAATGGGTCTTGCCAAAGATAAATGGATTACAAGGCCATCAAGCCCATGACAGAATTTAGACATCTAGTGACCCATTTAGTTACATGACAGGGAGACGAAATTCTGAAAGCTTCTCTCACTGATTTGTTGCCGTCAAGCCAGATATGGTATATCCCGGCCGTTGTTTTATCACTGTGATAGTCGTGCATGTGGTACTGAGGTTAGAGCTGGCGGTTTTGGACGCAGGATGTTGTATCTTGGTGGTTTTCCTCTTGCTGATTCAGTGAAGCTTCTTACAGAAGGCTGAAGGTTGTATTGCCTGTTGGTAAGATGTATGCTTCCACGAATATCATGAGGCTCTTCATTCCTTGCAGGCCTGGTTCTTTCTATCAGGGCAGGTGTTGTTGTAGCCGAGCATTTAACAGCTTCACGAAGTTCAGAGGATGTCTGAAATTGCGGATTCTCCAGCATAGCACGATAGATGGGTACCATCCTATGAATTCATAATTCCACTGATCGTTGTTCAATCATATTTGGATCGTAACCCTCTAGTGCCTGAATTCGGGATCTCTTGACATAATCATTTGGATGTTCGCTGTTTCGCTGGAGCATTCCTCTTAAGCATGACAGAGTGATTCGCCCAAGCTGCGGATTCTTTCTCGACATGCTGATGCGGACATCGCAATCTTCTCGAGGCTCTCCCTTAAGGTGTCGGATCCAGTAAATCTGAAGATGTCCCGGGCTCGCTCTCGTCTGGGATGACATAATAGGTGAACCCTTTATGATGATTTGGAGATGACAATATTCGTTGAATCTTCTGAAACGCTTCATGTTGTAGTGCGGTCCAGACGAAACTTGTTCCTTTCTTCAGCAAGGGGGTGAATGAAGCAACAAGCTAGGATAGACCAGGTATAAAACGTCGAATGTAGTTCACCTTGCCCATGAAGCCTTGGAGTTCCTTCACAGTTCGCGGAGGCGGCATCGTGAGGATGACTTGGGTCTTGGATGGGCCCACTTTGATTCCCTCAGCAATCACCTGGAATCCCAGAAATTTGCCTTAAGAAACGCCGAAAGCGCATTTCAAAGGATTCATCTTCAACTTGTATTCACGGCACTCGAACACTTGTCGTAAGACTCCTGTGTGGGCCTCCCGAGCTTTTGATTTGACTACTATATCATCCACGTAGTCTTCAACTTGCTTATGCATCATGTCGTGGAAGATTGTCGTCATAGCCCGTTGATACGTTGCACCGGCATTCTTTAAACCAAATGGCATTACAGTATAATAAAAATTTCCGAGAGGAGTTCGAAAAGATGTCTTACTCGCGTCATGCTCATACATCCTTATCTGATTGTAGCAGCTATATCCATCCATGAAGGAGAACACGCCGTGTCCGCTGGTGGCATCCACTAACATGTCGATGTTAGGTAGAGGAAAATCATCTTTGGGGCAGCATCTGTTCAAGTCTCTGAAATCCAAGTAGCACCTGATCTCGTGTCTGAACTGCCTCGTAGACTGTTTAACCGGCTTGGATCCAGGTATGACATGTAGATGATGGGTGACAACTTTTCATCTAAACCGAACATTTCTTCATACGTCCAAGCGAATATGTCCTGGTACTCTTTGAGAAGTTCCACAAGCTTGGTGCGTTCATCCGTACACAAGGTTGAGCTGGTAGAGATAGGCCTAGGAGATTCCTCATTCCCGATATTAACGATTTCGAGCCCATCAGTCGTGGAGTTGGTGCCGTCTTGCAGCTGTCGTGGAGCATACATCACCTCTTCCTGTGGCTCGTCGTTTTTGTAGCATTCCACTAGGCGGAGATACTGGACAACAGTCTCCCTTGCTAATTGCTAACAAAGGCGTCGGTACACAGTTTTCCCTTTCTGATCATGTCTCGCCACAAAATTTCGCTCCCTCTTAGTGTGAACGTGGGTCGCGACTTCACCGGATGAAGAAGAACGCCTTGTCAGCAAAGATGCATCGTGGGGCTTAGCCCTCAATGATGCAAGTCGGTCCTCCTCCTGGATTGACGCCCACGTGGGGAGTGGGATGCAATGAACTTTGTCTGATTCTTCGCGCGGAGCTTCTTCTTGGTTCAAACAATTCTACTCCACATATTGGTGCGTAAGGAGACAATGATGCAGGAATACGAACGACTTCTTTATTCAGCATAGTCTTCAGACATTGGTGATACGTCGAGGGGACGATCCTATTGTCATGAAGCCATGGTCTCCCCAGTATCATATGGTATTCCGGCTCCTTTTCTATGAATTTGAATTTCACCTTTGATTGGACGGGCCTACAGATAAATTCAAATTGACATACCCATACGTGTTGGTTTGGTTTCCTGCAAAGTCTATCATCGTGGTAGGCTGTCGTACAATCTTGCTTGGGTGAACCTTGGCCATCCTGAGTGTCTTGAGACAAATCACATTGGAAGACGCTCCCGTGTCGATGAGGGTCCTCTTGAACTCTAAATCCTTGATAGGTGCAGTAACGTGTAGGGCCCGGTTGTGACCTTCTTCCGCCATCATGTCTTCGTCTGTAAATGTAACATTATTCACAGACATCTCTGACGCTTTTTGAGGCTTACGGACGCAAAGGAGTTAAATGCACGTCCGTGGCTATCTGGTTGATTAAAGAAACGTCTCCGCCCGCTGATTCTTCGAGAGGTGTAAAAGTTCGCATAAACTTTCCACTAGAGAAGCCGCTTCCTGATCCACTGGCCTCTGGTTCATAGTGAAACTATTGACCTGAGGAGGATCGTTGCGAGGATCAACCCCCAGTGTAGAGATCTCCGTGACAGGAGAACCGCTCATATGTGATGTCATCTTGATGAGGAGATCGAGTATGTCGTTTATCGTTTCTTTGATCAGGTCCATGTTCTTCGTGCGAATCTCCTGCACCCGTGCTAATTCGATCAATGTTGGGATTCTTCCGGTTACACCATCAGATACACCGTTGGAAAGGGGGGTATCTCCATTGGAGGAACTTCGACCGGGATTTGGAATTGTTGGGGCAGCCCTAAGACCAACCATTTTGAAATCAGCCAAATAGGATTGGGTATTGAAGAAATTGACTTCACAACCGAGAGATTAATCTCACATTGTGGTCGCCAATTGTTTATGGGTGAAAACTGTTTCTGCTGGTTTTGGTAAATTTGGGTGTGTGTGGATGAGAAACGAATCTAAACCCTAAACAAATGCACTGCACGAGAGTGCTTTTGTTTCGAGAGATCAATCTGTACAATTCTGTCCTAAAACAAGAAATGGCCGTTCGAGACTTGCTTCGATCACAAAGTGAAGGAGTGATAGGTGTATAATACGCCGTTAATTATTATCTATTGGTTATGCCTTCTTTGCTATTTTTCTTGTAAATTATGTATTTTACGCGTGTTTTGAGTTTTATAGCTACTGTGGAGTCGCACGGAGGAAAAGAAGAAGAAATCATTCAATTTGAGCCAAAAGGATAAAATTGTCATTTAATAGGGCGAACAATATTGGAAGTCCATCCAAGGTTAAGGGTCGACCAGTTCTACAGAAACACTAAAGGCAGGCCCAGCTGAAGTTAAGGGGTTGTCATTCAGGTATCCCTTATCATTTATCAGAGGGTGTAATTATACCTGGGGTGTAACCATCCAACCCAAACCACACAACCCTAAATCGAGAGATTTCCTCCGCCACCATTTCATTCATTCATTTCTGAAATTGAGAAACGAGAAGTGTGGCTGCTGCTAACACCTGAAACAGCAGAATCAAGAGAGAAAACCGAGAAGCTACAGCCGCCTGAGGTATTAACGGCAGAAACTGAATAGGAGAGATCGAGAAGAAGTGAGGGTGTTGGTGTTCCTGAGAGATTCAATGGAGATGAAGGTGGTTCTGTTGTTTTGAGGAGAAGGAACTTAGGGTTTGCTGGAAATCGAAAAGGGGATCTGGTGGCTGAAATTGATGAAGATTGACTGTGGATGAATGGGTTTTTGTTGGAGTAATTCTTGATGGAGGATGGAAGATTCAGAGAGATGGCAATGCTGCTATTGAATGGAGAGAAGAAGATGGGTTCGATCTGTTGTTGTTCTTGATATGAAATTCGAGATATTGATATCAGTTGCAGTAGCATAAATAAGGAGGATGAGTATGACGCAGCTGAGAAAATGGGTTGTCAAATTAAGTACCAGAAGTTGAGTTTGGATGGTGCTAATGGTGGTCGTTGTTATAACAAATCGAGAGCTATGTTGGTGGTCCGATATAGAGAAGAAATCAGATCGAAATGAAATAAGGGATTACTGTGAGAATCGGAGAGAAGAAATGAAGAAGATTTGGTCTGTTTGAGATCGATAAGAGCTGAAGAATCAGAGATGGGTTCAAGATGGAATGATGGTGGTGTTCATTGATACGCAGAGAAGAAGAGATTGAAATTAAGAACTAGGGTTCCTGAATTGATAATGGTTTCGTGGCTTGGTGATGGATTAGAGACGAATCGAGTAGTTGCACTGGGTTATTGATGGATTTAGGAGTTGATGTTGATGCCGATTGAACTGAGTTGCTGCCTAGAAGAGTTGGGAATGAGAAAGTGATAGAGCCGTGCTGCTACTGTACAGGGTAGTGTTGGTGATGTTGGAATGGTTTACAGGGCTGTTGTTGATTCACTAATGCAGATGCAGTTGATAAGAAAGAACAAGGCACCGCACCGGAATATGCTGTCTAAAGCTCTGTACAGGGATGAATGTTTTAAATTGCTTAGATGAATGCTAGGTTCTTAACAGGAATGGAGCTAAAAACAGACTAACTTGGCCTGAGAAAGTCCTATAAATAGCCGAAACTCGGCCGGATTTCTATTCCGGCGAGTTAACTCAGTAGTCGACGATAACCGATCCAGCTCCTAACTCGGTGAGCCAGCCGAGTTGACTCAGACTCTGGCTAATTCAGCTGACTGACTCCTCCTTCTTTGACCTAGTTGACTAATGGAAGACCATCTTGACCGTTAACTTTGACGGTGTCGGAACATAATATTCCGTTTCGAGGAAGCATCTCAGGTGACCGGTGGTGATTTTGCCGGTGGATTTCCGGTGATCCTAAGGACTTTCCCGGCAACTCAAAATATGTGCAGAATTTTGTGAAGAGTATTCTAGACTCATGGGTTTGAAGAATTGGACTTGGATTTGAAAAGAGGAGATGGAAGATTTGAGAAAGACTTGGACTTGGAAATAAGACTTACAAAGGGAAAGTGGTGTTATTATGGAATGAGGATTTTATTCCTTGGAAGATTTGGAGAGCATTGAAGCCTATAAATAGAGAAGTTCTCTACTTTTCTATATATCTTTTACACACCTTTTACACACACAACACTTCTCTTTTCTTTATTCTTTGTGTGAACTCCTTAACATGAGTAGCTAATTTTCTTATTGATTGAGGATGAATTCCTAGTTCTTAACATATGATTTGAGTTTTGTTTTCAATTCTATCTTGAAGTTTTTCACATGATTATAGTTTGTTTTTACTAATAGGAATGTTTATACATTAATGGTTGATTGATAAATTGTTTAGAGTGCACGCTAAATTGATTTGTTAATTTGATCTAAAGCTAGTGAAAGTTAGGGGATAAGTAATCGTTTCTTGACTCTTTACACAAGTAGCAAACACGAGACCTTGCGGAGGGATTCCGTGGAGCAATTGTGTGTGAAAACAACGTTAGCAAGTAGACCTTGATCTAAGAGTCTAACTACTAATATCAACCTAATAAGTTCATAAATCTTAATGCGTTTATTTAAATTACATCTTGAGTGATCTACTACTAGGTGGTTTGGTAAATAGAATCCGGTAGTCGAGAACTTCCGTATCCGGTGATACAAGGGATTTAGGGGTTTAGCATTGATCTAGCTGCTTTACCTACGGTTGGTGATAATTTGTGACTAATAAAAAGTGGAAAAGAACATAACTTGATTCATTATTTTGCAACGAAGAAGGATTCCTTGGTCTTGTCTCTCTTATTGATTTCAACTTTATCTTTGAATTGCTTTGTTTATTTTCTTTTGCTTTATAAACCCCCCTCTTTGTGACAATTAAACAACTAAAAACTCTTGCTCCTCGTGGGAACGAACTTAACTACCACCATATTACTTGTTAATTGAGTGGAAAAATATTCACTAATTTGTTGTGGTTACGACACGCATCAAGGAGATGGGGTTGATCTTAGGGAGGGAAGCGAAAAAGGTGTTGGCTGTTTATGAATTGTATCAGAATGTTGAACTGGCTTGCACAATGAAAGCTATCAGTTCTGGGTGTTTTCTGGATACCGATGACAACACTTGGTTTTTTTTTTGTCCCCTGTGAAAATAGGTTGGAGAACCTATTTATACAAGTCCTTGAGCGCAACCCTCATCTCGTAGGAAGAGGAGGAGGTGAAGTGATGGAGTAGTGGGGTCGTGTATGAGTGGTGATTGTTACACGATCACACATTTGCCCACTTCCCTCATTACTGTTAACCGTCCACCTTTCCTGACACGTTCTTGTAATGGCGCGTTGCACGCTGCATGATGTAAACCGCCAGACCAATACCCAGTAAGTATCCCCCAGTTTGTGACATGCTTGATATCTCGAATGAGTGGATCGTGGGACCCACTACAGGAAATAGCATACAATGCTAAGTTAAATAACTAAGTTATTTAAGAAATTGATATTCATGAAATATTGTGTATGCTCGATGCATGTAATGCATTGCAAACAATCAATATGTATGAAGCATCGCTGTTTTAAAGCTTAACCGAATAAGTCGCAGATTAAGCGTCTTAAAACAGTATCACGTCCAACCATCTTCGAGTGATCGTTTGGAGGCTGCATGGGCGAGCCATCCTCTGGTCGATCACTCCCTGTGGAAGAGTGGCAGACGGTGATCATCGAGGTGCTTCATTGGTCGCCTAGCTTTTAACCTGGGCTGTCCAACCAAGCTAGCAAAGTTGGACGGACGAGATGGTTTACAACACTTATTTGCGACCGTTGATGGAATTTTAGGGTTTTTAGGAGGTGCGCAAGCATCCCTCTTTGGCTTGACCGAATTCAAGCTTGGGCGCCGGTTTGGTGGGACCGATCGGTCATGCATGGAGACGGCTTGTTGTTGTACACGCCTATACCTCTCCGTCCTATGAAGGCTTGATCTAGGCAACTCAATTTTACTGGCAAAGATGAGTGGTCATGATCAATTTGCGACAAAAATCCATTGCTACAAAAGATTTAAAGGCTGCGTGACATGCCACTTTGGGGCACGTGTTTCGAGGTGCCGAATCCTAGTCTTCTTAGGCCGACCGGATACATGCAAAGGTGGGCCCACAGTGATCACGTTGACATTCTTGGGACCTCTTAAGTCTATATCTATACCCTCCATCCAGGCTTGCGAAGATGGATGGTCGTGATCAAACTACGACAGATATGCAACGCCGCAAACCCTAATTAGGGTTTTCAAACAGTCACGTATGCATGACTTTGGCCAAACGGTTTGGCAAGTTGTGCTTCTCCTTTGGAGAGACCGATTGTGTGGGGCCCACGTTGGGCTGACGGTGAACATATGTGCACCTTCCCAATGGTCCTAGGCGCGATCTAAGCCATCCAATTATGCTGGCTAAGTTGGATGGTTGTGATCGATTTAAGACACTACCGTGACCCTTTAAAGCATCACGCCAACCATGTTTCGAGCAAACGTCTCCATGGCATTGCCGTGAGAAAGCCGATCGGGTAGGTGAAAAGTGGGCCCGCCAACGTGTGCATTAGCGTTTCCCTGACCATCCATGGGATGATCTAATCCGTTCAAATAAGTTGGCGAAGTTGGACGGTTGCGATGGTTTTAAGACTTCCCCAGATAGTCTATGCTCGTTCGAGCTTCTCCAAGCAGCGCGACCACCTTACTCTGGGATGGCGTTTGACGGTGCTGGAGAGGTGTGTGTGATGTTCGACCGGCTAGGGCATAAGTGGGCCCGCCTGTGGTCATCACGACAATCGCCTATTCCTGCCAGGGTTTGGCAAGGCTTGATAAATTATGCGGACAACTTGTGTGGCCGCGATCGTTTCTGAGACTGATATGGACAGTCTAGATTTCCCTTAAGGAAATTATGGATGCTCGATCGGGCTAACCAAAGCGCGTCGATGCGAGACTTTCTTTGTCAGAGAGTGATATAGCATGTGTGGGTACTTCGTGCATGTCTCAATATTGACATGGGGATTCATGCTACTCTGTTGAGAGTGAACACTCGGTCATCATGTCATGCAAATAATGAGAGTTCGGCTGAGAACACAGCACGGAAAATACTAGGCAAATCATGCATTAATTATTAATGCTGGTAAAATTCACAGAATATTTGGGATTGTTGTTGCACGCACCATTCTGGGTGAATTTTGTGTATTTATTGAATTGCTTCAAAAAGTGAAGAGGTTTTCTGCACTCTGCCACTTATTAAATGACATTTTCCTTTGCAGGGTGACAGCACATAAAAATACTGGTTTTACAATTTTAGCCCTGAAGTAAAATCCACCATCAACAGTTGGTTATTTTCATGATTAACTTTGTCATTGCTCCATAGATTCTCTTATGTGAGTATGGCCAATTAAATTGATTACTCTTTGTGATTAGTTTGATTGTGTATTTCGATTAAATTAATCATGGGTTCTCTTGTGGTTAATTTAATTAAGTATTTTGGATTCAAATTCATACTTTTATATGATTTGTTATGTCCAAAGAAATCCTTCTTTTCCTTCGAAATTATGGTCACTCTTGTTGTTCTTTCGGGAATGACATATTATGGGGAAGAGTTCTTTTTGAACTTGCGCTTAATTTCCATATCTTTGTGGGGAGTGCGACTGTGGAATATTATAGGGGTTATCTTGTATCTTTAAACTCCTTGATGAATGCATTTAGCTTCGGCTTTATGATTGCATCTAAATAAGATGATGTGTGTTTCTTTCTTTTGGTCATGAAATGTCTCTTTCGGAAATTTCATTAGGATCTCGTTCTTGTATCTTTGCCAATTTTATTGACAAAAAGGGGGAGAATTAATATGTAGTTCATACTACAAATACATATGGTTTTTGGATCATTATGTAAGGGGGAGTGGTTTCCATGTGAGATGAGTATTGACTAAGGGGGAGTGATACATATCACCATAGTATTGTTGTTGAAGTTGTGATACAATTGGACTTTGACGCTGTGTAATGATACTATGACACTGTATAACAATGATTGAGAACTCTTGTTTTCTTATTGTTATAGCTACGGATTTTCAACAACGATGATACTAAACTTACAACCTTTGGGATCATTGGAGTACTTGGAAGTGACGAAGATTTCGAGTAATGTTGAAGATTAGACATGTGGAATAGGAGCTACAAAAGTTAATTTATTTATTTTTTGTATTCCATATGTATTAATAGTTTTGCCACAAAAATTGACAAAGGAAGAGATTGTTAGAGCATTGCTCGGTTGAACTCGCATGCGTTGCTATATCAAGCATGTTTGTCAATGTTAGTGATCAAAACTATAAGTCTTGATTTCTAGCCTATGTAGCTCGGACTAGGATAGAAAGTGTAGTTGAGCTCAAGAACTCCATGGAAATCATCATACAAGACGAAGGACTACTCGAGGAACCGGTGGAACTTCATTGACTAAAAGGTATGTGATAAGTGCCAAATATTGCATATTTATACACCTTTTTACTGGCATTTAGCTCATCTTTTGTGTTCATAAATCATATATTATCTCAGATTCTGTGTTTTCTTTGTTTTCAAGAATAAGTATTTGTACTAATTAATTTTGTGTTTTTAGGTAATAAATAAAGCTCGGAGAAATTTAGGAGCCAAAAGAGCAGAGGATTGGAGACAAGCGTCTATGGAGCAGAAAGCCAAAGCCCGCACACGCATCGACTCATCCTGAGCCGTTGAGATTTCTATCTCCCACATCTAACGGTCGCTGCTTCCACGCGCATCGAAGTTTTTCTTGCTCCGCTCAACATCAAACTGCTTGATTCTCCTTGAGCCGTTAAGATCTCACTCATCCATATCCAATGGTCGCTCCTGCATGAACATCATCCTTCTCTACACCTGCTCAACACCGAAGCCCCCTATACCCTTATCCCCTCGACCACATCTTCATTTCCCATTCCTTCTTCTCTTTCTTCACCCAACAGCTCTGCAGAAACCATCCCCCTTCTTCCCCGACCATACCTGTTGCAGAGCCGTCACCACCTCCACCATCGCCTCACCCTGACACCACCCACAACAACCACGCCTGCAATCACCCTCTCCACCTCTCTAGAACTAGATATCTCTTTCTTAGCTTCTACCATAACCCTAGAAGCTAAATCAGAGATAACTAGAGCTAGGGTTTCCACAACAACCACGTATGGAGCTCTGAGATGAATTGACAGATGAGTGCATGATTCAGAGAGTATGGGCGAATAGGTTTGCATTTATTTTCTGTTTTGAAGAAATTTAGGGTTTTGGGAATTTTGCTTGTATAAATAGAACTAGTAGTGTGTTGTTTGAGGCATGCCTGGGCTAGCCAGAGCACCATAGTAGTTTAATTTGTGTTTTATTGTATCTTAATTATGTTCTAATTTCCTTGACTAGGGTGTTGTTGAAACCCCTGATAATTATGCTAAGTTATTCATCTGAAAGTTGTGTTCTTGTCATGCTTTATGGTTTTAGAAATATTGAACTAGCTAATTGAGCACATGAACCTGTGATAGAGTGTACTGTAAGAAGACACTCTTTACTAGGGGGGAGTGTGTGAGATTGGCCAATTCCTTATCCATGGTATTCTTCCCTGGAATGAATCAAGAGTATAGTTTGATTAGGAATTGCCTTAGCATAGGATCAGGTGGTGGATTCACCACCCTAGTGCTCTTTCCCTATTTGGTTACAACCTTTTGCACCTTAGTTTAGAGTCACAAAGAACTCAACCTCGTCGTTTCGACAAACCTACATCCGTGTTACACACTTGCTAGAATTCGGTTAAGCCAAGCCATTAGATCATCTTAAGCACCACAAGTCTCTGTGGATCGACCCGTATTTGCCCTGTTCTGCATAGTAGACACCATGCACTTGCGGTTATAACAAGTAGGCATTAAAATCATACCACTTCTCAAGCCTACCAAGTTTTTGGCGCCGCTGCCGGGGACTTGGCGTGTGCTGTGTCGACTATTGGCTTGTCTTCACTGTTTTTAAATTCACCCTGTACATATTCACTTTGAATTATTGTTTTAGTCCTGTTTTAGAGTAACTTAGCTGTAATTTTTTTCTTTGCATCTTTTGTTGCATATTGTTACTACATCATTGCATTTCAGTTAAATTCTCTAGTTCTGCATCTTTGTCTTGCATTCTCTTAGTGCATTGCTACATTGTTAGATTTGTTAGTTCTCCTTCTTGTTCTTTAAACTCATCTGTAGCTTAACTCATCTAGCACACCCCATCTGTAGTTGCATTCACTACCTTAGCTGCATACTGTGCAAACCCTTCCCTGTCAGTCCAAATAAACATCACAGTTCTTTACTTTTCCCCTGTACTCAGCCCAGCCCCTGTAGCTGTTGAGCTTGAGTTTGTGCATACTCTAGTTTATCAACCTGTGCAACCCTGCTGACCAAGCTTGCTGATAATTGAATGAATGCTTGCTGAGAGTTGGTATCCATGTGCAACTGCCAACCTTAGCTGAGCTGCTGGGCTAATTGAACCCAAAGTTGTGCTGCCAATCTACCATGTGTTGTGTGCTCTGTGTTGTTCTAAGCACATAAACTGTGATAAGCTTAAACCTGCCCTGCCAAAGCTGTGTTGAGTCATTTTTGGGAAGCTGTGCATCAGCTGTGTTCTGTGCACCCTCCAAAGCACCCCTGTATGCTAGAATTTGTGTATGATTTTGTTGTGAATTATGTCTCACTGGTCTGTGCACAAGATAAGCTTAGCTGCACATAACCTGTGCTGTAAAATGTTCAATTTGTGAATCTGTGTGATACCCTGTTGTGGTTCTGTGCTGTTAAACCTTACCTTGCATTGCCCTGTGCTCAGCTCCAGCCCCTGTAGCTGTTGAGCCTGAGTGCAACCTGGTTAGCCTAGGATAGCTGTAGCCGCAAACCCAAGGCCTGTGCTTTAACATGGTGCTTAGGTGTTCTGCCCTGACAACCAACATTGCTCATCTGAGTGACCCTATTGAATCCTTGCATCTGAAGTAGTTTGCTCATTCCCCTATGATAATATAGCCAAATTTGTTGAATTGTTGCTCTACCTTGGCAAATTACCATGAGGGCTTGACTCTGAATGTAGTGCTGTGATAACAAAGCCCAGCTATAATTTGCTCTGTACCTCTATGCATGCTTACCCTATCAACCCTGTTGCATTTGTGAATTGGTATTAGATGTGCCATCTGCCCTACAAATCATTGAGCATTAACCTGTGAAGAGTGACATCAACTGAACCAGTTGACACTCTACTAAATCTGTTAGAATTTGTAGCATCCGTGCTTCTATGAACCAATACCTGTAATCTGTGCTGTGAGCTGCTCTTAAACTGTCCTGTACTGTGTCATTTAGTGTGAGTTTGTGAGTGATCTAAGTTGTGCTGTGAGCTGCACTTAGACTTGTGCTGTGCAATTCTTAAAGCACTCCTGTGTGCTGAAATTGGAGTGTCACTTTGTGAAATTTGTGCACAAGATGAAGCTCACACAACTGAGCTGTAATCCTGCCAAGCCCAACCTCCACATAACCTGGGCTGTTAACCTGCCACACTGCTGGGCTGCTCATAACCAAACAACTGGGCTGTACAGTTTCACATAACCTGGGCTGCAACCAAACTGAAGCCCACAATTACTAAACTGTGCACTGGGCTACATAAATAGGAACCCATTTAAACCAAACTAGGCTTCCCACAACCACTGGGCTCTGCTTCTGCATAAGCTGAGCTGCTGGGCTGGAACCCAGTTCCACTGGGTTGTACATTTCCAAACAAACCAAAGCCCAAACAAACCAAATCCCAATAAACCAAACAGAAACCCACAAAAACCAAATCTGAAACCCACAACTACTGGGCTTTTGCATAACCTTTGGGCTGTGCATTTGCATCACTTGGGCTTAGCTTCCATGTTTTGAGACATCATTGGTTATACATGCTTGATATGTGCTAAGCTATGCTTCTTTTTGAGTTCAAATTAAGTTGATAGATCATGTCAGGATTTTGGTCTGCAACTGGGGATGGAAACAAATCCATTAGAGAGCTTGCTTACGGGCATGCTTCACAGTATGAACTCCCCACATACCATAGTGATTTTAGGGAATTATATGAGTCTTCTCAGGGCCCTGACTCCACATACCCTAATCATTATGAGCACATGTATCATCCACCACAGGTTGAAAATGAACAACTTTCTCATACCCAAAGTCATCACTTTTAGATCAATTAGAAGCTCAAGTATCTGCTTTAGAAAGGCAATTACATGAGAAATCTGTCGAATCTAATTCCCCTAGACAATATGAAATGTATGCTTGTACCTTATGTGGTAGCTTAGGCCACCCTGCTGAGAACTGCTATATTTTGCATGATTTTAGGCAGTCTAAGGAAAGCCATGATAATCCAATGTACGAATTGTCTAGAAGTGACTATACTGGTAATCATTGGGACCATAATCAGCCTTTCGAAGGTTGCGATCAGTATTCTAAGAACCCTTACAACCATGCACACATGTATCATCAACCACCATGGGAGGATGAACAATGTTATACTCCCCCAACCCCATGTATGCAGTCACTAATGGAAAAGCTGATAGAGCAAAACAATGATATACTTGGATGGAAAATGCATGATCATCCCTTCTCTAGTGAACCATGTGCACAACCATGTAATGATCATTCATATGAAACATGCATACTCACTAGTGAAAACTCTCCTTCAAATGAACCTAATCTAGAGGTAGATGAGTACACTGGAAATGCTCAAATTTTGAATGGGGAGATGAATTTTGTTATGATGATGATGATGATGATGATGAATATGAAGAGCATGTGTATTTTGAAAATATAGTAGAATAGGTTCAGAGACATTAAGTGTCTCTTCTGTGAACCCTATGAATGATGCTTCTTCTAATATTCATACATGTGATGCTGATTTGGGATCTGAAAATAAGAATGCTGACACCAATGATCTTATGCATGAGATTGAACTTTTGGATAATGATGATTATGACATGGAGATTGATGAATTGTTCTATGCAGGTGAACATGATTTACCTTCTTCTGACCTTAGGAAAGTATGTGATGGTGCAAATGATCTTATACATGAAAACAACGTAGATGTACCTAATCTCTCTCCTAAGGCACAGATTGAAACTCCTCCACCAAACCTAGGTGTAGTTTGTAACAAAATTGCAAAACCAACTTTTCTGAAAATGCCTAATTTAGGCCTAGAGCTTTGTGCTTCCCAAGTCCTCTTGGACTATTTTGCATCAAAGTATAACACTTTTAAGGAGCCACAGTTGGAATGTGTATGTCTGCCTGTTCTTAGCAAAACTCATTTTGAGTTAGACCTTGTGCATGATGTACCTTTAAAATTGCAAGATTTTGTGCTTTCAAACACACCTGTTGACAAGTTTAGGTTTGGGGAAACTCATTCACATATGCAGTCTTACTTGCACTCTCATATTATATTTGTGTAAGACTGTTGATGTTTCTGCATACCGTCTTTTGGGTTGATCCTCAACTCTTTAGACTGTTGGTGTATGGTGAATTTTCATTGTATATAATCCAGTAGGACTTGTTAAATTTTTCTTTCTTTCTTGAATCGGTTGAGTCTTCTTGTACATATTTTGTGCTAATCCGATATGATCTCCACTGAGAATGTTGGATTCTAGCCTTGACTAATGAAGCTCTAACCTTGCCTCCGCCGACATCCGGTAATCTCTTCCCTTTTCTCTTATCAACATAGTTCTCTTGGTATGTGACTGTTTAAATTTTTCCTATCTGTTGACACATTGAGGACAATGTTTGATTTAGGTTTGGGGGTGCATTTGCATTTGCATATAGAGTTTTTAGTCTTTTTAATCTTTTATTTTCAAAAAAAAAAAAAAAAAAAAAAAAAATCAAAACTCTTTTGTAAATACTTGCATAAAAACCTCCAACTTTTAGAGATTTTAGAGTCACTAGCATGCTTCTAGCTATGTCTACATAGAGAGTCTGATCGAAATAACGAACTTGGAAGTACTTGGAGAACACAATCGGGTTTCTTAGTTGATTAGAGCGTTAAAGTTGGATTTAACCATACCGGAGGGCGAATTAGGTGTTGTTTAGATATTCGGTAGTAGCATTGTGATCACCCATAGTGGAGACTACCCATTTTACATCAAGTGAGGCACCAACCTTCATTTTTTTGCAACTTTCTAGAAAAGCTGTTAGAGTGTGTGTCACCGTATGTCAATTCCGGGTAGGAATGGTGAGCTACCCAACTTCGCACCACTTTCAGCACTACTTTTGATCTCTTGAGTGCTAATTTTTGTCAATCATGAGGGTGACGTCTAAAGATGAAAACTTCTTCTAAATACCGATTTGTAGTTAGCATCACTCTCTCCCTCTCAATCAACAGATTCATAGAAACACATCATCGTCAGCAAGTGGAGCATCATCAGAATATTTGAAGAAAAGTTGAGATAGTCCAAGGTTTATGTGCAACAAAGAAAATAGGATGAGAATTAATGAAGTTTGTGAAAAATTGATTTTTACTGTTTTATTATTATTTTTTTTATGTCATATATGTATCAAAAAAAAAAAATAAAAAAAAATTGAGTTTTAATTGTATGTTTGTCAAGTTTTTGTGAAGTTCAGAAGTTCATCATCAGCTATTGAAGACCGAAGACCGAAGATTGAAGACGTTTCTATGAATGCTGAGAGAGTGATATTAATTGCCGATCGGGTGAGAAGGTAAGTGAGTACTCCCATCCTTGCTAATGGTTGATTTACTTTCTTAGAGATCATCAGAAAAAGATTCTTTTTGTCCACACTTCTGTGGAATCTCCATAAATTATTTCGGAAGGTTATCCTTCTTACCTACAACGTGTGCGGGATTTCTCTCTTTATTCCTGCTCGCACACATGAGAGACTAAAAAAGCGATCTTTTTGAGTGCAATTATCATAAAACCCTATTAGTGAGGCAAGTCGAGGCTTATGATCACAATCGAACCCGAATTCTTTCATATGGTATGGTTACTTCTCGCTCAAAGACTTAAGGATGAGAATGCGTTCTTTGGTAGTTCTAACTTCGTGTTACTAGCATGCAGAAACTCTATGTCCTCATAGCTCCTTGGATGCTTGAGACTCTTTTACACTCCGAAGTTGGAGAAGGTTTTGTGGGTACACCTCTCTGGTAAACCCTCACGAGACTACAACTCGTCCACTAGGGACACCTAGGGGTTTAAAGGCTTAGTGCATACGCTAAATGCATTCGAGAGACCTGCGACAGGGGTATAGTTAGGATTTCGTAATTTCTGTTTCACTTGAGGACAAGTAAAATTCAGGTTTGGGGGTATTTGATAAGTGCCAAATATTGCATATTTATACACCTTTTTACTGGCATTTAGCTCATCTTTTGTGTTCATAAATCAGATATTATCCCAGATTCTGTGTTTTCTTTGTTTTCAAGAATAAGTATTTGTACTAATTAATTTTGTGTTTTTAGGTAATAAATAAAGCTCGGAGAAATTTAGGAGCCAAAAGAGCAGAGGATTGGAGACAAGCGTCTATGGAGCGAAAGCCAAAGCCGCGCACGCATCGACTCATCCCGAGCCGTTGAGATTTCTATCTCCCACATCTAACGGTCCGCTGCTTCCACGCGCATCGAAGTTTCTTGCTCCCGCTCAACATCAAACTGCTTGATTCTCCTTGAGCCGTTAAGATCTCACTCATCCATATCCAATGGTCACTCCTGCATGAACATCATCCTTCTCTACACCTGCTCAACACCGAAGCCCCCTATACCCTTATCCCCTCGACCACATCTTCATTTCCCATTCCTTCTTCTCTTTCTTCACCCAACAGCTCTGCAGAACCCATCCCCCTTCTTCCCCGACCATACCATTGCAGAGCCGTCACCACCTCCACCATCGCCTTACCCTGACACCACCCACAACAACCACGCCTGCAATCACCCTCTCCACCTCTCTAGAACTAGATATATCTTTCTTTGCTTCTACTATAACCCTAGAAGCTAAATCAGAGATAACTAGAGCTAGGGTTTCCACAACAACCACGTATGGAGCTCTGAGACGAATTGACAGATGAGTGCATGATTCAGAGTGTATGGGCGAATAGGTTTGCATTTATTTTCTGTTTTGAAGAAATTTAGGGTTTTGGGAATTTTGCTTGTATAAATAGAACTGGTAGTGTGTTGTTTGAGGCATGCCTGGGCTAGCCAGAGCACCATAGTAGTTTAATTTGTGTTTTATTGTATCTTAATTATGTTCTAATTTCCTTGACTAGGGTGTTGTTGAAACCCCTGATAATTATGCTAAGTTATTCATCTGAAAGTTGTGTTCTTGTCATGCTTTATGGTTTTAGAAATATTGAACTAGCTAATTGAGCACATGAACCCTGTGATAGAGTGTCTTTGTAAGAAGACACTCTATACTAGGGGAGTGTGTGAGATTGGCCAATTCCTTATCCATGGTATTCTTCCCTGGAATGAATCAAGAGTATAGTTTGATTAGGAATTGCCTTAGCATAGGATCGGTGGTGGATTCACCACCCTAGTGCTCTTTCCTATTTGGTTACAACCTTTTGCACCTTAGTTTAGAGTCACAGCAACTCAACCTCAGTCGTTTCGACAAACCTACATCTGTGTTACACACTTGCTAGAATTCAGTTAAGCCAAGCAATTAGATCATCTTAAGCACCACAAGTCTCTGTGGATCGACCCGTATTTGCTCTGTTCTGCATAGTAGACACCGTGCACTTGCGGTTATAACAAGTAGGCATTAAAATCAGACCACTTCCCAAGCCTACCAGTATGTGGAGACTTGAACTTATCTGTCACTCAAAAGTCTATTTACTCTATCTCCTACTCTTGAGACAAAAGTCGTTTAGACGTATAGACTTTCATTATACACATTTGCTATTTCGAGCCGAGTTTAACTCGCCTATCTATTTCTCGAAATATGTGTTGGTAAGCTTTCGCTTTAACCGAATTCATCTTTACCTAGTGACGAAAGTCATGTTATGTTTCAATCACTTTGGAAATTGCTCTGACGAAAAATGGTCCGTGAATAACGGCTATATAACGTTCTCTGAGAATTTTTCAATGATTGAAATGAGAGTTTAGATTACATAACCATTGGTAGGATATAAGCATTGTTGTGGAAACACATATATGTATAAGTCCTTATTCCTTGAACCAAAGTTTGCGAACTTTGTTGATCAAGAGAAATGGAAGTGGCGCAAGCCAAGTCCGCGAACTGGCGGAAGTTCTCACCCGAGAATTTGTGCTGGAGTTTGTGTACTCGTTCCATGAGCTTAAGTCCGCGAACTTGAGTAGGTTATATCTAAAACCGGTTGTTCTTGAACTAATGTTTATATAAACTAAGGAATGCTTTTGCAAACCGTGGCTATAAAGTTCATGAACCGATTTGAGTGGATCAAACCGTTTTTGCTTCGATTGTGTCTTGTGTAGTTACATAAGATCTAAGCAATTGAACAACTCTCTAACTAGTTTATTTAAGTCATTTGAACTAGTTATGGTGAAGAAGAATGTGGTTGATATGAAAGTGATCATATGGCTAACCATTTGGTTGACTATTGTTGAACCAACAAATGTTAATGTTTGGGTACGGTTCATAAACCCAAAATTGAACATTTCATTTGTGTGTAACAAGCTAAGTTTTCGATCCAACGGTTGAGAAATATTAGCTTGAATCTAATCAGGTTTTCATCTAACGGTGAATATTGAATGCTTTGTTACCAAGCTAACATTGATTGCAAACCCTGATTTGAAAGACTATATAAGGGAGAACTCTAACAACTAGGAAACCTAATCCCCACACTTTACGTGTGATACTAGTTTGCTAAGCTAGAGTCGATTCTCCTTTAACCTTTGGTTTTCTTCTTCTAAAACCAGGTTAACGACTTAAAGATTTCATTGGGATTGTGAAGCCAGACCGATACTACTTTTCTTGTAGTTGTGTGATCTGATCTTGTTGTTTCTATCATACGAGTACAATTGAAATAATTGGCTTGAGATTTATATCTCCGGTAGGCAAGATAGAAAAGAAATCACATACACTTCGTCTCATCGTTTGTGATTCCGCAATATCTTTTTTCACTGCGTCGATTAAGATTATTGTGAGGTGATCAATAATACTAGGCTGTTCTTCGGGAATATAAGTCCTGGTTATTGATTGGTTCCTGTTCACCTTGATTTATCAAAAGATGGAACAAAACTCATAGGTTTATTCGTGGGAGACGGATTTATCTATCTATAGACTTTTCTGTGTGATACAGATTTGTTTATTAAAGTCTTCGACTTTTGGTCGTAGCAACTCTTAGTTGTGGGTGAGATCAGCTAAGGGAATCAAGTACGTAGCATCCTGCTGGGATCAGAGGCGTAGGAGCATAATTGTACCTTGGATCAGTGTGAGATTGATAGGGATTCAACTACAGTCCAGACAGAAGTTAATTTGGAGTAGGCTAGAGTCTGTAGCGGCTTAATACAGTTTGTGTTCAATCTGGACTAGGTCCCGGGGTTTTTCTGCATTTGCGGTTTCCTCGTTAACAAAATTCTGGTGTCTGTATTATTTATATTCCGCATTATATTTGTTTATATAATTGAAATATCACAGGTTGTGCGTTGTTCAATCAATTAGAATATCTGACCTTTTGGGTTGTTGATTTAAATTGATTGACACTTGGATATTGGTCTTTGGTACCATCCAAGTTATCTCTCTTTGATAAAGACTCGCAGATTTATATTTGCTTGAGTAATTCAAATCGAGAGATTGAGATATAAACTCTTTGATATAATTATTATCTAGATTGAGTCTGACTGTCTAGTTGATTCTTCGAATTGTTGGGTGTGGTTGTTAGACCCCCGCTTTTTCACTCACTTTATAAATCGCTGTTAGGTGTGATTGTTAGACCCCCGCTTTTTTACTCACTTTATAAATCGTTGTTGGGTGTGGTTGTTAGACCCTTGACAGAATTATTAGCAAGGCCATTGCACTTTGGATTTTACATGCAATAAGGTAGTATGTGGAAAGTAAAGGAGAAAGATGAAGACTATGGATGCAACAGACTTGAGAGCAGGTCATGGAACCGGTAACACAGTGTGTTCTATATTAGGGGAATTTTTTTCTTTTAGATCAGTAATATATTCCCCTGACCCCTATCTTCGAACTATGAAATAACAACATCCACCAAAAGACTAAGACTAATTTGACGCAGGTACCTTTTCCGCTCTCTGATTTTGTGTACAAGGGCAGCATAGGTACAGATAGGACGGTACTTGGTTTAGTCAAATATATATGAGTATGACATTTTCTTGGTACTTTATAGTGATTTATCTTATGTTAAAAATGTTTAATTGCGAAACGGTTGGAAGCTTTAGACCACGTTAAGGTAAATAAAATTTATTACTGATAACTGTAGTTGAAGCGTTGAAACTCTATGTCGCCTGTGTAAAAATTAACATTTCAGATCCTTAAGATTTTAAATTGTTGGATCCTTAAGATGTTAATTTGCAGGAAAAGATGTTGGCAGCTATTACTGGCGTGGAGATTCCAAGTAACGTTTCGAGAGCTAAATCCAATTGCCACAGGCTATCTATTATCCAGTATATACCAAGTACAATGGGTAATGTCCCCGATATAATCTATATGCTTTTCTGTACATAAGTTAATGTCCCCGCTATAATCTATATGCTTTTATGTACTACATAAGTTTTAGTTGGTTCAAAATACGTTCACAAGTACCTTTGAACATAACTCTTCTCCATGAAATAGCCATGATATTTTCTGATTTTACGCACTAAAATTATGAGTTTATGTCGTTTCACTCTACACTGATTTGAGATCAGCACTATGAATGGTGAATGTTTTAAATGTGGTGGTATCTAGGCTTATCTTTTTCTTATGTTGTGACTTATAGGTTCCCGACATCCGAGAAAATCAAAACCCTAATTAATTATCCCTGATCATCATAATTCATAGACTAATTTGAGGGTTTACGAGAAAACTAAGTTTTCCATTTCTCTTCTCTCTTCTCTCCTCTTTCCTCATTAATTTATTTGGCCACTTCAACGGAAGCAGGTCTAAAGTACCACGCAGTAGGCAAAAATCATGATGCATACCAATCATCTCTATGCATTTTTGTAGTTTTGAAGATGAACACATTATAATTTTAGATATTTTGGATTATAGATGGTGTTGTATTTACTGAATGTGTGTAATCCGCAACATCTTGAAAAGTGTACAGTTTTGAATTAACATCTCAAATTTTCATCCAATGATGATGCGGCACAATTGTGATAAGATATGAGTTTTTGATGCAAGTTAGTGTGAATGTTCCCCATTAAATGACAGGGCGAGGCAACGCCGAGCCACACCAAATCAAAAATCCTAAGCGACGGGGTGGGGAAAAGCCTCGCGACACCAAATCAAAAATGCACAATGGGGAGAGGCGAAGCCGCATCACACCAAACCAAAAGTATAGGATGGTTTTCGGGTCCGTCCGGTGCATAGCACGGGCACAAAATCTAGTTGTAAATTAAAAGGCTAACATTGGGTGTTAGAGCAAGTCTTACGGTGGGATCCAACCTATTCCAAGTGTGGAAAAACTGTCGAATTTCAAGTCTAATGGCTTACAAGTTGTGGTCTTCCACAATTTTTCCAAACCATGTTCCATGATTTCGTAGGATGGTCTGTGGAATCCATGGAAGCGCTAATCCGATTAGTGTGCTAGAAGACGGAAAACGCCAATAAAAATAGCGTCCAACGCTAATCTGAATAGCGTTTCAGAATAGCGCTTTTTTTTATCCGTAGATTTAAAACGAGCCCTTGAAAATCTAATGGCTGAGAAAAAAACGTTAATCTTAATAGCGCAAAGCGTTATTCTGAATTGCGTTTTTCTAACGCTATTCTGATTAGCATAAAACGCTATTTTGATTAGCGTTTTTGTTGTTCCACCACTACACTTGCACTTATATCCACTTTTCCAAATGCTGAGGTGGCGTGGAAGATGGAAGATGGAACTCTTCCACCATAAGACTGTTGGAAATTTTGGGCTAAAAGATAGGATGAAACACTTAAGAGAAATGTTGTACTTCCGGCTTCAAGGCTCGATTAAGATTCTTTTAGACAATTATTTCTACCCTCCCAATATCAATTGGCGATTACAACAGGTATGCGAAATATTGCCGTCAGGATACAATGAAGCCCTATAACAACGTAATTGGATTCAAGGTTTGTACCCCTTGACCCAACCAAGAACACACAAGAATAGGATTCTGTGATGCTTAGAAGAGAGAAAAAGAAAGTCATTTATGTTTTTCATTATATGAATGAAAACAAATCATCACTGCTTATAGGGAACTCATGCCTATTGGAGATGCCTCTTCACTACCAAAAGACATCAATAATGTCTAATGAGAATGGATATGTCTTTTGTAAACCATCACACCCTTTGGAGGTGCCTCTTCATCTCCAACTAACATCCATTGTGATTATTCGGCACAGGACACTCCCCCGTTGTAGTGGCAAACTAGAAAACGAAAACCATTTATTTTCCATGTTATTGAAAATATCCAACAATCTCCCCCTATTTTCAAAAACCAAAAAAATAAAGTAAAACTTACAAAACCGGAGTGGCCGCATCACTCAAATGATCGCCTACGTGCCGAGTGGGATCAAGCCAACGTAGTTCAAGCAAAGTTTGGGAAATAAGCATCATCGTTGAAAACAGCACATAAATGATAGGTATCTTTTGGATTTGAACCTTCACTTAGTGCAAGAAATTCAAAGCCTTATCGAGGTTCAGTGGTGAAACTAGTCTTGAACCAAGTACCCCATGTGATAAAACCGGAATCTCCACACATACTGATTTCAGAGATTGTGTGTTCTGTAGCTCAGCACGTTAATGGCCATGTGCTATATCCTGGATTCATGAGTCTGCTTTAGAGAACGGTCTTCTTCTCTTAGGAAACGGCCTGATTTCCATACTCATATAGGTAAGTCTCGAAGGTGTTTCTGCGAGACACCTTGTGATAAAAGTTAGACTTATTAAGGATTTTCATCCATCCCTTTTTCTTGCGGAATCCCCGCACTAAAATGAAATGAGAAGTGTTTACTTAGTGCACCATAATCACATCCATAGCTTGTTGGTACCACATTGAACCTTGTTTATCCTTTTCAAAACATAGGTTGGGTTTCTGCTATGGGCGGTCAACCTTCCTTCACAGACCTTAGTCCCATTTCTGTATACTTCATTGAAAACATTTCCTTTGGGAGACTTTCCATAAATATGTCTGCCAAGTTTTTTTCTCCGTTTCAATGGCTAACTGCAATTACTCCTTTCTTGAGTAATTGACTTACCGTTCAATGTACAAGACTTGTATGTCTTGACCTTTAATTATAAGTCTTTGTTAGAGACGTTATAGATCATAGCCTGATTCACAATTAATCAAGACCGCTTGAGATGGCTTCTTCCAAAAATGGGATCTCTACAAGTTAGGTTCTAAGCCATTCCTCCTCATTAATTGCATCTACTCATGCAATCAATTCCGAAAAAACATTATTAAAAATGTTCCTATTTGATTTTACAAAATAATTGTAACTTCTCTAGTGATCCTAATTAACATTTACAGTTAATTCACAAGAAGTCATTATAGACTTGCATACACTAGAGGCATAGAAAATTTGTAGGCAACTTACTTGCTATTTCAACAAGCATATTATCACGATGAGTAACTCCTCTACTCATGCCCAATCTTCTACAAATTTATACCCAAAAAACATAGACCATGTCTATTTAACATTTTACATAATGTAATGCAAATGTCCATAATTTACGCATCGGTAATATCGTAATACCTCATCATCGGACATTTGGTCGCGCGCCCAATCTTCCAATACGTTACATATTCACCGGTATTCCATTTTCCTTTTCGATGTCATTTAAGACATGCCAATTTCCAAATTTTGGAACCTATAATTCTTTTTACAAGAATTATACTCACATCTAAATGTTTCTCAACATTTACCGATAATTTCAGACTGTTAAAAATTTATAACTCCTACCGCAAGAATTATACCCGTACCAAAAAATTGTTGCCTAAACAATCATTGGTGATCTCTATTGGTTCTCTAATTATAGAGCATTCATGACAATACTCCTCTATTGTCATGCGACCGAAACTGTGTCATTGAACGACACTTTCTTTATTTGTATCAAGTACCGCATGTGTTAATTTCTGCCGAAACACGGCGCACAACATTTCTGAATAGAAATAAAAAAAACTTCAAATCCAACCCACTGGTATGGGTACCATCCTTTTGGATTTGGGTCACATTTAACTGCTAAAAGTGATATATCTCTTATTCTCTTAGTTAGATGACGCCTTTCCAAACTACAATTCAAGTGAATTAGTTTACAATTGGAATGACTACAGGCGTACCAATATCACTAACCAGTCCTTATATTATAGGACCCGATTCAGACTAATCACAACTTTGCTCTTCTCCCCACATTTCATGATTATTGCCCTTTTCATGAAATCACAGTTTACGAGAAATATCTACAACTAGTTATATCTCTGATAAATATTCGAGACAAAGTCTCATTAGTGGGTTCAGAGTTGAACCATTTCAAAAGTCTTGGAGGATCGTCATAATAACCATCCACGTTACTTTTATACCTAATCCAAACAGTCCCCATCCGTTTGTGTTTGAATTCAAAATTCATACATCTCTTACTTTTGCCAATCAGCAAAACTGTACGTGAGATGTCTTCTTCCCCAAATAAGTAGACTCGGTCGAACTGTATATACATGATGATCATTTCCTTCAACTTTGAAAAAGTTCCATGAGAAATCTATTCATTTACAGTTGGATACATCATGAACCAGCGTCACTGTTTGTATCTACGTACCATTTTCCAGGGAGGAGAGAACATTGCATAATGCCGATCTCCATTTTCCATTTCTTTCTCGTTTCTCTTGCGAACAGACAACAGGCTTGAAAACTGAAGTGCCGGAATTCATCATCCATTGGCTAAACGTCTCAGCCAATTGTAGCAAATTTCTAGGCGTTAAACAATATCAAATAACAGAGAGGAGGTTAACCGTTTTCATGATTAATTCACCATTAAAAAAAAATGGTAACGGTCCACATAAAAGGGTCTTCCGGTAAAAGGTGCCTCTTCAATACAGTCAAATGCATGACTGGAAACTTCATGCATTCATATTACAAATGAACCGACACAATAAGTAGGCACAGTTTCGCAAGTGATATAGGTTTCCATGGCAACTTATCGTTTTCAAGGGAAGTTATCGTGATCAGCCACTTGAAACGACAATATTTCGAAACTGCTGTTCACAGATTTATATGGCCGTTCACATGAAAGAGATTACATGGGAGTTACGGGGATTAGACATGTATATGGATACATCATTTAGTCATGTGAATGGATATAACTAATACATCATCTATGCACAATATACATTCGAATTCAATGTTTCCAGAAAGCAAAGCAACAACAATCTTAAAGACAATTCAGTTTCTAATTTTTTCGGCTTCTTGAGAAATCTCATACTGGGAAGTTTCGCATCGATTGTTGGAAAATAATATGCGGTTTCGGTTTCTCGGAAATCATGATCATGCAACAAACAAAATACTAACAAAAAGAGAGTTAGAAAGACTTATCGGATTGGTTGATCGATGCGAGGTAATCCTCTGTCCTTAAAGACAATTCATCCCCGCATATGGTGCTCACGGTTCTACGGATGTCGCCTTCCAAGATACAACGATCACGCCTTATAGTAAGTAGCACTACAAAACTTTTAGGCCAGCGAATGTTGACAATTACTGTGCTCTTAATTGACTCTGACTCTGACTCTTGACTTCAAAAAACTGTTTTCGAATTTTCATCCTCCATTGTTAGGAAACTAATTGTCTAAAACTGTTGGAAATTTTGGGCTAAAAGAGAGGATGAAACACTTAAGAGAAATGTTGTACTTCCGGCTTCAAGGCTCGATTAAGATTCTTTTAGACAATTATTTCTACCCTCCCAATATCAATTGGCGATTACAACAGGTATGCGAAATATTGCCGTCAGGATACAATGAAGCCCTATAACAACGTAATTGGATTCAAGGTTTGTACCCCTTGACCCAACCAAGAACACACAAGAATAGGATTCTGTGATGCTTAGAAGAGAGAAAACAGAAAGTCATTTATGTTTTTCATTATATGAATGAAAACAAATCATCACTGCTTATAGGGAACTCATGCCTATTGGAGATGCCTCTTCACTACCAAAAGACATCAATAATGTCTAATGAGAATGGATATGTCTTTTGTAAACCATCACACCCTTTGGAGGTGCCTCTTCATCTCCAACTAACATCCATTGTGATTATTCGGCACAGGACACTCCCCCGTTGTAGTGGCAAACTAGAAAACGAAAACCATTTATTTTCCATGTTATTGAAAATATCCAACAAAGACTTGCTCTTAGTAACCGAAGATACAAGGGTTTTTCTTTAGTGAAATGGAAAACGCATATTATTACTAGAGATATTCTTTTTCTTTTATCGGATTTTGAGTCTTGGAAGTGTAGTTATGTTTAAAGAGATGCTAATGATATAGCAGACTTTTGGCTAAATTTTCAAAAAATCTAGTAGATTCTTTAGATTGGTATAATGATTGGCCTGATTGGATCAACACTATGATCCTCAGTGACCAAAACAATGTTGTGGTTCCTTAAATATCAATAAAATCTAGATTTTCCTATTAAAAAAAAAAGGAGCCAACCTACAATTACAAAACTAAGACAAATTGAGAACACACTAAAAGGTGAGGCCCACGTGGTCCTAAGTTACATATTTATTAAAAAACTAAGGATGCATATCTAAACCATGTAGTGGTTTTTGTTGCGACTGGTTGGATATAGAGCTAATGGTGATTGATTTAGTTGTGCCCACAGGTATTCAACTGCTCCTTTTGTGATCAACAACTTGGTTATGTTTGGTGGCTCATTGCTCTGTTGAAATATTGATTTGTTTATGTTGGTCCATGTGTGCCATAATGTGTAACATATATGAGTTGTGACTAATGTTGATACATGAGAAATATTGTCCCTTAGGAGGGCTAGGGAGCCCCTAAAGGGGAGGTAAGCCAAACATGAAACATGGAGACTAAGGCCCAAGTCCACTAGAGAGTGTCCACAAGGAGAAAAGGACAAGGGAGGAATTAATAAAAAAGTAGGTTGTAATAGAAATGAGCAGCATTAGTGGTAATGAAGGAGGTTTAGGACATGTGGCATGATGTCATAAAAGGAAGGGCTTTTGGGAAAGTCTATAAAATGAGATACATAGTACAACGGAAAGCAAGTTTTATCTCATACCATTCATAGAAAGTGTTGTCATTATGTGTGACTAGGATGGGTAGAACCAATATCATATTCACCCTCAACATTTGGCGACCACACCCGGAGGCTCGTGCCTAACCCACTATGACACACCAAGGAAGCACTAGCTCAGGCGCGCTAGAGAACCAGTTGATCAACCATCCGCCTAACGTGGAAGGCGAGAGAGTGGGGTTAGTGTCAAGCCCAATCACACAAGGAAGAAAGCCAGATGCCTTGCATGAGAAAGACAAACAGCCAGCAGCGGGGGACGCACCACCCATGCGGCCCTCCATGCAAGAAATGCAGAGAGAACTGGATGATCACGTCCGGAGAGAGCAATAGCTGAGGAAGTTGTTAAAAGCGGCGGGGGCGAGCAAAACACCAAAGAGGCGACGAAGAATACCGGAGAGGAGGAATAAGATCCGGTGATCATGTCATAAGAGGCGATGTCTAAGTACCTATAAGCAAATTACCCGGTAGTAAAGCAACACAACTACGAATTCATGACCAGTCCATACTCTTCCGAAGTCGCAGATTATCAATACCCTGAGGGTTATACTTCGCCAAAGTTCAAAGTATAGCCCTAGTAAACTTTCGTGTAAGCACCTCTTGAATAGACCAAGGTTGAGACCAAGCCCCGAGTGACTTGAACCACCATTCCTTGTAAGCTGTGGAAGAGGCAACAACAAGAATCTCATTGCGTGGATGAGTCTAACACGGATTACACTTGGTGCAATACGGTCAACTCTCGGAGGGAATTAGTCTTGTATCAAAGCACTACTTTTGATCTCTTGAGTACAATGGACAAGGGAATGCGTGTGAACACCTTAGCTGATTCTTGTCCTCCATGAATGATCGCGTGGCTGATGGAAAGTCGTGTCCACACTTTTCAGGAGTCGAGAGAATTCCAAAATCACTAATCGACACGATTCTTTCATATGGTATGCGTTACTTTCACACTGATAGTACGACAACCTAAAGCCAGGGAGCATTATCTCGTGGTCGGCTATGTACACCCTTTTCCTCAGAAAATTCTATTCGGCCAAGAGAAAGATCACGTCAATAGATTTGAGCAGATGTGGCCAGCACGCAGGGGAGAAAATAGGAAAATACATCACCAGGTTTTGCCACTTTGCGGTAGACTGTCACGAGGACATTAAGGAGGAAGCGCTGGTAGAAATTTGTGTACGCGGAATTACGCCCCCTTTCAAGAGAAGCCTAGTAAACTTTCGTCGAGCTGGAAGAGGCAACAACAAGAATCTCCGACTGCGTGGATGAGTCTAACACGGATTACACTTGGTGCAATACGGTCAACTCTGTATCAACCGCCCCACGAAACATTCGCGCAAACTACAGCCAGGATTGATGGAATACACAGGCGAACCAACCCTACAACCGAGAAGGCGCTAAAGATCAGCAACGGGCATATCCACCTCCCCTGTTGTCACACCTCCAAATGCTCCAAGCAATTTTTCTTGAAGGTATAACCTGACAATACAGTGGTTCAGTGATCTCTTATCACCCACTCGTATTTCAGCCTAATAAGTTTGCACCTATGCAAACAGCCAACTCTACCTTGAGTATGCAACGAAAGACTTACTTAGATTTTATCTTCACCAGCAATGTAGCCCATACTACAAATGGGTTCCTGCCATGTTTATGCTTCACAAAAATTTGGGAGTATTATCGAATTAACAATAAACCAAGACCAAACGCATAAGCCAACAAACTCACTTTTATTAGCTTAAGGGGAAGATATAAAACTCGTCCAATCAATGGACTTACAAGCTTATTCTCTAAGCCTAACGCAGAATTCACTCTCTACTGCAATGTGGTTCCTCAACACTTGAACTATTGAACAACTTCATTTGTAAGGGTTCTCTGGCTATTTATGATGCCAAGAACCAGGGCCAATCCGTATGCAATTCTCTTGCATGCCCCATGAACATCCATCTGTCCATCGGCAGTTCCCTAACCGCCACAGTTTACTTTTTAACTGCTACCTTTAGTGTTGGCGAGTAGAATGGCGCCACACTTGTTCCAGATGGTTAGGCTATGCCAAACTCGGTTATAAAGCCACATTATTACTGTCTCTAACTTGCTCTTTCTCTTTGGCATGCGTGTGATGCACACACACTCGCAGCTGACAGCTTGAACTCAAGTCTGACAATTATTATGCATCACTGAACTTTGGCCCTGCCAATGTTCGACAATGATTGTGCTTCACTCACTCTTGGACTACGCCAAGTGCCCGACAATGATTGCGCTTCATCCAACTTGCACTTCTGCTAAGTATCCGGCAATGGTTGCGCTTCATTTAACTCGCTACGCACTTAGCTTATTTGGATGCCAACATCCAAATATCATGCCAACTGAGTCTTGACTTACCTAATTCAACTTCATGCTTCATATGCATCACTTGCATCTCTTTTGGCGAGCAATTATCACCAATGGAGCATTTGGCAACGCCATTGTTGCATATGCATTGTCCAAGCCTTGGCCAGTGCTTGGAACGATGCCAAAGTCATCTCATGACTTTGCATTTCATCATTTAATCTTCTCTTGAGCTATGCTAACTATGAATAAGGATATGCAACACTATCGCGTCGTATTGCATTTGCTAAGTAGCCTTTCTTGTCTCAGCCATGTTGGCACTACATCGCCGACATATGCAGCTCCATCTGCCAGGCTACATTCTCAGTAATGCGCAACTGTTGCGCTTAACTGCTGGGCCATGTCATACCTCCATGCAACAAAGAACAGATTATGGGATTACTGAAACAATGGTTGGAAAATAAAGAAGCCCAACTACCTCCGACAAGGTCGTACCTCAATACCATCGACAAGAATGACGTTAGATACTGCCATTACTGAAAAAGCAGGGGTACAACAACCACACCCAACAATTCGATTAGCAATCTGTATGGACAAACTCCAATATACTTTCTAGAGAATCAACTACACAGTCAGACTCAATCTAGATAAAAAGTATATCAAAGAGTTTATATCTCAATCTCTCGATTTGATCTTTACTCAAGCAAATAGAAATCTGCGAGTCTTTATCAAAGAGAGATAACTTGGATGGTACCAAAGACCAATATCCAAGTGTCAATCAATTTAAATCAACAACCAAAAGGTCGGATATTCTAATTGATTGAATAACGCACAACCTGTGATATTTCAATTACATAAACAAATATAATGCGGAATAGAAATAACACAGACACCGGAATTTTGTTAACGAGGAAACCGCAAATGCAGAAAAACCCCGGGCTCTAGTCCAGATTGAACACACATTGTATTAAACCGCTACAGACTCTGGCCTACTCCAAATTAACTTCGGTATGGACTGTAGTTGAACCCCAATCAATCTCACATTGATCCAAGGTATAGTTATGCTCCTACGCCTCTGATCCCAGCAGGATGCTACGTACTTGATTCCCTTAGCTGATCTCACCCACATCTAAGAGTTGCTACGACCCAAAGTCGAAGACTTTAATAAACAAATCTGTATCACACAGAAAAGTCTATAGAATAGATAAATCCGTCTCCCACGAATAAACCTATGAGTTTTGTTCCATCTTTTGATAAATCAAGGTGAATAAGAACCAATCTATAACCAGGACTTATATTCCCAAAGAACAACCTAGTATTATTGATCACCTCACAATAATCTTAATCGACGCAGCGAAAAAAGATATTGCGGAATCACAAACGATGAGACGAAGTGTTTGTGATTTCTTTTCTATCTTGCCTATCGGAGATATAAATCTCAAGCCAATTATTTCAATTGTACTCAAATGCGATAGAAACAACAAGATCAGATCACACAACTACAAGAAAAGTAGTATCGGTCTGGCTTCACAATCCCAATGAAATCTTTAAGTCGTTAACCTAGTTTTAGAAGAAGAAAACCAAAGGTTAAAGGAGAATCGACTCTAGCTTAGCAAACTAGTATCACACGTAAAGTGTGGGGATTAGGTTTCCCAGTTGCTAGAGTTCTCCCTTATATAGTCTTTCAAATCGGGGTTTGCAATCAATGTTAGCTTGGTAACAAAGCATTCAATATTCACCGGTAGATGAAAACCTGATTAGATTCAAGCTAATATTTCTCAACCGTTGGATCGAAAACTTAGCTTGTTACACACAAATGAAATGTTCAATTTTGGGTTTATGAACCGTACCCAAACATTAACATTTGTTGGTTCAACAATAGTCAACCAAATGGTTAGCCATATAATCACTCTCATATCAACCATATTCTTCTTCACCATAACTAGTTCAAATGACTCAAATGAACTAGTTAGAGAATTGTTCAGTTGCTTAGATCTTATGTAACTACACAAGACACAATCGAAGCAAAAACGGTTTGATTCACTCGAATCGGTTCATGAACTTTATAGCCACGGTTTGCAAAAAATTTAATTAGTTTATAGAAATATTAGTTCAAAAACAACCGGTTTTAGATATAACCTACTCAAGTTCGCGGACTGGGTTCGCGGACTTAAGCTCATGGAAGGAGTACACAAACTCCAGCAGAAATTCTCGGGGTGAGAACTTCCGCCAGTTCGCGGACTAAGTTCGCGGACTTGGCTTGCGCCACTTCTATTTCTCTTGATCAACAAAGTTCGCAAACTTTGGTTCAAGGAATAAGGACTTATACATATATGTGTTTCCACAACAATTCTTATATCCTGCCAATGGTTATGTAATCTAAACTCTCATTTCAATCATTGAAACATTCTCAGAGAACGTTATATAGCCGTTATTCACAGACTATTTTTCGTCAGAGCAATATCCTAAGTGATTGAAACATAACATGACTTTCGTCACTAGGTAAAGATGAATTCGGTTAAAGCGAAAGCTTACCAACACATATTTCGAGAAATATATAGGCGAGTTAAACTCGGCTCGAAATAGCAAATGCGTATAATGAAAGTCTATACGTCTAAACGACTTTTGTCTCAAGAGTATGAGATAGAGTAAATAGACTTTTGAGTGACAGATAAGTTCAAGTCTCCACATACCTTTTAGTCGATCAAGTCTTACCGGTTCCTCGAGTAGTCCTTCCTCTTGTATAATG
Organism: Papaver armeniacum; assembly: GCA_023531295.1. Lineage (NCBI taxonomy): Eukaryota > Viridiplantae > Streptophyta > Magnoliopsida > Ranunculales > Papaveraceae > Papaver > Papaver armeniacum. The sequence goes on from JAJJWW010013153.1 coordinate 201,330, forward strand.
ATTGCCATGGAGTTCTTGAGCTCAACTACACTTTCTATCCTAGTCCGAGACCTTTAGCTGCATAGGCTAGAAATCAAGACTTATAGTTTTGATCACTAACATTGACAAACATGCTTGAGATAGCAACGCATGCGAGTTCGACCGAGCAATGCTCTAACAACTACCACCGAAGGACACAACACCCCACGGTCGAATGCTTCAATCTCTGAAGGATCTTCCAAAGAAAACTCGAGGCAAGTGAAATTGAGATGAGTAACCCAGAAGGTGATAGGCCAATTCAACACCAAGTTATGATGCTCGCCCACGACCCAAGCGGGGACGTGTGGAAACCATGGGAGGACAACGATGACGATGTGTGCGAAGTCGAAATGCAGACTCCTACATTCGAAAACACAGATGGTGTAGCCAGTAAATTTGCGCAAACAATGCTAGCTCAACAATTCTTCGACTCACTATGGTTCATCGAGAACCAAATCAAGGAGGCGTCAAAAGCAATATTGGCCATCGCAGCAGGAAAGCCCTACGACCCCATACCTAAAGGGGCGATTGTGTTTACGGACGAGGATATCTGTTACCCGAGGGAACACCTCAGGCCTTTGTACCTAACTGTCTACATCAAGAGGCAGTCGCTGAAGAGAGCCTTTGTATATGGGGGTGCATCTTTGAATCTGATCTCCAGGCATACACTTGACATCTTGGGAGTACAACGATCCACTATTCGGATGAGAACGACTACAGTGAAAAGATTCGGCGGAAACATGCAAACAACTATTGGGATTGTTAACTTAGTAATGAAGGTCGGACCTATTTGAGAACTCACACTATTTTTCGTTTTAGAAGACGATACAACGTGAAAATGCGGGGGTCTAACAACCATACCCAACAATTCGTCTGGCAATCTGAGAGGACTGACTCCAATATACTTTCTAGAGAATCAACTAGATAGTCAGACTCAATCTATAGAAAAGTATATCAAAGAGTTTAATATCTCTAACTCTTAATTCAATCTGCAATCAACAAATAGAAATCTGCGAGCCTGATTTTGAATATAAGAGGAGTAACTTGAACGGTACCAAAGACCAATGTTCAAGTGTCAATCAATTTAAATCAACAACCAAAGTTTGGATATTCTAATTGATTGATCTTAACGCACAACCTGTGATATTTCAATTATATAAAAAAATATAGTGCGGAAAAGAAATAACACATACACCAGAATTTTGTTAACGAGGAAAACCGCAAATGCAGAAAAACCCCGGGACCTAGTCCAGTTTGAACACCACACTGTATTAAGCCGCTACAGACACTAGCCTACTACCAATGAACTTCGGAATGGACTGTAGTTGGACCCTAATCAATCTCACACTGATTCAAGGTACAGTTGCGTTCCTTACGTCTCTGATCCCAGCAGGATACTACGCACTTGATTCCCTTAGCTGATCTCACCCACAACCAAGAGTTGCTACGACCCAAAGTTGAAGACTTGATAACAAATCTGTCTCCCACAGAAAAGTCTATAGATTGAATAAATCTGTCTCCCACAGAAATACACAAGAGTTTTTGTTCCGTCTTTTGATAAATCAACGTGAACAGGAACCAATTGATAACCCATAATTATATTCCTGAAGAACATCCTAGTATTATCAATCACCTCAAAATAATCTAAATCGTATGATGGCGAAACTAGATATTGTGGAATCACAAACGATGAGACAAAGGTATTTGTGATTACTTTTTATCTTGCCTATCGGAGATTAAATCTCGATCAAATCTTAGAGAAGATAGTACTCAAACGACAGAATCGGGCAAGATCAAACACGCAACTACAAAGAAAATAGTTGGGTCTGGCTTCACAATCCCAATGAAGTCTTTGAAGTCGTTAACCTACAGGGTCTCGAAGAAACCTAAGGTTAAAGAAGAATCGACTCTAGTTGATGCAATTAGTAACATACAGGAGGTGTGGGTATTAGGTTTACCAGTTGCTAGAGTTCTCCTTTATATAGTTTTCAAATCATGGTTTGCAATCCAAGTTACCTTGGTAACAAAGCATTCAATATTCACCGTTAGATGAAAAACCTGATTCAACCAAGTTAATATCTTTCAACCGTTAGATCGAACTTAGCTTGTTACACACAAATTAAATGTACCCTCTCGGTTTATGTAACCGTACCCAAACGTGTACACCATGTTGGCTCAACAATAGTTAACCGAAGTTAGCCATATGATTACTCTCATATCAACCTTATTCATCTTAACCATAACTAGTTCAAATGACTCAAATGAAACTAGTTAAAGAGCCGTTCAATTGCTATATTCTCATAAAAGTATACAAGAACACAATTGAAGCAAAATCGGTTTGATTCACTCGAATCAATACATGAACATTATAGCCATGGTTTGCAAAGATTGCATTCCTTATTTTATAAATGTTTAAGTTCATGTACAACCGATTTTAGAAAGTAACCAACTCAAGTGTGCAAACGGGTACGCATAATTAAGTAGCCGGACCGAGTTTGGTTACGCCAGTACGCGTACGGGTGCGCATACCAATTTACATTACAAACTCCAGCAGAAATTCACGGACGTGAGACTTCTGCCAGTATGTGTACGTGTACGCATACTTGCCCAAACATACAACAACCGCCAATACGCGTACGGGTACGCATACTTCAGGTTCCCGGTTTTGGACTTACACGCAAATGTGATAACACACTATGTTTATATCCAAACATGGTTACATGATTCTAAACTCTTTATTTCAATCATTGAAACTTTCTTAGAGGATGACAATAACCGTTTTCACACACTATTAGCATCAAAGCAATTTTCAAGATATTGAAATAATCATAACGAAACATTTCAAGACTACACCAAATGATTGTATCACACAAATCATGTAACATGTTACTCGGCAATTTTCTCATGTGTTGATGGGTGAAAACTACTCCTGCAGAATTTAGTAATTTGGGGTGTGGATGAGGAATGAATCTAAACCTTCAACAAATGCACTGCGCGGTGAGTGCTTGTAGATTCGAGAGATCAATCTGTGCAAGTCCGGCCTAAACCAAGAAATGGCCGTTCCAGACTTGTTTCGGTCACAAAGTGAAGGAGATGGGGTTGATCTTAGGGAGGGAAGCGAAGAAGATGTTGAGATTGTGAAAGTGTTGGCTTGCTTATGACTTGTGACAGAAAAGTGAGCAGGCTTACGGTTAATGTAAGGAGGCTCTGGATGTTGATTTTCTGTCTCGTTTGAACTTGTATTGTTCTCCGTTATTCCTTGTGTTTTGGAAATAGGGCGGAGACCCTATTTATACAAGTCATTGAGCCTCATTCACGTTTCTCGTGGGAAGTGGAGGTAGTGGAATGATGGAGTAGTGGAGTTGTGTGTCGGTAACACACGACCAGTCTTGCCCACTTTTCCTGTTCATCTCTAACCGTCCATGACTTCCTAACACGTTCTTGTGATGGCGCGTTGCACGCTGCACGCTGTAAACCGCCAGACCAATACCCCGATAAGTATCCCCAGTTTGCGACATGATTGATAACGGAATGTGGATCGTGGATCCACGAAAGATAGCATGTAATCTTTGAATTGAATAACTGCGTTATTCGTAAAGTCGATACTTGTGAAGTATCGTGTGTATTCTATGCGTGTGTCCTGCATTACGGTGTGGTAAAGTGACGGGTAATGACTCCTCACTAACCAAATAACTCCTGACCAGGGTTGTATAACCAAGCTGGTGAGGTCGGACGGACGAGATGATGTTTGAGACACTCATCTGCGACCGTTGGTGAAATTAGGGTTTTTAAAAGAGGTGCGCAAGCATCACTCTTTAGCTTGGTCGAAACCAAGCGTGGGAAGGATTTTGGAGAGGACCGACCATACATGCGTGTTGACGGCATGATGGTGTAGGTGCTGTATTCCGTTACCTCATGAAAGCGCGATCTGGGCCACTCGATTTGACCGTCAAAGAGGAGTGGTCGAGATTGATTTTGCGATAAGAGTTTGATACCGCAAGAAGCCGCGTGCCATACCCTTTTCCGGCGCGTTTTCCAAGACGACCTAGCTTGGTCGGTCTTGGCGGTTGGTTTGGCGTGTAGACGGTAGGCTGATGTTCACGCCTATGTCTTACCGTCTCTCATGAAACGTGATCTAAGCCACCCAATTCGTCCGGTGAAGTTGAGTGGTCGAGATCGATTTGCAATTTGGGAAGTGTAGCCACGCATGTTTGAGCGGGCGTTTTGGATTGGCCAGGCATGATATACCTTGGCCGACCGCATGGAGAGGTAGATGGGCCCACGGTGGTCATCTTTGGTATGACCGGACCTGCTCGATTTGATCTGTGACCCTCCATTCGTCTTAGGAGAAGATGGACGCGCGTGATGGATCGAACCCTAATTTTGGCTTTCAAAGCCGCGCGACCATGCCATTTCGGGTGGACGATTGTGTTGTAACCAACCATGGTTGGTTTTGACCGACCGGTCAAGTGTGTGGCGGTCACATGGTGATTGTGTCGACATGCTCCGGGCCTTTTGAGTCTACATCTACACCCTCCATCTATACATGCGAAGATGGATGGTTGAGACTTTTTGCGGCACATGTAATATGCCGCAAACCCTAATTTAGGGTTTTCCGTCCATAATGCTTGGTACGGACGGTTTCTTGGCAAGCAAAGGCCAATAGTCGACCATGCGGGGTCGGCCGTGTGTATTCCATACCGCTTGGGGGTGATGGAATTGATGCGGGGTCGTCCAATCATGCTTGTGGAGTTGGATGATCTGCGATCGAGATCATATCCGGACTGATATGGTCGGTCTTGGGATGCTCAATCGGGCTAGTATAACACACCGAGAGGGGCTCAATCGGGCTAGTATAACACACCGAGAGGGCTCGGGCTAGTATAACACACCGAGAATCGGCTGTACGGGTATTTCGTACATGGTTTCATTATAGTGCTTGGAGGTTCGTGTTACTCTGTAAGAGTAACACTCGGTCGTCATGCCACACTCGATAATGATTCATTATAGTGCTTGGAGGTTCGTGTTACTCAGAAGAGTAACACTCGATCGTCATGCCACACCGATAATGAGTACAGAAATACAAGGCTGATATGAAATTCACGGGGAAGGGATTGTTGCTACATGCTCCAACCTGGAGGAATTTCATGTATTCACAGAATGGGATTGTTGCTACATGCTCCATTCTTGGCGAATTAAGTGAGGAGTATCCGTCACTTATAAACGGCTTTATCTTTTACAAGATGTCAGCGCATGATTTTTCTGGTTACTTACAAATTTAACCTTAAACGAAAATCCACCATCAACATTAAGTCCCCTGCCTAGCACATAATGGTTGCACTATTGTGTGGTAGGCATGAGATGGTGACATATAGAAATGACCAAGTGGAGTGAATACATATTTCTGGATAGCTTCACATTGTCGGGCGTTTCCTCGAACTGGTTGGTCTTGATTAAGGATGCGAAGGAAGCGAGGACTTGATCCGGTGAGTCGCTTTGGTTCCTCTCGTACATGTATGAGTTCTAGTAGCTCCTTCGGGTGTTTGAGTCGGGGATATGATTCCTCTTCTACCGGATTTAGGGCGTGGGTGCTTGCACATTGCCGGTTGAATTGTTGTGTCCAGATGCTCTTCCGGTTCTTGATCAGGGCTCAAAAGAAATCCTGACTTGGTCGGCGTTGAATCCTCATATATCGGGCGCCGTAATCGTTTTAGGGTTTCCTCAGTATTTATGCAGGTGAAGAGATTTCTTGATCCGTTTTTACGGTGAGAGCTTCCTTGCAAAACTCTATTTCCCATCATGTCTAACAACGGTGGATCATCTTCTTCATACCATCCGGGATCTCGTTAAACGTGTACGACCCGCGTCCGAGCTTCATGATCGGTCCCCTGTTCGTGTTCTTCGAGTCAAGAAGATCATACCGGTATGTCTCTTCCTTCTTTTCTGAAACATTGTTTGTTCTTCATAACGGTCAGGTGAATAATCCCTTCATTCTTGCAGAGATACCCTACCGGAACATGTGTGACGGTCATTGACGATGATGACTTAACCATTCCTCTTCCTTCAAACTCAAACACGCCTACCCTGCGAACCTCGAAGACGCTGACTGGGTATCTCATCTTATGAATATCCAAATGCATGTCTTTCATTCGATGTTCGCATGAAATGCTTATCCTCCGACTACCAAGACGTCGGTGGATTCTTGGTGCGGAAGGAGTTTGTGCCTTTATACACCAAGTTGTGGAGGAAGTACGGTCATATCGCTTGAACGTGGTCCGACATTGTTCCTCCGCTTTGGAACGTGGGTCCGTACATTGTTCCTATCTGCTTTGGTTACCGCAACGTCTTGATGTCATAAATTGCCTTCTTCCCATGATTCTTTGAGATGGAGAGTATTTCTATCCGCAATGTAGAATACACCTAATTTACTATCTAGTAGTTTATGCTTTCTTTGCTATTTTTCTTGAATCAAGTCTCGAAAAGTGGGAGAATATGGTATCTACTCGGTTAATGTTAAGGGGTAACCCTTTTGGGAATCCATGAAGTTCAACATGGGCTGGTTGGTCAACGTAACCATCCTTGATGTCATCAAGGTTGATCGAGTTCTTTCAAAACCGTAAATTGAGTTTGAGTATCCTCGCAGAATGTTGTTCCCTAAGGTTCTTCTGAAAGCTATCTTGGAAGAGGAGAAAGCTACACCGGCGAGATGAAGAGGCGATCATGGGAGAATCGAAGAAGGTGGAGCGGTAAATGATGCCATTAAGATGTCTTCCCATGAGGTGCCGAGGAAATTTGACTTGAAGAAAAGAAGTGGGAGAGATAGAGGCTGCAGGGAAGAGCATGAAGTTAAATGTAGTGCAAGGCACGAGAATTAGATGAATAGGCCATGAAGTTCACAATCTTGATTATGTCTGGCCTAGGCAGATCGAGTTGGATCCTGGTGACTCTCTTTTCTCTCCTTGACTCGTTGAAATGCTCTCTTGAAGAGGAGAAAGCTAGGAATTGGATGGAGAATTGGACTCAAATTTGGAGAGAGAGAAGGTGAAGAGTTGAGAAAAGCTTGGAATTGGAAATTGAATTGCAAAAGGAAAAATTATAATCTTCTAGATGGCAAGGTGGTTCTCTTCTAGATGGAAAAGCTAAGAAGATTCTTGATCTTGTACTCCCTTATTGTTAATGACGTTTATGTCAAGAGTTTTGAACATCTTTGCGGAATAAATTGAATAAATTGCATTGGTTTTTGATTGGTGAAACAGGTTTTCATTGACACATCTCTGAATATAGTTGATAATTCAAACATGTAATGAAAATAAATGCCTGTATTGTTGACACAGCAGGTAATGGTCAGGTGTAATATGCCTTGAGCCACTTTCCATTGATGACTGCTTCAAGCTTGCCTCCGTCTACCTTAATGATCTTGTAGTAGCCGGTACTGTAAGCCTTGGTGACTGCGTAGGGACCTTCCCATTTTGGTGAGAATTTTGGTGCAGACATGTCTTGTTGGATGTGTTTGGTTGTTTTCAAAACCAAATCTCCTACCTTGAAAACGCGTGGTTTCACAATTTTGTTGTATGCCCTGGAAATTCGATTCCTGTACACCTGAGCGCGTTCTTCTGCTTTATTCCTTCTAAAATCCAGAGTGTCTAACTCTGCTATTCTGAGTCAGAGACTTCAGCCTCGTTCCAATGGATCCCGGTTGTTGCCGCAATCCTGGCTGATGGGATTCTGATCTCTGCTGGGAGAATTGCATCTGCTCCGTAGACAAGTGAGTATGGCGAAACCCCAATGGAGCTTCTGGGCGACGTACGGTATGCCCATAGTGCCATTGGTAATCGATCATGCCATTCCTCGGGATTGTCGTGTACCGTTCGACCGATGATCCGGATCAATGTCTTGTTGGTACTCTCGCCTTGCCTGTTCCCTTGAGGATAGTAGACGGTGGAGAAGACCTGTTTAATGTCGTACTCCTCCAAAGTAACTCCCGTACACTGCTTGTTGGCGAAGGGAGTGCCATTATCGGTGATGATATGCTTGGGCACGCCAAAACGACAAATGATGTATTCTTTAATGAAAGCCGCAATTGTTGCTCCTGTAGTCCCTCGTAGGGAATGGCCTCTACCCATTTGGTGAAGTATTAGTTGCGGTTATGATATACTCATGTCAGCTTCGATGACGGTGGATTAATCTTCCCGATAATGTCCGGTCCCAGCGGTAGAATGGCCATGGGCTGCTTATAGAATGCAGAGGGGTAGAAGGCGCATGAACAAGGTTCCCATGAATTTGGCATGTGTGTGACTTTGAACGAAAAAATGGCTGCATCATCCTCCATGGTCGGCCAATAGTATTTCTCGTGTATTTGGAGAAACAGTTTCCTCTTCCCTTGATGTTCTCCTTCGTGTGTCTGCTTCAGCATGTCTGGGATTTCTCCTCCAGCCAGGCACCGTAGCATATCACCTCCGAAGCTCTTGCGGTATAAGATCCCTTCATGGAATATGAACCGCTTGGCTCTCTGCTTCATCTTAATAGCGTCCTTTTGACCGGCAGGAATTATCCCATCACGGAGATAGCTAATGTAGGGTTCTCTCCAGTCCCCAGTGCGGTTCACATTAAAAATCTCCAATTGGTGCGGTGGTGTATCGGCAATTCGAGCGAGGACTTTTGAAGTAGTCGGATTGAGCCTCCATCTCGGCCGATAATAACCCGAGCGTTGAAGTCGCCGGTAAGCGTTACCACCGATGATTGTCCACAAATTTCATTGTGAATACGATCCAGTTGTATTTGTGCTTCGTCACCTCCCGGACATCTTGACGGGGAGCCGTCCGGATTCGATAATCTGACATACCATGAAGCATGAAGAAGTTTTGCAGGGTTTTGAGACCGACCTTTCCTTGTGAGAGTGAGTGTTGAGCTCTCGAATGATCGGAGTTCGCCAATCGTCGGTCTTGGTGTCTTTGTATTGTGATAGCCATGTCGATTCTATGGTTCTCCTCTTTACCGTCAAAGTTTCTTCCGCCCCTTCGAACTTGACTTGGAGGCCAATGTTGCTAGGCAATCGGCGTGTTTGTTGTTCTTTGCGACTAACATGGGTTATGGTTGCATCGGCAAAGTAGTTTAGCAACCTCGTGCTTCGATCGGTACGGGGCCAGTGTTACTTCTTTCAATGCGTATACTCCGTTCATTTGATTCACCAAGTAACTTGGAGTCTCCTCTTATCTCCAGGCGTGTGACTCCGCTTGTTTAGCTATTGAAAGCCCTATGAGGAAAGCTTCATATTCTGCGAGTTGTTGGTGCATTCGAAGTCTAACTTGAAGGAGTGTGAAAATACTTCTCCGGTTGGAGAGACTAACACCACGCCTGCTCCTCCAAGATATCGCTAGGGGTAGCGGAGCCGTCAAAATACAAAAGCCACACTTCTTCTTCCGAATAGAGATGTTCGGGAATTCTCCAGGGAGTTCTTCATGTAGTCCCGTAGTACCTTCTCCGGAAATGCTTTGCCAGTAAAGTCCGCAATCGCTTGACCCTTGATAGCTCTAGGCGATGCGCACGTTATGTCTAGCTCGACATTTGGAGAAGCCATTTTCCCGTCCTCCCGTCAGACCGGCTTTGAAAGCAAGAACTTTGCAGGATCGGATTTAGACACGAGTATCACCCTGTTGGATAGCGAGGTAATGCCTAAACTTCGAATGGAATGGATTAAAGCTAAACACGCTTTTTCCGCTCTCGGGATATCGAAGTTCAAAGCATCTCTCAATATTCGGTGAAATAGTATATGGGACGTTCGATTCCCTCGTCGTCTTCCCGAGCGAGTAAAGCCCCTACGGCGGCCGTGAAGGCGGTGTAGAGGACCAATGGTTTCCCTTGTACGGGAGATTTCATGACGGTTGGAGATGATAGTATTCGTTGGACTTTAGGAAAGCTTCCTGTTGGGTTGCGGTCCAAACAAAGCTGGCTCCCTTCTTCAGCAAGGGGGTGAATGAGGCGGTAAGTTGGGCTAAACCAGGTATGAAACGTCGAATGTAGTTTACCTTGCCCATGAAACTCTGGAGCTCTTTCACAGTTCGGGGAGGCGGCATTGTGAGGATAGCCTGAGTCTTGGACGGGTCTACTTTTATTCCTTCGCGGTCACTTGGAATCCCGTAAATTTACCTGAGGAGACACCGAAAGCGCATTTTAAAGGATTCATCTTTAACTTGTATTCCCGACACCTCTCAAATACTTGTCGTAAGACGTTGGTGTGATCAGCTCGAGCCTTTGACTTGACCACAATATCATCCACATAGTCTTCTACTTGTTTATGCATCATGTCGTGGAAGATTGCCGTCATAGCACGTTGGTATGTTGCGTAGGCATTCTTTAAACCGAATGGCATAACGGTATAGTAGAAATTGCCAAGAGGGGTTCGGAAAGTTGTCTTACTTGCATCATGCTCATACATCCTTATTTGATTGTAGCCGTAGCCATCCATAAAGGAAAACATGCCGTGTCCGCTAGTGGCGTCTACTAACATGTCGATGTTAGGGAAGGGGAAAGTCGTCCTTGGGGCAGCACTTGTTCAAGTCTCTGAAATCCACGCAAAGATCGAATCGTCCGTTTTCTTTTTACAGGGACCACATTGGCTAACCAGTGTCGGATGATGAATGGGTTCGATGAAGCCAAAGCAGCTAGCAGCTTCTGAATCTCATTCTTGATTTGTTCTTCTACCTCATGTCTGAATTGCCTCGGAGATTGCTTGATTGGCTTGGCTCCAGGCATGACGTGTAATTGATGGGTGACCAATTTTTCATCTAGACCGGGCATTTCTTCGTATGTCCAGGCGAACACGTCCTGGTATTCCTCGAGTAGTTGAACAAGGCTTGTACGTTCGTCTGTGGATAGAGTCGAACTGATAGAGACCGGCCTGGGAGATTCATCGGATCCGATGTTAACAATCTCGAGCTCGTCAGTCGTGGAATTGGTTCCGTCTTGTAGCTGTCGCGGGGCGTCCAATACCTCTTCTTGTATTCCGTCGTCCTTGCAGCATCCAATTGGGCGGAGAGACTGGATGGTCTCTCCTGCTAATTGCTAACAGCGGCGCCGATATATTGTCTTCCTCTTCTGATCACGGCTTGCCTTGAAAGAGCGCTCCCTTTTGGCGTGAGGATGGGCTGAAGTTTCACCGGTTGGAGATGGATGTCTCGTCGGAGAGAGTGTGTCGCGGTGTTTGGCCCCCAGCGATGTAAGTCGGTCTTCCTCCTGGATTGAAGCCCACGTGGGTAGTGGAGTGCACACGATTTTGTCGGACTTTCCCTGCGGAGCATCTTTCGACTCGAACAGCTCCACTCCACATATTGGCGCGTACGGAGACAATGATGCGGGAATACGGACGACCTCCTCATTTAGCACGGTCTTTAGGCACTGGTGATACGTTGAAGGAATGACCTTGTTGTGGTGAAGCCACGGTCTCCCCAGTATCATGTGGTAATCCGGCTCCTTTTCTATGACTTCAAACTTTGCTCGTGACTGAACGGGTCCTACCGATAAATTCAAATTGACGTACCCGTATGTGCTGGTTTGATTCCCTTCGAAGTCCGTCATCGTGGTGGGCTGTCGTACAATCTTGCATGGGCTGACCTTGGCTGTCTTGAGGGTCTTGAGAGTAATTACGTTCGAAGATGCTCCTGTGTCGACGAGGGCCCTCCGGAACTCTGAACCCTTGATGTGTGCGGTAACATGTAGGGCTCGGTTGTGACCTTCCTCTGCCATCATGTCATCTTCTGTGAACGTAACATTGTTTATAGATGTTTCCGACGCAGTTGAGACTCCTGGACGAGAAGGAGCAAGGCGTGCGTCCAGAGCTATTTTATTGACTGCAGCAAACGTCTCTGCCCGTTGATCTTTTGAGAGGTGTAAGAGTTCACACAAGTCTTCCACTAGAGACACAGCTTCCTGATCTACTGGCCTCTGGTTCGTAGTAAAGCTGTTGATCCGAGGGGAACTAGTCCCGGTGTAAAGGCCTCTTGCACGCTCATTTCCGACGTCATCTTGATGAGGAGGTCAAGTATGTCGTTTACCGCTTCTTTGATCAGCTCCATGTTCCTCGTCTGAGTCTCAAGTATCCGAGCCAACTCGCTCATAGTTGGGATTCCTCCTGTTGCGCCAGCAGATGCGCCGTTGGGAAGAGAGGCATCCTCGTTGGGGGAACTTCGACCGGGATTTGGATTTGTTGAGGAAGTCCTAAGACCAACCATCTCGGAATTTAGCCAAACAGGATTGGGTATTGAAGAAATTGATTTCACAACCGAGAGATTAATCTCCCACTGTGGTCGCCAATTGTTGATGGGTGAAAACTACTCCTGCAGAATTTAGTAATTTGGGGTGTGGATGAGGAATGAATCTAAACCTTCAACAAATGCATGCGCGGTGAGTGCTTGTAGATTCGAGAGATCAATCAGTGCAAGTCCGGCCTAAACCAAGAAATGGCCGTTCCAGACTTGTTTCGGTCACAAAGTGAAGGAGATGGGGTTGATCTTAGGGAGGGAAGCGAAGAAGATGTTGAGATTGTGAAAGTGTTGGCTTGCTTATGACTTGTGATCAGAAAAGTGAGCAGGCTTACGGTTAATGTAAGGAGGCTCTGGATGTTGATTTTTCTGTCTCGTCTGAACTTGTATTGTTCTCCGTTATTCCTTGTGTTTTGGAAATAGGGCGGAGACCCTATTTATACAAGTCATTGAGCCTCATTCACGTTTCTCGTGGGAAGTGGAGGTAGTGGAATGATGGAGTAGTGGAGTTGTGTGTCGGTAACACACGACCGGTCTTGCCCACTTTTCCCTGTTCATCTCTAACCGTCCATGACTTCCTAACACGTTCTTGTGATGGCGCGTTGCACGCCGCACGCCGTAAACCGCCGGACCAATACCCCAGTAAGTATCCCCAGTTTGCGACATGATTGATGTCTGGAATGTGGATCGTGGATCCACGAAAGATAGCATGTAATGCTGAATTGAATAATCTGCGTTATTCGTAAAGTCGATACTTGTGAAGTATCGTGTGTATTCTATGCAGTATCGCATTACGGTGTGGTAAAGTGACGGGTAATGACTCCTCACTAACCAAATAACTCCCGACCAGGGTTGTATAACCAAGTTTGGTGAGGTCGGACGGACGAGATGATGTTTGAGACACTCATCTGCGACCGTTGGTGAAATTAGGTTTTTAAAGAGGTGCGCAAGCATCACTCTTTAGCTTGGTCGAAACCAAGCGTGGGAAGGATTTTGAGAGGACCGACCATACATGCGTGTTGATGGCATGATGGTGTAGGTGCCCGTATTCCGTTCCCTCATGAAAGCGATCCGGGCCACTCGATTTGACCGTCAAAGAGGAGTGGTCGAGATTGATTTTGCGATAAGAGTTTGATACCGCAAGAAGCCGCGTGCCATACCCTTTTCCGGCGCGTTTTCCAAGACGACCTAGCTTGGTCGGTCTTGGCCGGTCGGTTTGGCGTGTAGACGGTAGGCTGATGTTCACGCCTATGTCTTACCGTCTCATGAAACGTGATCTAAGCCACCCAATTCGTCCTAGGGTGAAGTTGAGTGGTCGAGATCGATTTGCAATTTGGGAAGTGTAGCCACGCATGTTTGAGCGGGCGTTTTGGATTGGCCAGGCATGATATACCTTGGCCGACCGCATGGAGAGGTAGATGGGCCCACGGTGGTCATCTTTGGTATGACCGGACTGCTCGATTTGATCCGTGACCCTCCATTCGTGCCGGAGAAGATGGACGCGCGTGATGGCTCGAACCCTAATTTTGGCTTTCAAAGCCGCGCGACCATGCCATTTCGGGTGGACGATTGTGTTGTAACCAACCATGGTTGGTTTTGACCGACTCGGTCAAGTGTGTAGGCGGTCACATGGTGATTGTGTCGACATGCTCCGGCCTTTTGAGTCTACATCTACACCCTCCATCTATACCGCGAAGATGGATGGTTGAGACTGCTTTTGCGGCACATGTAATATGCCGCAAACCCTAATTTAGGGTTTTCCGTCCATAATGCTTGGTACAAAGCGGTTTCTTGGCAAGCAAAGGCCAATAGTCGACCATGCGGGGTCGGCCGTGTGTATTCCATACCGCTTGGGAGTGATGGAATTGATCCGGGGTCGTCCAATCATGCTTGTGGAGTTGGATGATGCGATCGGATCATATCCGGACCGATATGGTCGGTGCCGGATGCTCAATCGGGCTAGTATAACACACCGAGAGGGGCTCAATCGGGCTAGTATAACACACCGAGAGGGCTCGGGCTAGTATAACACACCGAGAAATCGTACGGGTATTTCGTACATGGTTTCATTATAGTGCTTGAGGTTCGTGTTATAAGAGTTCGTCATGCCACATGATAATGATTCATTATAGTGCTTGAGGTTCGTGTTACTCGTAAGAGTAACACTCTATCGTCATGCCACACCGATAATGAGTACAGAAATACAAGGCTGATATGAAATTCACAGGAAGGGATTGTTGCTACATGATCCAACCTGGAGGAATTTCATGTATTCACAGAATGGGATTGTTGCTACATGCTCCATTCTTGGCGAATTAAGTGAGGAGTATCCGTCACTTATAAACGGCTTTATCTTTTACAAGATGTCAGCGCATGATTTTTCTGGTTACTTACAAATTTAACCTTAAACGAAAATCCACCATCAACATCATGATATAAGATGAACTTGGTCGAAGCGAAAGCTTGCCAACACATATTTCCAGAAATATGTAAGCGAGTTAAACTCAGCTCGAAATCTCAAATATGTATAATAGAAAACTATATCGTAACACGACTTATGTCTCAATATTGGAGATAGAGTAGAAATAGACTTTCCAAGTGATGGATGAGTTTCAGTCTCCACATACCTTTGTCGATGAAGTTCCGCAAGCTCCCCTTAGTAGTTCTTCGTCTTCAAATGATGAACGCCGTGAAGTCTAAGCTCAACTACACAATCTATGTCCTGGTTCGAGACATCTATAAATAGGCTAGAAATCAAGACTTATAGTTTTGATCACTAACATTGACAAACATGCTTGAGATAGCAACGCATGCGAGTTCGACCGAGCAGTGCTCTAACAATCTCCCCCTTTGTCAATTTTAGTGACAAAACTATCAATACATATGGATTACAAAATAAATAAAACTTTGTAGATTCTCATCCAAATGCTTGATCTCCTTGGCATCTTCAACACGACTCGAAATCTTCGTCACTTCCAAGTACTCCATGATCCTAAACGTGTTCAACTCAACATCATAGTTGTTGAAGATCTGTAGCGATAACAATGAGAAAACAAGTGCTCTCGATCATTGTTATACAGTGTCATAGTATTATTACACAACATCAAAGTTCAATTGTATCACAACTTTGACAACAATATTATGGTGATATGTATCACTCCCCCTTAGTCAATACTTCATCTCGACATGAAAACCACTCCCCCTTACATAATGATCCGTAAACCATATGTATTTGTAGTATGAAACTACACATTAATTCTCCCGTTTTTTTGTCAATATAAATTGGCAAAGGTAAGAAAACTAGTGGGATCCTCATGAAATTTTCATAGAGATACTTCATGACCAAAAGAGAATAACATACCAACTTATTTAGATGCAATCATATAGCCGAAGCTAAATGCATTCATCAATGAGTTTATAAAGATACAAGATAACCCATACAATATTCCACAGCCGAATGATAGACACATTTATGTGTCTATTTTGATCTCAATTATATGTATTGTTAGTGCTCGATTCTGTACTTATTTGATTATTTTATGTTTTTGTAGGTGTTTTTGGAGAAATAAGCTTTTGCGGCGAAATTGGCTCGAAAAGTGGTATTTGTACCTCCATGAGGAAATTACTAAAGGCACCCAGAATATGCGTTAAAGGAACCCCGGAAATATGTTGGAAACACCTCCAAAAGAGGTGTTTTTTATTTTGCACCGAAGAAAGTTAATAAGGGCCACTCCAGTTGATAAGGGGCACTCCACTGTTATTTGCACCCAGATTTGATATATACATCCCACTGCTATTTACACCCCATCAGAGGATAAGGGGGAGGTCACTTTCTTCTCAAATTCAAATCAGGAAAAGTGGCGGGGAAAAGAACCTTTTAACTGTGTAAATTTCAGGATCAAAGTTAGGCGAGTTTTATAGAGATTCAATCGAATATTTTGAATGGGCTGGATTTGTTTAGACTAAACATGGTCTGTATAATTGATTGCTGCGACTAAATTTGGTCGGGTCATCTGTTTTGGTAAAACAGGGGTCGAGGAATACTCTTGGCTTTTCCGGGAAAGTTTAGAGAAATTTAGTTGGACATTGGTCTTGTTTTGTACTGGGAATGATTCAGTGCATCGAAACATGGAGGATATTGAAGATGGGATTCGATAAAAAAGAAAGCTCACCGAAACAGGGAAAGAACAAAGTTTCTCGGGATAATTTGGTTGGAAGTTACGTACAAATTTGGAGAGGATATTGTGCTTGGATTCTGCCAGGATTGATTACCAGATTTAGAAGAGTTTGGACAAAATTAGAAGACACGTAAGAGAAAAGAAAGGAAAGAATAAAAGTCGTAACTTGTAGAGAAGAAAACGGGGAGAATGAGATATTTTCGATATTTTATCGAGTGGTATGGACTGATATGTATAAATATGAGGTGCTGGAGGTCACAAGGGAATAATCGAGGAGTTGGGGGTCGATACGGAGGCTGCAGAGGCGAAAATCAGGGTTACAGGAAAGTACCCTTCTGCTGCTGAAGAAGAAGGAGACGAAGAACATTGGACCAACACAGACAGTCGCGGTTCTGCTACACCAGCAAACTATCGTTCTTCTACAGTCTTATAAATTGTAACATTGACTTCTGTGACGCTTGTAAACGTTGCAGATTCACTAATTTGTTTATTTTTCATCCTTTTCTTCTTCTCAAGCACTTTTGAGCTATGAATCCATATTTTGAGCGTGTCTCCAACACAATGAGCTAAACCCTATCACTGGGACAATGGAGGAAGCCTTATTTCACAATCGTTTAGTAACTATAATCGATTCTCTATGACTTTTGCATTGATTTAATTGATTTATGATTTTTATTATTATTTGTGATTTCGTTTGATGGTGTATGCTTAGACTTATAGCTTTTGATGCACCATACTTGTGATTTACAATTAATATTTTACAAAATCTACTTTTGGCAAAGAAAAGAGTCAATAAAAGAGCTAGAATTGTTATGAATCATATATGAACCAAGTGAATGTGATTAATGGTGAAATCCTAAGTCCCAGTTTCTCCCGATATTACTACCATCTTTGTATATATTTTCTATTATTAAGTCTGAAATCGAATCTCAACAAGTCCGAGAAACGAACCTTATTCTTACCACTTCAAAATTACATCACCGCTCTCCCCACAAAGATTTGACAATTAAGCACAAGTTCAAAAAGAACTCTCCCCCATTAAATGTCATTCCTGAAAGAACAACAAAGGCGACGTTACTTTTACAAGAAAAGAAGGATTTCTTTTGACATAACCAAATCACATGAAAACATGGATTTGAATCCAAAAGTCTCAATTGAATCAACCACAAAATGATCAATTCAATTGGTCATGCTCAACATAAGAGAACTTACGGAGCAACACAGTATATATACACAAAAGTATGTGGATCAGAGATCGACCAATGCTGCGGAATACACAAGGATTCATTCTATTTTTCATCACTATTTGCACAATGACATATAATAGACTTAATCCTTGTAAACAAAAGCGTATCCTTTCTTCCATCAAAATTTGCATAATGACATAAAAGGCTTCAACTTTTGTTTGTCAAAAGTTCGTTCTATCTTTTATCAATACTTTTATACCGACATAATAGAGATAACTTTTGAACAAGTATGGGACAGTCACAGGTTCACGGATGTAAACAACATATCCCATAACAATTTGCAATATATAAAATCATAAAGATTAAAATTGCAAAAATCATCTTCCAAAAAACTTAGAATTTAAATAAATAAATCCAAAAACATTGGAAATAGTTATGTGTACTCACAATAATGGCTATTCCAAACCCTATTAATCCTTCTAAAAACACAAGAAATAAATTCTCATAAGAAGTTTCCTAGACAAAATCAAAGTTCTTTGAGAACCTCATACCTTTCAATGAATCCATCATAAAAGGTGTCACTGATTTCCTTTATTCTCTTGACCGTAGACACGCCATGTTCGTGAGTTAGAACACAAACTTTACGATCAACAACCCGAGCAAGTTGTCTAGCTTTGACACAGTCCATGATGAGCTTAATCTAATTCCGTATCAGAATATTTTGATTTGCAAGGATTCTGGCCTGACCATCTAGGAGTTGGTTTATTTGCAGTTGAAGATTTTCAAACTCGACCTTTGAATCGTCCTGAAAACGGGTTAAATCCTTGACAGATTCACCAATCCAAGAGTTGTGTTCCTTCCTTTCAAGCATCTTCTTTAGAACCAACTCTTGAATCGAATCACGTCCTTGAGTGTCTTCCTCCATATCAATATGCACAATCTCTTGAGATTTTTCAGAGTTCTTCATATGATTTTTTTGTTAGGGATGGATTAATACAATATAGGATATATAAATGTGTTTTAAGTAAGGAGAAGAAACTTCTCATTAAGGATACCCTATGAACTCGCAAAAGAGGGACATGGACGTACACGGACTGTACACAAAAGAAAGATGGATTAAGAAAAATCCAATAAGAGATAACACAATGTTTGTCAATATGGCTCAATAATCACTTTAAATTAGAGCATGAGTCATGATAGCAGAATTGCAAAACTCAGATTGATTAACAAGAAAACGACAAAAAAAATAATTATATAATTAATCTTGAGACTCCCATAATCATCATCCTTGCACCTCTCAAGATAGATTCAAGGATGAGATTACCTAGAGTTAGGTAAAGGAGTGAGAAGTGACCTCACTACGAATCATGGGAGAATATTTGTACAAGTTTTTTGAGCGTTTCATCTGTGTATTACCTCTTTTCCATCGATTATAACTTATTCCAGAAGAATTTGTCATAAACACTTTCAATAGTCCATCAGAAGGATTTTTCTGAGGACTGAGTCTAGGACCTCTAGATATTGGTTCCAGAGGAGAGAAGTTGGAGGATTTCCATTTTCTTGACCTAGACTTACCAGACTTGTTCTTATGAGCACAGGCAAAGTGTTCATTAGTGGCACAAGAGGTTATACCATAATGGGTAACATGCAACCTGTGATGAATTCTAGATGAGAGATCATTTTTATAAGAGTTCTGGTTTTCCGTAGGAAGGAAATTCACTGTAGACGTCGTCAGTCGATTTACTCCATTGACAGTAAAGAGAAGCAAATTATGGAGATTAGAAATTTGTTTCCTCCTGGCAAAACAATGAAGAGCATAGTGATTCTTTTTCCCACAGAAGGAACAACATCGTGGATTTGAGACATGATTTCCTTGACCCAAAACTTCTTCCCGCACATGCAAATTTTGCAAGTGATTCACCGTAGGTAATTCCTTAGAGGAATTTTTCTTTACGCCAGGTAAAACCTTGTGAGTATCAGAAGGTGGTGCAGAAGATGACTTAATCATCAAGACAGATCTTTCCTTTTTCAAGGTGTTACACTGTTCTCGGGCAAGTTGAAGAGATGCAACAAGTTTCTCTTTTTCAACACGATAATTGTTTATTTCTGATGGATGAGCCTTGACTAAACGCTTTTCTCTAATTGAGTCTTCTCTAACAGTATCTTCAAGAGTAATAATCTTTTCACGTTGTAGAGTAGTTTCTTGAACCAATTTTTTGATATTGTTAGAGAGAGATTCAATGAAGGTGTAGAGTTCACGTTCCCTTTCAAGAGATTTCTCAAATTCATCAATAAGCTGATCATTCTTTTCTTCAAGAGTCTTGATTTTAGAAACTTGAAGGTCAATGATATCAGCAGATTTTTTCAATGTTCTGGTGAGTTCCATTTCAGATTCTGACACGAGCTCACAAATCTTGTTTTTCCCTCGGGATTCGGAAGAATCTACTAAGGAGCTATCCTTTAAGGCAAACCCAAGATTTTTGGTGTAATCAGAATCTTTGGAAGACATATCAATATGCGTTAACTTGTGAGATACTTCGTAGGTCCTCAGAACACAGATTGCTACAAACACAGACTTATAAGGTCTTTAATGTGTTTGTCTGCTCTGATACCAAATGAAAATATAGGGGTCTAACAACCACACCCAACAATTCATTTGGCAATCTGAGAGGACTTACTCCAATATACTTTCTAGAGAATCAACTAGACAGTCAGACTCAATCTAGAGAAAAGTATATCAAAAGTTTAATATCTCTAACTCTTAATTCAATCTACAATCAGCAAATAGAAATCTGCGAGCCTGATTGAATATAAGAGGAGTAACTTGAACGGTACCAATGACCAATGTTCAAGTGTCAATCAATTTAAATTAACAACCAAAGGTTGGATATTCTAATTGATTGATCTTAACGCACAACCTGTGATATTTCAATTATATAACAAAATATAATGCGGAAAAGAAATAACACATAAACCAGAATTTTGTTAACGAGGAAAACCGCAAATGCAGAACAACCCCGAGACCTAGTCCAGTTTGAACACCACACTGTATTAAGCCGTTACAGACACTAGCCTACTACCAATGAACTTCGGAATGGACTGTAGTTGAACCCTAATCAATCTCACATTGATTCAAGGTACAATTGCGTTTCTTACGTCTCTGATCCCAGCAGGTAGGGCTGGCAACGGATAGATATCCGGCGGATATTGGAAGTTCCGATAAGGTTAAGGTTAAGGATTATCGGATATCCGATATCCGATAATATCCGACGGATATCAAAAAATCCAATTCGATAAGGTTAAGGTTAAGCTATCGGATATCGGATTTTTATCCGTTAAAATCCGATAACTAGGAAAAAAACTAAAAACTTGAAAAAAAACAGACTCTTTGTCTTTTCAAGTTCAAAATGTTCAATGAAAAGTACAAACCCACACAAGCACAATGTTTAGAGTTAAATTGTTTACTCCCAGTCTAGTGAATTCAAAAGAAAGTACACAACAGGCTACAACAAAGCCAACAAAGAAAAAAACAATGTCTAACAGTCACAGAGGCTAAAAATATCAACACGCTAGTGAGTAGTGTAACTTAGTGTGATCTTGCTTGGCTGCCTGGCATGTTGTATCATTGCATCAACTTCAATTCAGTCAACGACTTCCATTTCTGCATTCAAAAATCACAAAGAATCACTTGATAAGAAAATTCTGACATCCAACATTTCAGTTTCTCAAAGCTTTCACCACTATAAGTGCAACACAAGGTGAGCAAGAATTTAATAATAAAGTTGCAGATGAGAGCAAACATTGCTACAAAATGTCTTTCAATGTTTCACAAAAGACAAATGCATCTGCAGGGCCTGGTAAAACGCTTGTTACCCCCAAGATCTGGTTTAGCCAGTTAAAAATGAACTGCATATGCCTTTCTAATCTACCCAAGGGTCAATTCTAGGGGTTCAGATTTTCAAGCTTTCATATTTGGGGTTCTACAACAGCAAATCCCAAGTGGGAACCTTAAGGTCATTCTCACTACCATAAGGAACTCGAATCACCCGATATACCACTACTATGAAGAGTGTAAACAAGCAAAATGCATAGGCTTTCACTCAAAAAAAATCGATATCTAGTCTCAATTTTTAACAAAGAACTAAGCAAAGGAAAAGAACCAAGCAAAGGAAAAGAAGATTTACCCGCATCAAAGAAGTCCGGCAGCCAATCACTTAAGCATAGCAATGCTTGGACTAGTTCTGGATTTAGTGAAGTTACGTGTGTAGTTAGAACCCTTCCACCATCGCCGAACATGGACTCGATGCTACACGGTCACCGGAACAGCCAACACATCCCTTGCTATCTTTGATAGAATTGGGTACTTAGCGGCACTTAGCTTCCACCAACTCAATATATCAAAATTGTATTCATCTTGGGGTGACACGGTTGGAAGAATTGGTTCTTCTAAGTATGTCTCTAACTCAGATTTCGAACATCATATTCATCATTTTCCAACAAAAAAGTAGCATAATCTGGGTTACTTAACTTACTTGTACCGGGCCTCTTACATCGAGAGACGAGTTGCTAAAGAAAGAGAGTGAAGTGTTGTTTTGAGATTCATACGCCTTGAAAATTTTGGTCAAGTGCATTCAATTTCTCATACTCAACCGCCGCAAGTTCATTATCCCCAAAAATTATCTTATATGTGAACCTTACCCATCTTGCCTTGTACCTTGGATCTAGAACCACTCCAATGCTCATAGTCAAATTACATTCACTCCAAAAGTATGCATTAAACTTTTGTCTCATTTTCAACCCCATTGCTCGACATACTCAAAAATACTATCTTCCCAACTTTTGATGCTTTGGTTAATTTTATATACCCCATTATAATAAAGATTTGCAGTTGGATACTTAATCCCTGCAAACTCGGTTGAAATATCATTAAAAGCCTCCAAACAATTACAAATTTCTATTCCTTGTTCCCACTTCTCACTTGATGGCGAATATTGAATTGAGAATCTAAATCAAACAAGTCTTTCAAAACCTTCTCATGAGTTTAATTGCATTCTTAAGCATCATAAAAGTGGAGTTCCACCTTGTGTCCACATCTAAACTAACTTCTCCGGACAATCTACATTGTGTCAAGTCTTTGTTTCAAATTTCTCTTTCCTAGCTTGAGAAGCCTTTACATACTTAACACAATCTCTAATACCCTCTATAAACTCAGCTGCTACTTTCATGCCATACAACACAATCAAATGCAATATGTGGTTGCTACACCTCATGTGAAACAATTTCCCTTGAAGCAACAAACAATTCTTACCATCTAGCCACTTCATAAGATTTCTCATCATCACCCCATTAGCTGGAGCATTATCGTGATCAAAGCAAAAATTTCCTATCAATGTTCCATTCTACTGTGCAAGTTTTGATAAAATCTGAGAGAACATCTCCTGTATGCGGCGATGGCACTACAATGTAAGCTAAGGTTTTGGCAATCAAGTTCCACTCATCATCTATAAAATGGCATGTAACACAACAATAACCATCTTTAGTGTATTTAGCAGTCCACATATCAGTTGTGAGACTACATTTGGAAGTCAAATTCTCTAATTGTAATTGCAATTCATGTTTCATTTCAAAGATAACACCTCAACACATCAGCTTTACTTGTATTCCTACATGGCATTCTCGCAGAACAGGTTCAAAGATTTAACAAACTCTCTAAAATAGAAATGCTCAACCATGTTAAGTGGATAATCATGTTTAGCAATCATTTTAGCAAGGCAGTTCCTAGTAACTATAGGATCATACTTGTAATTAAGTAATTTCACTTGGTTAGTACCGCCTTTTTAATTGCAGTGGTAATCTTCATTTGTCCTGGCTTGTTTTCGGGCTTCTTGGGGCAGAGTTTTTAGATGTTGAGCCAAGCGGGTAGTTCCTTGTTCACTACAAGCGGTACCAACTTATGACAATGATGACATTCACCATAAAGGACAACCATTTCCTTACCCAGATTATCTTTATCAGGCTCTACAATGATTTTCCTTGTGAATTCATCCCATGAAGGTGACCTTGTTGTGCGCAATTTCTTCCTTAAAGCAATAACAAGTGGATGATTTTCATCACGCTTTCGCTAATGATCTCTTATTACCCGAAGAAGGTCTTTGTTGAAGCAATTGTTGAAGCAACACTTTGATCTTCTTGTTCTCGGTTGCTCGGAGTTGGGTTGACTGCTTGAAGTTCCAACTCTATTGGATGCTCTTTGACTTTCAGACATTCTGAGAACACACAAATTTGCATTTTTCATCAGCACACACATATTTGTCAACACACCACTACTTTAAGATAAACTGAGATGATGAGAAATTAAGAATATAAACTATAAATCTAAAACATAATATGGTCAACATGGACTGTTCAAAGTGAGCATAACAACAACCTCGGTTTGGCGGTTGTTAGCATCAAGGTTGGTGTAACATATTCTAAGTTGCTTAGAAAATAGAAAGACATTTACTGGGGACAGGAAAGCAATGCCTTTATCCTAGACCACTAAGTTGCGTAACTCAGTAAGTTGTGCTGAGAGGGCGGCGAAAGGAAACCAGAAAATGCATCAAGTGGTTGTGACATGCACAGTAGAAGTAAAAATACGATGACAAAGGAGAACAAAAATTCCCAACATCTGTGACATTCTATTTTTTGTACTTAACATCAACAACTCAGAGCATAACCAAGACACCTATGGTTCTTATTACATGCTGAAGGTTTAATACAAACAAATTGAACTGCAAATCACACAACCACAACATCCATAAAGCCATCCATGAACTGAGAATCTTTAAGATACATGAGAATACAACATGTGGCTAAGCTTCACATCATTTTTTTTAATCAAAATACTAACACTTGGAAATTACAACTTACATTCTTCTTCTTTCTTTGCTACTGGAGTTCTAACACCTTTCTTGGGAGCCTGCAATAAACAAATGAAGCAATGGATATGATACTGAGGTTACAATCTGAAAAGAGTTCAATACAAATCAAAGTGAATCAATCTAAAATATTAGCTGAACAGAAACAACAATATGACCAAGAAATCATTCAATCACTTCAATGGGTTATATTCAAACATGAATCAGAAAGAACTATTCTAGAGAATCAATTGAAGTTGTGTAAACCCTAGAAGAGGGAGGGATTTAGATCGAACTGATATAGAAAAATCAAACCCCTAATTATCAATATTAATTTATTCTTCGACCTCATATTCCAGTTCAGTTTAAACCCATCTCAAATCTTTCATCCGAAGCCCTAATTTTTTATTGCAACAAACCCTAATTTCATAAGAATTTCGAACAAATCGAACAAAAATCATTAACAACATAGAAGGGGGAGCGAATCAATACCTGAGATTAGTTATTGGAGAAGTGAGAACTGACTACTGAGTGATTAATCGAGAGGGAGGAGCCGGGAACGAGACTGAGACTGGGAAGAGAAGAAAAAAAGAAAAGGGAAATCAGAATTCAGAAATATCTTCAGTCTTCCTCTCGACCTCGACTAGTATTGGTACTATGGTAAATTACTAGTACGCCCCTACCTATCGGATATCGGATATTAACCAATCGGATAGATCCCAATCCGATTTTGATAGGTTAAGAGGAAATATCCGATACGTTATCGGATCCGAATATCCGGTATCCGATATAACGGATAAAATCCTATAGGATTTCGAATAATCGGAAACGGATCCCGGATATCGGTTATCCATTCCCAGCCCTACCAGCAGGATACTACGCACTTGATTCCCTTAGCTGATCTCACCCACAACCAAGAGTTGCTACGACCCAAAGTCGAAGACCTGATAAACAAATCCATCTCACACATAAAAGTCTATAGATTGAATAAATTTGTCTCCCACATAAATACCCAAGAGTTTTTGTTCCGTCTTTTGATAAATCAAGGTGAAGATGACCCAATTGATAACCCGGACTTATATTCCCGCAGAACAGCCTAGTATTATCAATCACCTCACAATAATATAAATCGTACGTTGGCGAAACCAGATATTGTGGAATCACAAACGATGAGACGAAGGTGTTTGTGATTACATTTTATCTTGCCTATCGGAGATTAAATCTCGAGCAAATTTTAGAGAAGATAGTACTCAAACGATAGAATCGGGCAAGATCAGAACACGCAACTACAAAGAAAATAGTTGGGTCTGGCTTCACAATCTCAATGAAGTCTTTGAAGTCGTTAACCTACAGGGTCTCGAAGAAACCTAAGGTTAAAGGAGAATTGACTCTAGTTGATGCAACTAGTAACATACAAGAGGTGTGGGGATAGGTTTCCCAGTTGCTAGATTTCTCCTTTATATAGTTTTCAAATCAGGGTTTGCAATCCAAGTTACCTTGGTAACAAAGCATTCAATATTCACCGTTAGATGAAAAACCTGATTCAACCAAGCTAATATCTTTCAACCGTTAGATCGAACTTAGCTTGTTACACACAAATGAAATGTACCCTCATTTAGGTTTATGTAACTGTACCCAAACATGTACACCATGTTGGCTAAACAATAGTTAACCGAAGTTAACCATATGATTAATCTCATATCAACATTATTCATCTTAACCATAACTAGTTCAAATGACTCAAATGAAACTAGTTAAAGAGCCGTTCAATTGCTATATTCTCATAGAAGTATACAAGAACACAATTGAAGCAAAATGTTTGATTCAATCGAATCAATACATGAACATCATAACCACGGTTTGAAAAGACTGCATTCTTTATTTTATAAATGTTTAAGTTCATGTACAACCGATTTTAGAAAGTAACCAACTCAAGCATGCAAACATGTACGCATACTTAAGTAGCCGGGCCGAGTTTGGTTATGCCAGTACGCGTACGGGTGCACATACCAATTTACATTCCAAACTCCAGCAGAGATTCACGGACGTGAGACTTCCGCCAGTATGCATACATGTACGCATACTTGCCCAGACATCCAACAACCGCCAGTACACGTACGGGTACGCATACTTCAGGTTCCCGGTTTTGGACTTACACACAAATGTGATAACACACTATGTTTATATCCAAACATGGTTACATGATTCTAAACTCTTTATTTCAATCATTGAAACTTTCTTAGAGGATGACAATAGCCGTTTTCACACACTATTAGCATCAAAGCAATTTTCAAGATATTGAAATAATCATAACGAAACATTCCAAGACTACACCAAATGATTGTATCACACAAACCATGTAAGATGTTACGCGGAAATTTTCTCATGATATAAGATGAACTTGGTCGAAGCTAAAGCTTGCCAACACATATTTCGAGAAATATGTAAGCGAGATATACTCAACTCGAAATCTCAAATGTGTATATAGAAAAATATATCGTAATACGACTTATGTCTCAATATAGGAGATATAGTAGAAATAGACTTTCCAAGTGATAGATGAGTTTCAGTCTCCACATACCTTTTGTCGATGAAGTTCCACAAGCTCCCCTTAGTAGTTCTTCATCTTCAAATGATGAACGCCGTGAAGTCTAAGCTCAACTACACAATCTATGTCCTAGTCCGAGACATCTATAAATAGGCTGGAAATCAAGACTTATAGTTTTGATCACTAACATTGACAAACATGCTTGAGATAGCAACGCATGAGAGTTCGACCGAGCAGTGCTCTAACACAACGTTCCACGTATTTCTAGGGAGATGATTGGTTACTCAATCACAAAGTCGTGGCCTCGACATACCATCAGTGCGTCAAAACTAACATGGGAGGTAAACAGTATCGGATACCCACGACGAGCAACCCCTTCGACTCGGAGGAAGCATACATGGTGGATGCAGTCTTCTACGACACGCCTAACGAATCAGATGAGGTGCTTAAAGTACATCTCACTCCACTACCCAAGTTGGAAGAAGAAGAAAAGGTGAATCCAGTTAAGTCCGTATTCAGCCCTTCCAGAATGATATTCCCAGTGGAAAAGAAGAGGAACAACCTTGGTTTCAACGCTTTTCAAGGCCGGATAGGGGGGACACGTATACCAATTATAGCAATTATCCTAGTAAATGTCTGCAGATATACATGAATGCGCCATGTCATCAATCGACGAAGAAGCGAAAGTTCCTTTAGAAAGCGCCAACCAGGAATTAGCCGAGTTGCCTTACGGGGCAATTAACGATGAAGATTTTCGGACTCAGTACGCTGAAGCAATGCAGACTGTGTCTGTAGAGTGAAGACATAAAGACCTCACCATGGATGGTATGGAGGAAATAAACATTGAAACTGAAGAAGACAAGCGCCCCATCATGGTCGGTAAAAACCTAAGCAACGAAGAGAGGGAAGCACTGATCGAGCTGCTCAGGGAATACAAGGATGTCTTCGCTTTTAACTATGACGAAATGCCGGGACTGGACAACAACCTCGTCACTCACAATATTGGCGTATCGCCCGAATTCAAGCCAGTAAAACAAAGAAGTCGCGATTTCTCGAGAGTCACGGCCCTTGCAATAAAAGAAGAGGTAGAGCGCTTTCTAAGAGATAAATTCATCAAACCTATCCAACACCCAGCTTGGATGGCTAACATTGTACCTGTGGAAAAGAATAATGGGAAGATCAGATGTTGTATGGACTATAGGGACCTAAATCGGTCCTGCCCTAAGGACGACTTCCCACCGCCTAATATTGACATGACGGTAGACGCGGCAGGGGGTAAGAAAAGATTCTCCTTAATGGGTTGTTTCAGCGGGTACAACCAGATAAGGATGGTCACGCCAGATACAATAAGAACTGCTTTCCAAACCCCATTCGGGAAATTCTGTTACGTCATAATTCCATTTGACCTAAAAAATGTGGGTGCAACCTATCAACGTGCCATGACGTCTATATTTCATGACCTGCTGCATCAGACGGTATAAGTATATATTGACGATATCGTGGTAAAATCAAATGCCCTTGAGGACCACATTTCACAACTGAAAACAATCTTTGAGAGATGCAGGAAATTCAAGCTCAGAATGAATCCCCTCAAATGCGCCTTTGGGGTAACATCAAGAAAATTCCTAGGATTTGTGGTAACCAGCGAAGGGATTCTAGTTGATCCAGATAAGGTCGACGCCATTACAACCATGGCACCACCAGCAAACACCGACGAATTGTAGGCATTCATCGGAAGGATATCATACATACGGTGTTTCATACCAGGGCTCGCTCAATTACTATCCGCGTTTCTGCCATTACTAAGAAAAATGCCATATTTACATGGGGAGAGGCGCAATGCGCAACGTTTCAAAAACTCAGCAGTGCCTCATTATCCCGCAGGTCCTCAAGCCACCGACGAAAGGGGTTCTCTTGTGTTTATATACGGCGTCTACCAACTTGGCAATCAGGGCCGTACTGGTGCAAGATATGGGTGGCAACAAGTTATCATCTATCTATTACGTCAGCCGAGTCCAGCGCAAGGTGGAACTAAGATACCCGCGTGTGGAACAAGCATGTCTATCCCTCATTTACACTGCACATAAATTATGCACTTATTTACTAGCGCACGAAACGATTGTACTAGCCGTGGCGAACCCGGTAGCTTATCTAGCTTCCAAGGCTGTCTTAACGGGAAGGACCGCCCGTTGGCTACTGCAATTATCTGAATTCAAGCTCAAATATCAATGACCAAAGGGAGTAGGCGGGCAGGCAATAGGTGATCTAATAGATATGTTCCCAGGAGAAGGAGACGACGAAGTACATGAATACATACCTGGTGAGGTGGCAGCCGCGGAAGTTGATAAACTCTGGACCATGTTTTTTGACGGGTCGTCCTATGGAACTGGAGGAGGAGCTGGAGTGGTATTTGAAGCTCCGCAAGGCGATCTGTTGTCGTACTCATTCAAACTGGATTTTCTGTGCAGTAATAACGTTGTTGAATACGAAGCGATGATTCTAGGACTTAGAATGGCAAAAGAGCTCGACCTAGGAAACATGGAGATAAAAGGCGACTCCAAATTAGTAACGAATCATGTGAACGGTGATTTCCATGTCAAAGAGGCATACCTGGAACCCTACCGAGCGGAGGCACATAGCTTGATTCACCAAACATGGTCGACTCTGGATCACACATGCAAAAGTGGAAACCGACACGTGGACGCCTTAGCTACTATGGAAAGTGAAATGCAGCTCAAAGGCGAGGATGAAGGCACGGTGACAGTAAGAAGAAAATAATTTCCCAACACCTGGAAAGAGGACTTAGCTTTCGATGAAGCAGATGACTGGTGGAAAGTATACATTGAGGATCTAACGAAGATAGACGATGATCGAGTCATACCCACCAAAGTCCTAAAACAGTTCATGGTAATATAAAGGGCTTTGTACTATCAGGCCACAGGAGGATCCCTGGCGAGATGCGTGAATAAGATGGAAACAGAGAGAATACTCCAAGAGCTACACACAGAAACCTGCGGGCATAAAGGTAACATCCATCTATAGAAAGCTCCAGAGACTAGGGGTATATTGGCCGAGTATGTCAGCACAGGCGGCGGCTCTTCAAGATAGTTGCGCCGACTTTCAAGCTCCAGCGCATCCTGCAGAGGTTTGCTCAGCCTAAGGAGTTGATTGGAGACAACCATATATCGACTATCTTCAGCACGACAAGCTACCCAGCGAAAGGAAAGCAACACTAAAAATTCAAAGAAAAGCATCACGATTCTTTATGAATTAAAATGTACTTTACTGAAGAAGCTGTAGCAATGCGATCCTGCGATGCGTATTCGATCAAGAAGCAACCGAAGTCATTACCCAATCCCACAATGTCGAGCACCAAGGAATGCAGAAACTATTTCTACAACTCTATGAAGGAGGATTCTATTGGCCAACCATGAAAAGTGACACCGCCGAGCATGTTAGGAAGTGCTTGAGTTGCCAGATACACGGGACGTTGATCAAGGCGCCCCACACCCAGTTATACAGCATAGTAACGCCTTGTCCATTTCACAGTTGGGGGCTAAACCTTATATGTCCGATAAATCCAAACTCATCGAAGCGCCACAAATACATAATAACCGCCACCGAGTATGCATCCAAGTGGGTTGAAGCGATACCTCTAAATGACTAAGTTGGAGAGACCATAGCCGCATTCATCAAAGAACACATCATCTATAGATTCGGTACACCCATGATAATCAGGGCGGATAACGCTAAGTCATTTACAGAACAGTGCACAATCACCATAGAGGATGGCACGATAAATTACCACTCGCGCTATGGGCATACAGAATTTTGAACCCCAGTTCGACAGGAGCATCGCCCTATTCTCTGATCTACGGGGAGGATACTATACTGCCCGCAGAAATAGCAGTGCCATCAGCGAGGGTAGCAATGGCCATCCACACCACACCAGATGAAGTGAGTCGCTCCGTCCGCACATCTAGACACAATAGAAGAAAGAAGGGCGCGGGCAGAACAGTTTGCTGAGGTATATAGGACGCAAACGACTAACTACTACAATCAGGGGGTCAAAGAGAGAATTTTCAAGGTTGACGACCTAGTTGTCAAAATTGCCCCTCACGTACAAAGGAACGCCAGTGCAAGAAAATTCGCAGCAAATTGGGACGACCCGTTTAAAGTTATAAAGGTGGCCGAGAGCGGATACTACGAACTGAGACGAATGGATGGTACCAAGGTTAAATCGCCCATCAAATGCAAATGGTTAAAAAGTTTCCATGCATAAGTTACCTGATGTACAAGCACCTACTTCACATAATAAAGGCCAGTTATCAATAATGAACGATTTGCGAAAGGCTAGGAGATGCTAAAAGCACTCATCTAACTAACAAACTCGCAAAGGCGCAATACCATGCTGCGATCCATATAAAACAAAAAAAGAGGGGGGAGTAGGCGCGTTTAACCCCATCCCACCCCGACTCAATCTCACTTCAACACCGCCACACGACGCGTTTCGACTATTCCATCTCTTGAAAAAAATTAAAAGGAGGGAGTGGGCGCGTTTAACACACGCCCTTCCCACCCCAACAAGGCGAAACATCAAACGCCACGCTCATTCTAAATAAAAAATGATGGGGGAGTAGGCGCGTCTAACCTCTCACTTCAACACCGCCACACGACGTTTTTTGACTTCCATTTCTTGGAAAAAAATAAAGGGAGGGGGAGGGAGGAGCGTTTCGACTATTACTTGTAGAAAAACTCAGGGACCGCGTTCATCTTCGAACACCAAACTGTATTAGGCCGCTACAAACACTAGCTTAGTATCGGACTTTGGACTGGTATATAGTTTAATCCAAATTAACCCTCCAAGCAATTCAGTTGCAATTGTGATCCTTACATCTCTTAAACCTCGC
Organism: Papaver armeniacum; assembly: GCA_023531295.1. Lineage (NCBI taxonomy): Eukaryota > Viridiplantae > Streptophyta > Magnoliopsida > Ranunculales > Papaveraceae > Papaver > Papaver armeniacum. The sequence continues at coordinate 233,324 of JAJJWW010013153.1, forward strand.
AAGGCTCTACGCAATTGATTCCCTTAGCTGACGTCCGTTACAGCCTAAGAGTTGCTTCAACCTAAGTTTTGGATTTTGATACCAACCTTCCTATAACAGATAAGCATATCTATTTTCCCTTTAGATCATTTAGATCAAGGCTTGGAAAACTGTTTGCAATAGACAAAGCTAGCAAACATCACGAATCCGAAACACTTACACTCAATCAGCTGGGAAGCCAGGATTACTAACAACCTCTCAAGAACAATATTAAACCGATCAATTAATACGAGTTTTATATATCTATTTTGAGGAATCACAAAGTCTGAGACGAAGAGAACTTTGCGATTTCTATCTATCTCGTTTTTTTTAATTGGAGATTGACGAAAACCTCGACAATCAATAAGAAAAAATCATGATACACGAACTATCAAGGTAAAGATAGTCGGACCTGGCTTCATGAATCCATAAGTGAAGTCTTTAAGTCGTAAACGTAATTGTGTTTCTCAGAGAAAACCTAGGTTAATAGAGGATGACTCTAGCAAGCAACTACGACACAAAAGTGTCAGGGATTAGAATTATTGTTTGAGCCTCTTTATTTGCTTTGGATTTAAGCTAAGTGTAGTTACCTAAAATCTGAGAGAGGCTAGCAGTGGGATTCTAGGGTTTCTGAAAGTGAGTTACGGGAGGTTGAGCACGAACAATCTTCGCCTAAACCACGCACAGTGGCCGTTCAAAGGCTGATTCAGTCATAGGGAAGAAGGATTAGGGCTGGTCTTAGGGAGGGAAGCAGATGAAGAGAGAGATCAGAGAACAAGTTATTGCTCTGAAAGGTTATAAGAAAGACGATCGTAGCTTGGAAAATAGATGACCTATTTATAGCTAAATTGTCTAATCTCAAGTCGGTGAAGATAAAGATTGCTTTCCGTGCCGTGCGGAACAATTCTACCATCTTTTCAGGAATAGGAATAAACTAGGTTGAGTTTATCTCATTATTCCGCCGCATATACTCTCTTCTGCGGTGAGAAATAAGCCGGGTATTCCTCACACGTGCCGTAGACCGTCAGACCAAAACCCTAATTGATATCCCCCCATTTGTTTGAAGCTGAGTCAGCCTTTGTGATGATGTGTTGAGAGAGAAATATTCTCTTTAGCCGAGTTGGCCAAGATAGAGAGATATTCTCTGATTTGTGAGAATGACTAGGATGAGTCACGTGAAAAGGCATGGAATTCCTTAGGAATCGTGTGCAGAGTGTGAGAGGAGCTGAGGGTGATCTCCCTCTCTCCATGGCCGGTCACATGTGTCATGTGAAAACCGTATTATTGTTTGTGGGTCCATTTGTTGAGAATGCGGTTCTCAAGAGAGCTTATCCACGTTTTTGGATAGCCATGTATAGTTCAGGCTCAATTTACTAGCCGTGAGTGTATTTGAGAGGCTGAGAAATAGGCTCGAGCACTAGGTAAGGCGTGTGCCTATCATGTGAATCTATCCAAGATTTTGAGGAGAGATTTGAATCTCTTTGAGATTTTTGCGGACGTCTCAAAAATCTCTCCCTGATTTTCGCAGAGAGATTTGAATCTCTCCGAGATTTTTGCGGACGGCTCAAAAATCTCTCAGTGATTTCTGCAGAGAGATTTGAATCTCTCCGAGATTTTTGCGGACAGCTCAAAAATCTCTCCGTAATTTCTGCAGAGAGATTTGAATCTCTCCGAGATTTTTGCGGACGGATCAAAATCTCTCCGAAGATTTCTTAACGGATCTGTATCTCTTTGCGGTCAGCTGGGACTCATCCTGGAGAGGCAAAAAAGGCTTAAGGCTTTGTACGCCCGATTAATGTCTCTGCGAGAATTTGGCTCACTTGTCTTTGACCAGCGTATCTTGCAGAGATGTGCTAGGAATCAACTGTGTGTTCATATGATGAGCCAACAAGACCAGTGTATCTTGAAAGGATGTTCTAGGAGTCTGTCGAAAAGGCTCAGAGGTAGAATAACCAGCATATCTCGCGGGGATGTCCTACGAGTTATACGGAAACCTCAGTAAGTCGAGTCAGAGCCTAGAGCAGACATGACCAGTGTATCTCGCGATAATGTACTAGGAATCAGTCTTTGATCTCAAATAGGGTGAGTCGTGCTTACAAGAGATATGCAAATCTTCGCTCTGGGTCATAAGTCCACCGGGGACGTATTTACGCAACTACAGAGCCTACATGACCAACAACATCTCGTTGAGGACGTATACTAGGAATCATGACATCACTATCAGCTATGTCTCACAAAAACATGCTGGTGTTGTGGCTGTTCTGGTTCATAAGTCTGTCGTGGCCTTTTTACGCTCTACAAAACCTACGTGACCAGCAGTATCTCGTTGAGGATGTGCGCTAGGAATCACGGCATCAAGACCAGCAGTGTCTCACGGGGACGTATGCTAGAAATCGTGGCTAAGGATCCCTTGAGGGCCAAGGGCTTAATCTCTCCCGTGAGAGTTGAATTCTGTCTATAAAATTGAAATGACACTTTTGCCCTTTATCCAAATTTCACCATCTACATTAAGTCCCCTACTAAGAGTAGAACCTTGATTGTTCTATGATGAGTATATAGATGGTAAAAAATTATTCGTATGCAATTACAATTCGTTCATCCTTTTAAACTTGCAAAATCCCCGAATTGATGTTTAACATTCGATTGTTATGACTCTGATCTTTAAATTAATTCTGGACCTTGGAATTTCCTGGGACTTTGTGTTGAACGTCAATGACATGATAATGCAGTCTTGATGGGACAAAATTTCTATCTTGGAAGAATGGAATTCGTTAATTAGGGTTTACTCGGTCAAAACCCTAATTTTCTCTCTTTGTGTATCCTTGAGTTTCTGAATAGGCTAGCATGTAGGGAAAATGGAATTTATTGAACGGTTCCTGGCTGGCCTTGATGTTAGTGAAGGGCTGTAATAAAAGATGAACACTTAATTTTGAAGTAACAGAGTCCCTATTCCATGTAAATTCTGAATCCAAGCTTGTACTGTACCCTAATTTCTCTCTTCTTCGCTGATAGACACATTTTTGTGTCTAAGTTGTCCTCAATTTTCTGTATTATTGGTACTCGAATTTGTACTTATTTTGGTGTTTTATGTGTTTGTAGGCATTTTTGGAAAATAAACATTTTTGGAAAATTCGGCTCGAAAAGTTGATTTTGGCACCCGAAGGACACGTGTTATTCGGACTCTAGTTGTTGGTTAAGGGGCACCTCAATTGATAAGGGGCACCTTCTTTACTATTTGCACCCCAGTGCGTCACCTACTAAACTCACCCATCACTGGTTAAGGGGACTTCAACTTCAACATTTCAAAACTGAAAAAAATGCGGGAAAACAAGAACAGAGCTGCGTGATTTCCAGGGCATGAGTTGACGTGATTTTTGGTGACTTTTTCATGGATTTCGATTAATATGGGCCTGTTACAACTAACCAAAGAAGTTATGAGCTTTGGAATCGACAAAATCAGGCTATATTTGGACACACATCAAAACATGGAACTTTGAAAACCCGAGACTGCTGTTTCGGATTTAGAAGTTGGTTAGGGAGATTCAATCGCCAAAATCTGTTGTACTGGTCCTGCTGCAATTAAAAAGGACTGGTAAGTCCATCAAGTTCGAAGAAATTGGGCTGTAATCCTGGATAGAATAAAACAGGGAAGTTTGTTTGGCCGAGAAGACATTCACGGGATTGAATGCACTGAGGCGTGTGCTGCACGTGTTTAAGGGATTCGAGCGGAAGTTTGTATCGTGGAGAAGTTATAGAAAGACATGATGTCATAAACCAACACAAACAGAGCGCGTGAAGAGGTGAAAAAAGGAAAAAAAATATCACGTATCTTGCATGGAGAATAATCAAGAATATTTTGCAATTACTCGAGAGTTTTGGAGTTGTTGTGGGTATCAATAGGTTTCTGGGGTAAAGTAAAGGGCTGTCGAGTGATTGGGGAAGCTACAAAGAAGAATAGGAAGCTGCAGATCAGATTTTTCTGCTGCTGCAGAGAAGAAGAACCTGAAGAACATAATACCGTAAAAGATTGTCGTTTAAAGGGTCTTATATTTAACAGTTTGTAACAGTCAGTTTGTAACGCTATCTTCAGTTTGTGACAAATATTGTAACGGTGAGCTCTGTAACGCCGTGACAGCGTTGCGAATTCCCTGAGTTATATTTTCTTCTTTATAAACACACTTTGAGCAATGAAAAATCATTTTGAGCGTGTTTCCAACAAGAGGAGCTAGACCCCTACGCTGGGACGATGGAGGAATCTGAATTTCATTATGTGGTAAATTTAATTAATTCCTTAATTACTATTTGCACTGATTTTTAATGAATTATGATTTCTATTAATTATTTGTTATTTTGTTTGATGTCGCATGCTTAGTTTTAATTACTTTTGATGCGTCATACTCACAACTTACAACTAATGTTTTATGAAATCTACTTTGGCAAAGAATAGAGTTAATATTTCTTGTGTTTGGAGCTATAAATGTCAACGATTAATTTCTAAAACCCATGTATATGAAAGGCAGTGAAATCCCGAGTCCCAGTACCTATCCATCTTGTTACTATTTTGTGTATATATTTTCTTATTTTTATTTATTTAAGCCTAAAATCAATTTCAACAAAGTCCGAGTGAACGACAACCTTGCTTACCATTATATAAAATTCGATCAATTTTGGCGCCGCCTACGCGGACTTGTGTATAGATTTGTTTTTAGGTTTTTTTTATTATTATTATTTTTGTTCTTTTTTACGCGTTTTGGTATTTCTGTTTGCTTTCATATTTGGAGTGGAGAGAAAGAAAAAGAGAAAGTGCTGAAAAGAAAAGCAAAGCCAAAATAGGAAAGAAAAGAGAGATCCGAACGGAGTGAAGAAGAAAATTTTGTATATAGTGTTATTATTATTTATTTTTTTAGAAACTGTAATTAGGTAATTATTTTTGTAATTTTTATTTTTATTTTTGGACTTTTTAATTTTTGGACTTTTGGACATTATTATTTTTAAAACCCTAAGGAAGGGTTCGTTTAAATAAAACTGCTGCAGGGAAGGACGACGGTTACGATACCGTCTCGACCCCTCGGGTTCGTACACTGACATCGGAGTTGGTGGCTCGAGTTGACTTCAACAGTTCATCCCCCGTCTGGAATGGGAGGTAAGTTTTTCTGAACACCCGCGAATCCCCTGTCAGTGGGTTTATTTTGTGTTGAGAATGTCGAACTGGTATTACAATAGCCAATACAACAAATATACGACTGATTTTCAAAATGGACATTACTTTAACCATAGTGTGAATAGTGGTTGGGAACACCAATCTTTTGAAGGTTATGGCTCATACCATGGGAGCCCAATTACTATCCACATGCCCACCAGTCATACGAGAAAAATTCCTACAATTCCTCTTCTCTAGATGAGGCACATAAGATACTTGAGTCAACGCGTAAGTTACTTGAGTCGACACATAAGATAGCGAACACAGATGAATTAGTTATGGACGAAAGAACTGTTACGTTGAGTGAAACTTCTTTAGAAGATAACCTCGGGAAGTTAGCTGAGTCAACATGTAAGTTAACAGAGTCAACACGTGAGTTTGCTGAGTCAACACGTAGGTTAGAGTTAGAGATGAAAGAAAGAATTGCTCGTATTACTTTGAATTGCCAATACATTGCTTCAAAAATCACCCTTGAAAATGAGGAAAATTTCTATTTACATAATCATGATGACGAGGTTAGAATTGAAAGAAATACTTTAGATAAGGTTCGACCATCTTCATATTACTATGATGATGATGATAGTGTTGATGAAAAATCTGAAGTTTTTAGGCGTAGTGATCAGGAATTTGTTACTCCAATTGAGATTTATAATGATAGTAATATTTCTGGTTTAAATCCAAATAATTTTAATAATTATTCACCTATTCAAAAGGATGAGGATTTGACTAGAATTACCCCCGTTTTAGACGATGTAGTATATCCTTTTTACGAAGCCGATGATAGTTTTGAGGAACGAGTTTATTCTGAGAATATTGTTTTAGAGTATAGCGATTTAGAAACATTAGACTTAGAAAAACAAAATGAACTCGTAGAGATGAGTGAGGATGAACCTGACTTAGAAGAATCAATTGACCATTTCCAGGATTCTGATGACCTAGAAATTAGGGAAGTTGTGACTAGTCTTTCTAGAGACACTGAAAACTCTAAGTTTGGGGGTGATTATTATCCATGTGCTTTAACTCTTAGAAAGGTCCCTCACTTGGGACTTAACATATATGCCTCAACCACTTTACAAGATTATCTTCATACACGTTTTTCCGAACCTCGTGTTGTCCATAAGGAATTTCAGTTGTTAGAAACCCATCCTCTGGTTGATGTGGTTGACCCAGGCTATGATACCGAGATTGATTTTGTTTTCCCGCCAAATATTTTTCTTCCAAATGTGGGAATGTATGAGTTTCAAATGTGTTTGTTATTAAGTTCTGAGACTAAACCTAATTACTTTAGGAGATTAGGGTCAACACATTTGCTTAAAATTGACCACCACTTTCATCGTAGTCAATCTGTGAGTCAAAACTGATTGACTTTAAGGATCCGCAGCTATTTAGGTTATTATTATGTGCTTCTAAGTCTTTACTTAAGTTTTTCCAGACTCTAATACCTGAATCGGATCTTAGCTATGAGGAAATGCGGAATTGCGGTCCATGAAAATATTTTATCTAGACCCAGTTATAGAACCTGAACCACAGCTAGATGTAGTTGTCTTAAACAGGAAACTAGACAAGGGTGTGCTTTATTTGTTAATTTTCTTGGCATGTTGCAGATTCCCTTTACTTGTGATAGCCTTATTTGGTTTTGGTGATCCTCAGTTATTCCAGCCATTACTTTATGATTCTATGAGGTGACTAATTCCTTCCGATGTCTGGCTGAAGACTTTAAACTTAGCACTTCTTGGGAGGTAACACATGCTCATGCAACACGGTAATATCTTTCCTTAACTCTTTTGCTTCAAGTGGTAACAGTTTCTCCTTGTTCATGCTTTTAATTTTATCTTTAGAACATTGAGGACAATGTTAGATTTAAGTTTGGGGGTATGGGAGAAACTTTTTAGTTGCAGTATCAACTCAAGAGTCTAGAAATTTATGTTTATTAAGGTTGGCACTAACCAATCTAAGTGGATGGGAACATCTTGGTTGTAGGATTTGAGGAACCAATCTGATTAGATGGAAACATCTAAAGAGTCTATTCATAAAAGCACAGAGCTCAGGTGTTAGAATTAAAAAAAAAAAAACATGATAGTTTCGCCATATCTCGTTGAATCCTTTTCACCTTCTGTTTTTATTTTACTTTTCTTATAAGTGATTGGGTGAAATAGAGTGATTGAGATACCAAAAAAAAAAAAAAAAAGACCTGACCATCAGACCAACCGGAATAAATTTAATAAAGTCGACCACTGGTACCCTTGTATATGCCAGTTGTGTTGACCTAGAGTTAGGATTATCACCCGCTGGTTCACTTGTATATGCCAGCTGTGTTGATATTAGTCAGACCGGTGTCTCAATCCATTAGGATAGGTTCACCTTAATCAACATCAAAACCATTTACGTATTTCTCTACATCCATCTTCTTAATCTTTCCATGTGATTGGTTGACTCAGGTTATGATGTACACAAATTATCTGAGTAGAGCTCTGTCACTTATATGAATTTTAGTATGCTTGAGTGCAAACTCGTGTACAACAATTGGAATTTCGCGTCAGGGTACTTCCTTCTGTAGACAATGAGAGTATGCCAACCAAGGAGATTCTTTAGTGCCTTCCAAGGTTATGCGTAGATAACTAGGTTCTGGAGTAAAGGTTTTGTGGGTACACCTCTGGTAAATCCTCCGGAGACAACACTCCGCCGCTAGGGCCACCTAGCGGTTTAACGACTTGCTGCACATGCTAAGTGTAGTCATTTTATTTTCTAGATTAGATTTGCTCGAGGACTAGCAAATAATAAGTTTGGGGGTATTTGATAGACACATTTTTGTGTCTAAGTTGTCCTCAATTTTCTGTACTGTTGGTACTCGAATTTGTGCTTATTTTGGTGTTTTATATGTTTGTAGGCATTTTTGGGAAATAAACATTTTTGGAAAATTCGGCTCGAAAAGTTGATTTTGGCACCCGGAGGACACGTGTTATTCGGACTATCGATGTTGGTTAAGGGGCACCTCAATTGATAAGGGGCACCTTCTTTACTATTTGCACCCCAGTGCGTCACCTACTAAACGCACCCCATCACTGGTTAAGGGGACTTCATCTTCAACATTTCAAAACTGAAAAAAAGGCGGGAAAACAAGAACAAAGCTGCGTGATTTCCAGGGCATGAGTTGTCGTGATTTTTGGTGACTTTTTCATGGATTTCGATTAATATGGGCCTGTTACAACTAACCAAAGAAGTTATGAGCTTTGGAATCGATAGAATCAGGCTATATTTGGACACACATCAAAACATGGAACTTTGAAAACCCGAGACTGCTGTTTCGGATTTAGAAGTTGGTTAGGGAGATTCAATCGCCAAAATATGTTGTACTGGTCCTGTTGCAATTAAACAGGACTGGTAAGTCCATCAGGTTCGAAGAAATTGGGCTGTAATCGTGGATAGAATAAAGCAGGGAAGTTTGTTTGGCCGAGAATACATTCACGGGATTGAATGCGCTGAGGTGTGTGCTGCACATGTTTAAGGGATTCGAGCGGAAGTTTGTATCATGGAGAAGTTATAGAAAGACATGATGTCATAAACCAACACAAACAGAGCGCGTGAAGAGGTGAAAAAAGGAAAAAAAATATCACGTATCTTGCATGGAGAATAATCAATAATATTTTGCAATTACTTGAGAGTTTTGGAGCTGTTGTGGGTATAAATAGGTTTCTGGGGTAAAGTAAAGGGCTGTCGAGTGATTGGGGAAGCTACAAAGAAGAATAGGAAGCTGCAGATCAGATTTTTCTGCTGCTGCAGAGAAGAAGAACCTGAAGAACATAATACCGTAAAAGACTATCGTTTCAAGGGTCTTATATTTAACAGTTTGTAACGGTCAGTTTGTAACGCTATCTTCAGTTTGTGACAAATATTGTAACGGTGAGCTCTGTAACTCCGTGACAGCGTTGCGAATTCCCTGAGTTATATTTTCTTCTTTGTAAACACACTTTGAGCAATGAAAAACCATTTTGAGCGTGTTTCCAACATGAGGATCTAGACCCCTACGCTGGGACAACGGAGGAATCTGAATTTCATTATGTGGTAAATTTAATTAATTCCTTAATTACTATTTGCACTGATTTTTAATGAATTATGATTTCTATTAATTATTTGTTATTTTGTTTGATGTCGCATGCTTATTTTTAATTACTTTTGATGTGTCATACTCACAACTTACAACTAATGTTTTATGAAATCTACTTTGGCAAAGAATAGAGTTAATATTTCTTGTGTTTGGAGCTATAAATGTCAAGGATTAATTTCTAAAACCCATGTATATGAAAGGCAGTGAAATCCCAAGTCCCTGTACCTATTCATTTTGTTACTATTTTGTGTATATATTTTCTTATTTTTATTTATTTTCATTTATTTAAGCCTAAAATCAATTTCAACAAAGTCCGAGTGAACGACAACCTTGCTTACCATTATATAAAATTCGATCATTCGCGTCTGACTCCTTCGACACTCCGGAGATGCTTGACAAGGCTTGGAAGCGGCATCTATCTTGTGGGGTCAGCACCTTGCATGTTGAGAACTTGTTAAATTTCTTGTACCAATCAGACACCCCTTTTCTGAGAGAAAATGCCTATCTTCGAAACCAAGGGTATTTTCGTTAAAAACAATGAGCCTGATTTTTTCTTTGGCATGAGAGAGACATGGAGATTCCCTAGGAATAGTCACATCTTTAAAAAGGGATTGGCGCGTTTCTGGTCTTGGTTTTGGAAATCATGAACTCGAATTCCCTGTTCTGAGCCAGATTCCCTTTATTTTCTCTGAAATTTTAATCCTGTTCTTCTTCCACTTAGAGAACTCACGTGAATGAGGCCTTTGGAATGAGTATATGAGAGCTTGGTCAGTCTCTAGCTGCATTAAAGCTTCCTCCTTTGAAAATACTCAAAACTACAATACAAGGGTATTTTGGTCAAAATCCCTTATGAGCTCATATTTTTTTTGTTGAAGAGCAATGAGCTAAAAGGGATTGAGAGAGGCTTAGAGAACCCTCTAAGAAAATATGAGAGGCCCGGTCTCATCTCTTTTAGAATAAATCCCTTTTTTTTCACAAAATTCTTGAAATTAGGGTTTTTCGTCAAAACCCTAATTCTCTTCGACTTTCGATCCCTCTGAAAAAAAATCCGAGAGAATAAATCACGTCCCATTGGACTAGGATAACATCCTCATGCATGAAAAGGTCTTGGACCCGACTTGGAAGAGTTTTGGAAGTAGAAAAGTCCTTGGTTTCCTTATTTGAGCCAAATTAGGGCTATTTTCCTTAAAACCCTAATTCTCTTTCAAATTTTCTCGTCCAAAAAAATTATGAGGGAATGGATGACGTCCCATTAGTCTTGGAGAGTGTTTACACGAGTATTTAAAATCTTGGCCACGGCTTGGAGGAATTTCTTGAAGGAGGAAAAGCCTAGGTTTCCTTATCTGAGCCAAATTGCCTTAATTTCCTCTTTTTGCACTAATTCCTTTTCCTTTTGCTTGAGAGATTCCCTTTCGAGATAGGACTAAAAATATAACTGTTTTCCACCTCTTTTGGGCGTGTACTAGGTATGGAGAGATCGGTCCATTCTTTTGAAAAATCCTATTTGTACTGAGATTCCATTTAAGAGCCGAACTCTTCCGTCTTTTCCTGAAACTTCTTTTTTGCTTGACTTGAACTCTAATTGGAAAACCGTGTGTATGGGTCTGATGCCATGAGTGGATAAGAACTTGATCATCTCTCTTCAATCATCTCTTATGCGTAATTCTTCGACCATAGAATCAATAGAAGTAGTCGTATTTGTCAAGGATTCTCTTCGTTTAGGTGTTCGTCATAATACTTCAGATTTGAGACACTTAGGGAGAATGAATGTAAAATATTGATACGGACTACGATTTAAGTAACCAGCCCCAAATTTGAAAGAAAATAGGATAGGCTTTCTAACTCAAAAACAATGACTCGATTCCGAGGTTTGTTTGGACAATCAAATCCGTGTATACTTTTGACTTCAGTAATCCCGTATAAAATTTCAGGAGTTTTTCAGATTGAACTTACTTCGATGTTGGGACCACATATCTTAGATCACTTGTCCGTTTGAGGCACCCTTTGGATATGTTGTAGCAGAGACATAAAGAAACATATTTTCTCAAGATATTACTCCAAAATCCCTTACGAATTTTCGTTAGTTAGCGCGTTTTCCCACGACAGTTCACAACAATCCTTATTGTAAGAGGATTCATGTATTCCTTGGACCTTTGCATATTATGACGTATTGAGTGTGACTCCTGGGATATTATGAATTCATTAACTTTTCTTATGTTAGTATAAGACATGGCTTTGGTCTCTGTGAACCCTAATCCCACCTGTGAAGGAAATTCAGTCGCCAAACCTTAATTTGCCTCTTGCACTTTCATATCTTTGATATACCTTGCTTGATTCCATCTTCTTTTATAGACTCCTGACGTGGGAATGACTCAAGATGTACTTGCTAGAAACACAATAAAAATATCCTCCATTGACGATGCTTCCGCCGCCCATCAGTCCCAAGCTTTCAGTAATTCTCGCTTCGAAGAAACCCGAAGAGACGGAGCACAACCATTGAATATTGTTGAATAACCTATTGCAGGTTTTGATTTTGCCGGTCCTAATGCAATCCTGGATTCAAATGAAATACTCGTAGGAGGATTCGGTGTTGCTACCAAGTATGCCGAACTGTACCGGCCGATTCGAAAGGAGTCCTTGTTGCGTTTGAACTCTTGATGTATCGAGACTATTAGGAAACGGCCAATTGGACTTTTATGACCTAATTAATCTTCCTTAGCTTGTGGTAGGTCGTGAATTTGATCCCCTTGAGCCAAAACGCATCCGTGGCGTGCTAATACGTTTTTATCCTTAGTTACGAAAAAACATGTCTTCTCTTGATTCTTCATGGAAAGTATGGACCCAAACAAATATGTGAGCATCCCATGAGATGTGAGATGAATTCCTTGATAAGGATAAGACTCTAGGCATGAGGTTAGGCTTGGAGGGATTAGGAGAGGACAAGTATTGAAGGGATTGGATGAGACAAAACTTTAAGGGATTGGACTAAAGCAAACCCTAGTCGTGCGTTGTTTCTCCCTTGATTTTAACTCATGTAATTTGAACTTTGCAGCTTTATCTAATCTTATCTTTGTTTGCAGAGCACTCTTCATGGTGAGAATGAGTTCTCCCTTGGTAGTATGGAGATGAGGCGAGCTTCGAAAATTTCAGAGGGCTTTCAGAAAGAGATTCGGGGTGCAGAGACAACTGACCGGCATGAGGGTGATTTCACGAAACCCATGTCTTGACTTCAGATGAGACACTTGACGACGAATTTAATATCATGAGAATGATAACTCTGAATGGTCTTGCTTCTGATAATCTTGTAAACTCTGGAGGGGCTCATGGTAGTCAAAGAGATGGATCATGATAACTAGGCGGATCGAGATGCATAGGCCAAAGTGAAACAGCCGAACATGAAGCAAGAGATTTTCTTTAAGGACCGTCATTCTTTAGGGTTGATATTTTCCCTCTCTGGATCTTTTCTGTATGCATCTCGTAAAGGAAGGTGACCCTCAAGAGTTCTTAATTTGTGCAAACCCTAGCTAGCTCTGTTGCGTATGCGAGTAGATGAAAACCCCGAGTAAAATTCGTAATAGAAAGTCCTTCCTTGCACGATCTTCACTCTAGAGGCTCTAGAAACTTCGTTTGGCATCCGATTTTAGTGGTTGACCCCAAGTTTCGAACAGAAAAGACCTGCCTTTCATCTATTATATAAAATTAGGATTTGGAGATCATTTTTTTTTTCCGGTGATAAGTCCGTGTGAATTTGAACTCAAAAATATAGGGTTTCCAGTGTTTTGATCATATCTATTGGATTGTATTTCGGAACGTCGGGCACGTTTAACATGCGCTAGCATGGACATAGACATACATTTATCTTTGGGTGCACCATCAAATTCTCTAGTATTTGTACCAGTTTGTTTAGGTGGATGAAATATGAGCAGTTTCAGTACAGGAGATACCGCAGGATCGTTTTCACCCATCACAAACCCTAGTTTATCTTGTGCGTGAATCTTGAGCAGAGTAACGATTCTAACGCGTTGGGGTAATCTCACTACATGCTTCCTCTATGAAATCATTATACAGGGTTTTGTAAAACCTAGCTGTTTTGGGGTAAAAACTGATTCTGCTGTTTTTGGTAAATTTGGGTGTGTTGATGAGAAACGAATTCAAACCCTAAACAAATGTACTGCACGGGAGTACTTTAGATTCGAGAGATCAATCTATAAGACTCTGGCCTAAACCAAGAAATGGCCGTTCCAGATTCAATTCGGTCACAAGGTGAAGGAGAAGGGTTGATCTTAGGGAGGGAAGCGAAGAAGGTGTTTGATATCAGAGTGTTGAATTATGAAGGTGTGGCTGTTTATGACTTGTGTATCAGAAAATGGTTTCTGGCTACTTGTGTTTATAACACTTGTGTTCTCTCCGTTTTTGTTTAAATAGGTCGAAAACCTATTTATACAAGTCTGAGCGCAACCCTGATCTCATAGGAAATAGAGAAAATTAAGTAGTGGAGTAGTGGAGTTGTGTAATAGGTGATGATCATTACGTGGTCATATCTTCACCCACTAATTTCACCGTTGTTAATCGTTCGTCTTTTCCTGACACGTTCTCATAATGGACGCGTTGCACGCCTCACGTTGTAAGCCGCCAGACCAATACCCCAGTAAGTATCCCCCAGTTTGTGACATGTTTGATGTCTCGAATAAGTGGGTCAAGTCGTGGGACTTGCCGCGGAGAATAGCATATGGTGATATTAGGTGAAACAACTAAGTTGTTTATGAAGCCGGCATAAAATATCGTATGTATTTGATGCATGTGAAGCATCGCATTTAAGCAGCTCAAATTAATCGATGTGTATGAAGCATCATTGTTTTAGAGATTGATTGAATAAGTCGCGGATAAGCATCTTAAAGGAGGTAGCATGATCGACCACCTTTGGGTGATCGTTTGATGGCTCCAGGGACACGCCATCACTTGGTCGATCACTGCTCGTGGAGGAGGGGTGGCCGGTGATCATGGCGTCACCCTCCTGACTAAATAGAATCTGATCTAAACCGTCCGACCAAGCTAGCAAAGTTGGTCGGACAAGATGATTCACGGCAGTTGAATGCTGCCACTGATTATATTTTAGGGTTTGAAGCTGCACGGCCAACCCCTCTTTGGGCGAGCGTTCCGGGACATCGAGCCCTAGTTCGAACAGGTCGGTTGGCCATGTGTAGAGGTGGGTCAACGGTGATCACACTGACATCTTTGGGGTCTCCTGAGATTGAATCTAAGCCGCTCAACTAGGCCGGCGAAGATGGATGCACTACACCAAATTCCCGGATTCGTAACAGGAATTCGTAACGGCTTCGTGACCGTTACAAAATTCCTGTTACAAATGGCCGTTATAAAATATTCGTAACAGGCTGTAGCCGTTACTAATTTTTTAGAAATTAGTAACATTGATAAGCCGTTACGAAATTTTTTATAAGTGTGCCAGTCACACGCTTGGTCACACCCGGGTCGTAACACCCTGAGTTTGTGTGTGTGCCATTAACACGCGTACTATTATAATTCCACCCAAGATGTATAACACCAGAGGATATTTCCTCCCATGCGTGTGTCAATCACATGCGTGATTTTGAGGACATAACCCTAGTGAAATCGATATCGAGTTTCATTATTTTTTTTTTCTCTTTTCTCTTCTGCCTCTCTTCTCTTCCTCGCAGCAGATGAAACCCTAGTGAAATCTCTTGAATCTGTTCAATAATTGAACCCTAGTGAGTGTTTTTCAATCTTCAATCATCGAACCCTAATGAATCGATGAAACCATAGTAAGGGTTTTTTAGTCTTTTTTTTTTTCGATTTTAGGGTTTCTTTTGGTTTTCAATTTTCAGGTGAGAGTGGTGGAGCTTTCATTTTCTCTGCAAAAATCTCTTCAGGAGAAAGCTAGGGTTTCAAAAATCAAATCAATCCTTAGCTTAGATTAGCTCAAGATTTAGAATCGTCCATACATGTTATGTAATGAGTTTGATTTAGGGTTCATCCTTGAATCGGTGAAGAAAACAATTATGGGTTTTTTCTTTGGGTGTTTTCGTGTTAAAGATGAGAACCAAAATCATCATATCATCTCTGATTCTTCCAACAAAGTGAGCAAATCGCCTTTACATCTCGGATTTTTTCATTTTTGTTTTCTGATTTTTTTGAGATTGTGAGTAACTTTTTTGTTTAATTGCAGAAAAATCCTTTGGTATCTAGGAATCGTCTAGCAGCTTTACTCTTATCTGAATCTCAAGGTGGTGACTCTGATTCTCATACCATTAACGGTATGGTTCATCAATTGTAAATCTCTACTTTGAATTCGATTCTTCATTTTTATAACTTAGAGTTAAATTCTGGATATGGGTTGAAATGTTAATTATGGGTATGTGTTGATGAAACCATTAATATGTTTCATCAACCCTTAATTTAGAGTGATGTTACTGGTTTCAAGTTTATGTTTCTGCATGTTCAGGTTACTGATGAAGATGGTTATTTTTTCTTTCTTCTTGCCCTAATTCTTGTTTTTTTTTTTTTTTGTTTATCATAGTTTTTGTGAAATTGATGGTTTTGTATTCCTCTGATTGTTGAGTGTATTAGTAGGAGTTGATCGATTCTTGTAGGTTTTTATTTTATACTGAGTTGATTACTTTTGAAATGGTCCTATAATTTGATAATGGACGAATAATTTGGGTTTTAGTTTAATTTTGCCAAAATAATAGTACAAGGATTGAAATAATGGTGAATTTCGGTTCTGGTGGAAGTTGATTTCTTGAATTTATAAGAGACTTTGTAGCTAGGGTTCTTGTTTCAATTATATCCTTTTGCTTTTGTTGCCAACTAGTGTAGGAATGTGTAAGTTCTTCATCGACTAGATCAGCGTTTCTGACAATTTTACTTGATTGATCCATAGTGAAGTACTTCTTGCAAGTTATGTTTGTAATGGTGTGTAGGAATTGGTTTGTTAATTCATGGCGCTGTAATTTCATCTGAATATAACATCAAGTGGAGAAGGGTTTATTATTATTTTCCTGGTGAAAAGAATAACTACAAGTATAAAACTGTTGCATTAATTGTATATTGCAATGCGTTTTCTTCCTAATTAAGTTAACACGACGAGCTACAATCCATTTTAGGTAGTTACCATCTTAAGTTTTTTCATTGTAGTAAGTATCTATATTGGGCGAAGGCTCTCATTTTTGTATGTCGGCTCTTGCGCTCTGTTAGGATTAGGTTTCATTTTAAGAACCCTTTAAGCTTTGATGAACATTTTAACAAATTTTATTACAGAACATTAGGACTAAGCCTGGGTTACTTTTATTTTATGGAACAGGTTGACTTTTTGGTCTCCTTTGAAGTTTGGTTGGTTACTTGCACTACTTGCGCTTCAATGGTTATATCATTATCTTTACTTTTATCATCCTGGAAAGAAATAATTGTGAATAGAGGTACGGTTGGAATTACGAATAACGGCGAAGAAGTTATAGTTAGGACCATTAGTTTCAATAGAAAAGATGGTGAGATCATTGTTAGGAATGTTAGTTTTAAGAAGACAGATAATTTGGAAAGCAATTCGTAATTATTTTTTTGTGTCTGATGCTAAGATGGTAATGGAGGAATTAGAAAGGTATTATTATGTTGCATCCTCTAAATTTAGTGTGCATATCATTAGCATCGCTGTTCTTGGAGTGCAGTTAGCATTTTGGAGACGAGTCTTTTCAGTTTTGTACCACTGTGTACAGCATTTAGAAATCACATATAGCAATTTTCCTGCTTTTTCTTTATTGCCTATCTGTTGCTGATCTAATTTTATTATCGAATTGGTTTCTTTTGGAGTTATTCTGTTAATGGATTGCATAGATAGTTTTCTTGGGTTTATTTCCATCAACTGTGATGGAGGTTTACTCATTAATTGAAACAGAGACTGTGATATGGCTCATGCACAAGGCTATTCTGGATTCCAATTGTTGGATCGTCATATCACTTCTCTGAGTGTTGTCTCTTGCAAGAATAATTAATTGGGTCGTAAGCTTTTTGTGTTTTTTCAATCATTGGATGCGGATGGTGTAGGTTAGCCTGTCAAGGTTGTAGACTTACTGAGCTGCTGTGATATTTAGTCATTGTGGTTTATAAGTACTGATTTTCCATGATTTTCATTATTATTTATATATATGATGTGTGTATAAATAATGTTATGCTGTTTTCTTGATGACAAGTGGTTCTGGTATGTGTTTCAGGGGTAGCTATTGATGTGAAAGCAGTGAATTTTCAGTTTAATCTCTTGCAGGAGCGGAAATTTCTGATGTTCAGTTGACATTGATTACTTGATGCATTTCCCATGCTCAGGGATGTCTAGGTTCTTGGATGAAAAGTTAACTCAAAGAAGGTTAATATTAGATGCATTTATTTCCTTTAGCATATGGCAGCAATGATAACAACAATATTACATTTTTTTCTTCTGTACTTGGTTCCGAAATACGATCTGTATAGCAAATGAAATGTGATTTTGTCGTCGTAGCTTTAGGCCAGTTAGCTCGTATTGCCATATTGGTTAAACTTTGAAATGATGCTTCTCTTATTGATTTCTGTACTTTGTTCCCAAGTACGATCTGGATAGCAAATGAAAATGTGATTTTGTCATCGTAGCTTTTGGCAAGTTAGGTCGTAAATGTTCCTTTTCGTATTGATTTCTTTCCTTGGCTTTTATTCTTTTGACTTAATGGGTAGAGCTTCTTTACGGGATAATTGGTAGTTACTTCATATTTTAGATTAAGTGAGGCAAGTTACAATCATTGGTAAGAGAGTATTTGTGATATATTGCATCCTAATCGGTGACACGTGTGTAGGAAAAGCCGCTTAGGAATTTGCGGGATAATTTGCTTCTGATTAATTTTCATTCGATCTGGTTCTTTGCCATTCTCAAATGTGGATCTGAATTATACACAGATTGAACATGCATCGACCAGACTGGTGCAATCATGCACTGTCATATAGGAAGCGCATATAAGTCAGGTCTTTACCACATTTGGATCAACTAGATTCATATAAGTCCTTTTTTCCGATCAACTAGATTCATGAATTTTGGAAAATCCTATTAATTCGGTCGGTCGTCCCACCGTGGCATCGGTCATCTAGTACTATGTAAAGTATCCACTGATATTGGTATGAGAAATGGTGCACTAGTAAATGGTTCCTACATGGTGTTAGTAAAGGACCATTACCATGTCCCTAATGACATGTCGGTAAATATCATGTCTATGACCAGATCATTACATTCAAGCATGAAATAGTGGAATGGCCTGACTGATGAGTTAGTTAATCGCCTTTTCATGGGTATGTATATATTGAAGAACTGAGATACCTTTTACTCTGAACCATTTGTCATTGTGTTCTTCTAACACTAAATCTTATTTTATCTTATGATGCATAACCAATTAGGTTCATCAATTAGGTTCATCAATTAGGTTCATCTGGACTCAGTTTCCTTCAAATTTGATGAATTCATTACTGCTTGGGGATGCAATACAAGATCTTCCTGAACTAAGCCAATTTGATATATGCTTTCATTGATTTTATGTAGTGTTTAAGCTGAACTTGTACTGACCTAAGTGAGAATGAACTGAACGTACGAAGTTTCTATGGAGGCTTGAGCTGAACTTATGCATTATATTTTCAAAGCATGAAAGTTGATAATAGAAAACTGAACTGTTTTATTAAAATTCCTTGAGCACGTGGTTCTAGTAGAGGCTTGTGTAGGCAATGATGACCTCTTCCATGCATAACTATTGGCTATTGAACTTGGGTATCCTATGTTTTTTAGTTGGTTTTGTTGTTGCTGCTGCTGTTAACAACAACATATGCATGCTTGATGTTTTCTTCCTTATGAGATGACTGCAGAATTCGTTATTTTTACTTTAAATATTTTATTCCTTGTTTTTGTATGGCACTAACTTTCCTTGAAATACAGGTCACTTGAGAAGACACCTTCTTCAACTGCGTGGCATGCTGTTTCAAAATGGACCATGTTTACTGTCTACTACAAACCAAGGTATGTGGTTAGTGGTTACACAATTTTGACAGACATTTAGGAGTTTAGTTGCCACACGAGCCTTGTGTTCCATGGGCTTTGTCCTTCCATCATGCACATTTACACTTCTCTGAATGCTAATGTAAGGTATTGTTGTTTGATGGGTATGGGAGTGTTCGCGCGAAGTTGTAGCTGGGATTAGGTATACAATTTTCTTAGTTACTGAATATGTTCATGATCTTTGTACTACAAAGAATTTGTATTCCCTTAGGACATAGGAATGAACTTATAGTGATATAAGTGAGAATGAACTGAACTTAGGAAGTTTCTAAGTATTCCCTTAGAAATTTTTTGGTACTTAGAATTTGTTTTCTTTCTTAGATATGAATCGAATGTGTATTGATATGAATTGAATGAGTATTGATGTGAATTGATTGAAGACACTATTATTAAACTTGGATGATGAACGGATTGAAAGAGTTATGCAGGATATTTGGAATTTCGGCTTATTTCCGGCAGAAAATGAACTGCCAGTCAGCCTTGACCTGGTCAAATTTAGTCTACATTGACCAATTTTGACCAGTTTAATGTTGACTGGCAGTAATTTTTTTGCTGTTACGAAAACATTCGTAACGGTTGTAAGCTGTTTCAAACTGCCATGTAGTAACGGATCTGGCCTGTTACTAATGTGCTACGTAGTAACGACTGGGGGATGTTACGACCACGTTGTTACAAAAAAATTGTAACGGCCTTGAGCTGTTACCACGTGTCAAATTCGTAACGGCCCTCAGCTGTTACTAGAGCCGTTACAAACAAAATTCGCAACGGCCCCATTGCCGTTACGAAAAAAATATAACCAAGAGCCGTTACAACCCGTTTTAGTAACGGCTCAGTTCTGTTATGAATCCAAGAATTTGGTGTAGTGATGGTCGCGATTGATTTGCGACAGTAGGGCATTGCCGCAAACGCAATTTTAGGGTTTTCAAAGCAGCGCGTTCACCCTACTTTGGGCGAACGATTTGATGCGCTCTGGTTTTGTAGTGGTGAGGTCGATCGACCAAGGAAGGAGTTGGGCCAACGGTGAACACGTCGGCATCTCTTTGATCGCTCGAAATGCGATCCAAGTCGTCCAACTAGGCCGGCTAAGTTGGACGGACGTGATGCGTTTCGAGACCGCTTTTGTCGGTCTCAATTCGTTTGAGCTATTTTATGCAGCGTGAACGCCCTTGTTTGGGTCGGCGTTCGAAGCACTTGCGAATGAGGGTAATAAGACTCAATCGACTAGGGCACTAGTGGGCCCGCCGGTGGTCACTATGGTGATTGCCTAGTTTCGCTAGGAAGAGTCTAAACTTGTTAAATCGCGTGGCCAAATCGTGTGGCCGTGATTGTTTTTTGAGACTGATATTAACAGTCTAGATTTTCTTTAAGAATAAATATGTGTTCGATCAAGCTAACTTTAATTAAAAAAGTGTGTGAACGCGTTGATCTCCCAGAGAGCGATGTAGCCTGTATGAGTATTTTTGTGCAGATCCCAACACTGGCACTTCGGGAGATTCATGCTACTCTGCTGAGAGTGAGCATTAATCGTCATGTCATGTCAATATTGAGAGTTCGACTGGGAACATAGCACATGTAAATTCTAGGCAAGTCAAGTATTAGCAAATAATGCCGGCAGAAAATGGAATTCACAGAATATTCGGGATTGCTACTACGCGCACCATTCTGAGTGAATTTCATATTTATACTGAGTCGCTCAATACATATATACAAGCCTCTAACCCGGTGCATACGCACCGAGAGTGAGTAAAGCATTTGTGTTTAAAATTTGCATTAATTAAGATTAATTTGAACTACAACCTCATCAGGAGATTCAATACCTTGGTTTATGATGAAAAGATTGCACGAAGTCAAAGTATACCTTAGTTTTTAAAGCGAAATGACGTGAAACAAAGAATAAGTATACGGTATACGTTTTAAACATGTTGGCTTAAGAAGCTAGGTGATGTCGTGTTTAATTTCTCTAAACTCAGTGTTTCTTTTGTTCATCATGGTCAGCATATTACATTACAAGGGGTAACAAATTCACCGTCACTACTTATGATGAGTGGGTCAGCAGTTAAGAAATTTCTAGAAAAAACTACTCATGGCCTCATTGGTCATCTCTTTTCAGTCTCAACTACTCCTATAACCCCTCCAATACCTGCACCTTTATTACCTTTGTTATTTGAATATAAGGATATTTTTGCTGAGCCTACTTCATTACCACCTCACAGAACTTTAGACCACTCAATTCCCTTGAAACCAGACTCTCAACCTCCAAACCAAAGACCTTATAGATGCCCTTACATTCAAAAAGGAGTTGTGGAACAACTAGTGAAAGAAATGCTTTCTTCTGGAATCATACAACACAGCCACAACCCATTTGCTTCACCAATTCTTCTTGTCAAAAAGAAAGATAATACTTGAAGATTTTGTGTTGATTACAGAAGACTCAACAACATCACTATTAAGGACAAGTTTCCTATTCCAATTGTAGATGAGTTGTTGGATGAGCTACAAGGATTTCTGTTTTTGTCTAAGTTGTATTTAAGAGTAGGTTATCATCAAATACTTTTGAACCCAATGGATATATACAAGACTGCATTTAGAACTCATCATGGGTACTATGAGTTCAAAGTCATGCCATTTGGTTTGACCAATGCACCTGCAACATTTCAGGCACTTATGAATGAAGTCTTTGCTCCTTACTTAAGGAAGTTTATTTTGGTCTTTTTTGATGATATTTTGGTGTACAACTATTCCATGTCTGAGCACGTTGAGCATTTGAGAATAGTATTTTCCTTACTCAGACATCACCAGTTATATGCTAAGATTTCAAAATGTTGTTTTGGTCAATCACAGTTAGAATATTTGGGCCACATTATCACTCCTGCTGGGGTTTGTGCTGATCCAAACAAGATTGCAGCAATGCAGAGCTGGCCAATTCCAACTTCTATCAAAGAATTAAGAGGCTTTCTGGGTTTAACAGGGTATTACAGGAAATTTGTGAAGAATTATGGTGCAATCTGCAATCCACTAACTGATCTTTTGAAGAAAAATTCTTTCATTTGGACTGCAGATGCCACTTTTGCATTTGAACAACTCAATCTAGCCATGTCCACAACTCCAGTCCTTGCATTGCCTGACTTTTCTAAGCAATTCACTGTTGAAAGTGATGCAAGTGAGACATGTCTTGGTGTTGTCTTAACTCAAGAAGGTAAACCAATTTCTTTTTTCAGCTCTCCTTTAGGACCAAGAGCTAGAGCCTTATCTACATATGAAAAGGAATTTTTAGCTATAGTTAAGGTTGTACAAAAATGGAGGCATTATTTACTAGGCAGCAAATTCATTATTCAAACTGATCATCACAATATTCAATACTATTTAGAACAAAAAATCACAACAGTTTTACAGCAAAAGTGGTTGATGAAATTGTTGGGATATGAATATGAGATTCAGTACAAAAAGGGTAAAGAGAATATAGTTGCTGGTACTTTATCTAGAAGACCAGCCCCTTCTGCAACTTGCTCTGCCTTATCTATGTCTCAACCATCTTGGGTCCAAGACTTACTTCAAAGCTATATTGGTGATGACAAGGTACAACAACTTATTGCTCAACTACTTGTATCTGCAGACTCTGTTCCACATTATACTTACAAATATGAAATATTGAGATACAAAAATAGGATATATGTGGGTGCTTGCAATGGGGTAAGAGCCACAATTTTAAATATTGTTCATACATCTGCTGTTGGTGGTCATTTTGGCATCCAAGCCACTTATGTTAGGGCCAAGTTCCATTTCTTTTGGCCTAAAATGAAGCATGAGATCATCTTATTTGTCAGTGAATGTGACATTTTCCAAAGAAATAAAGGTGAATGCTCTTTTCCATCTGGTCTGCTGCAACCTCTTTCAGTCCTGAGCAAGCATGGCAACACATCACCATGGATTTCATTGAAGGTTTACCCATGAGTGACAGGAAAAGTGTTATACCAGTGGTTGTTGACTGACTAACAAAGTACAGCCATTTTATTGCCTTACAACACCCTTATACAGCTGCTTCTGTGGCTAAAGCCTTCTTGGATCAGGTATTCAAATTGCATGGTCTCCCTTCTTCCATTCTGTCTGATAGAGATAAGGTTTTTACTAGTCACTTCTGGCAGGACTTATTTAAAGCTCTGGGTACTAACTTGAATCTCAGGACTGCTTATCATCCTCAAACTGATGGCCAGTCAGAGAGAGTTAATTCTTGTTTGGAAACTTACTTAAGGTGCATCACTGAACACAAGCCTACTAAGTGGTGTCACTGGTTATCTCTTGTTGAATGGTGGTATAACACTAGTTATCATACTAGTTTGAAAATGACACCTTTCCAGGCCCTATATGGTTATCTCCCTCCACACATGGCTTTCCCATCAACAACCACTACTTCTGTAGCTATTGTGGAGTCATATCTCAAGGATAGGGAGGCAATGCTTGATCTTCTGAAGGAATCCCTACACAATGCTCAAGCAAGAATGAAATTCTTTGCTGATAAATCAAGGCAAGACAGAACCTTTGCTGTGGGTGACTTGGTGTATCTGAAACTGCAACCTTACAGACAAGCTTTTGTGTCACTAAGGAAGAATTTCAAGCTGTCTGCAAAATTCTATGGCCCTTTCCTTATCTTACAAAAAATTGGACCAGTAGCCTACAAGCTACAGCTTCCAGATCAGGCCAGGATTCACCCTGTGTTTCATTTGTCTCAATTGAAACATCACATTGGTAAAAAACACATTCCATCTCCTACGCCGCCTATTGTTGATCATGCAGGTGAAGTGATAATGGTTCCAGCAAAAGTCTTACAACACAGAACCATCACTATTGGCAGAAGGCAAGTACCAAAAGTGCTCATTCAGTGGACTAATTCTACTCAAGAGGAGGCTACTTGGGAGGATGTTGCTACCATTAAGTCACACTTTCGCAACTTTATCCTTGAGGACAAGGATAATTTCCAGCAGTATGCAATGTCATAGTCCTTTAGCCTTATGGAGTACTAGGGTCTGCCCTTATTAATTGAGTGGGTGCTCTTATAAGATGTTAGTTATTGGTTAGTCTTATATTGAGTGTTGACCGATCAGATAGTGACATGTGTCGACTATCTGATCGTTGTTGTTAGGTCTTCACTTCCTTAAATGTCTAAGAACCTCTTCTCTATTTAATTAATGAGAAAATACCTGCATATTAGTTTAGTAGTTGTGTTCATTAGGAACTTAGATTTAATTTCATTAACTCTTGATTCCCAAATTGTACTGAGTACAGTACAGCATCACTGAATCCCAAGTGCTATTAAACATCTTCTATGAGGTTTTAGCCTTTACTTATATTGTTCCTGCTATTTGTTACACACAAGTAGTGGATAAGAAGCTCTCTAATACCTTTTGTGTAGTGTTCCATGTTTTTTTTAATTTTATAACACGTTATCAGCACGAAAAACCCATCCAAAGAAATTAAAACTATAACTATGATAGATTAATTCAATCCCCTAAATAAGTTTGTGCTGATAACGTGTTGTAGAATTAAGGGAATCAGAGAATACTACTTGAAAGAGAGTTGAAAGAATTGTAGGGAACATCATATGAGTAAATTTGTGTGTAAACTACATGTAGCTTGTTAAAACAAGTTATTGTAAATAGTGTTAGTTGTTGCTTATTGACCCATGAGTGGTTGTAATAGTGCTAGTAGTACTTGTAGGGTGGTTGTAGGGTGGATTGTAGGTGTCCTTATTTTCTTCCTCCCTTTCATGACAACACGTTATTGTATCTAGACTAGAAGACGTGTTTCTCTTTCCCTTTTGCACTCTATATATTTACATCTCATTGTAAAGAATGATATACGAATTATTAAGTGAGAACCTTAAGTTTGAGTTGGTATCAGAGCCTCCCATGGTAGAGGTGAGTGCTTCTTTAGAGTGACTACTATTTACATATTAAAGTTGAGTGCTTCTTTAGATTGAGTGCTGCTTACTGCGATTCTTATTCCGCTACTTAAGGTTCTTCTTTTATTTGATTCTAAAGAAAATTTCAAGTAAGATTCATTTAAACTTATTAGGTCTTATCACTTTGTTCTGTTAAAATAATTTTTTTGTCTTAAGTTTCATTTAAACATACGGGGTCTTACTGAATTGTTCCGGTGAAAGAAATTTTTTCTGAATCTTTATCTTTTTAACCCTATTGACTGGGTGTTACTATTTTTTATCTTTTGAACCGTTTTCTTTCTGTTAAAGGAAAGAAATTTTATTATCATCTTTGGAAAGTTTCTTATCAAGATTCCTTGTTTGCAAAACGTTAACTGGAATTATTATTTTTTCTAATCCTTTTAACTTAACCTTATGTCTACCGGTAATGAATCGGGCGCTATTGTTACTCCTGTGATGAACACCTTGTCTCCACAAGAGCCAACTTCAATTCCCTATGACGTAAAATTAAATGACAAAAATTTTACTAGTCTGTGGTCACAAGTTGTGATTATGTTTGTCTCAAGTAGAGGCAAAAAGGGGTATTTAACTGGTTCAACTTCACGACCCACTAAAGGAGAACCTACGTACGATGATTGGTGTATGAAAGATTCTCTTGTAAAAGGTTGGGTTGTTGGTGCCATGGAACCGGAATTAATGAATGTTTTCATTCGTTTGCCTACTGCGAAAGATGTTTGGGATGCAGTGAAACATATGTATTATGAAGGAGCTGATAAGTCAATTATTTATGATTTATCCCGTAAGGCTATGGCAACAAAACAAGCAGGTAGACCGGTGGCTACATTTTTTTCTGATCTTACGGTTATTTGGCAAGAACTTGATTATCGTAAACCAATCACCTTTACTCAAGCAGACGTAATTAAAATTCGAAAAGCTGAGATTGATGAAGAACGGGTTTATTTATTTCTTGCCGGTCTTGATGATACTTATGATTCTGTCAGAGGAGAAATACTTCGTAGTACTCCACTTCCTGGACCCGAAATGGTTTTTTCTATTGTGAGGCGCGAAGAACAACGTCGTAGTACGATGATGAATCCAGTTGTTTCCCCTCAAATAGCTATGGCAGTAAACAAATTTGGGAATTTTTCTTTGTCTCAACAATCTTCCTCAACAAATACAAACGGAAAATGTACTTATTGTGGAAACAGTAAGCATACTGTCGAAAACTGCTTCAAGAAGATTTGTTATCCTGAGTGGTGGAACAGTCGATCAAAAACAGAGAAAGGAAAAGGAAATGCAGCTATTTGCTCAACTGATATGACAACGACATGAGCGATATATACTCAAATAGTTGATGAACTTCCATCGACTACCGATCATCTCATTCCACAAGAGTCAGGTAATATTGGCCTAGCTCTAATAGCTGCTAACTCAAAAAAGGATCATGATTGGATTCTTGATTCCGGTGCTACTAACCACATGACATTTGAAGCATCTATCTTGAAAGATATACTTTGTTGATTCTTTCAAGATATGTGCACCTGATTACTCAACAATTTATAATGCTAATGGGGTTCCATATCCGGTTACTGGAGCTGGGAGAGTTGATTTAAATTCTTCATTGACATTAGAACATATACTTTGTTGATTCCTTCTCTCTCTAATAATTTTTTATCAGTATCACAAGTGACTTCATAATTAAATTGTGTAGTATTAATCTATTCGACTTTCTGTTTTCTTCAGGATCTCAGCAACGGGGAGATAATTGGGCATGGTACTAAGAGGGGGGGGGGTTGTATTATGTAGAAGATGTGTGTGAAGGACGGTCTTTGTCAGCCAAGGGGTCCTCTCGTACATGTGAAGATCAAATATTATTGTGGCATCACCGTCTAGGTCACGTTTCTTTTGGTTATTTGCAACATATTTTTACAACCTTATTTTCAACTTGCAAACCTTCTGATTTTAATTACGAAACTTGCATCTTAGCAAAGAGTCATCGTACTATTTATCCTGATAGTTTTAAAAAAGATTAGTTCCGTTTGCTTTGGTTCATTCTGATGTTTGGGGTCTTTGCCGAATTACTAGTAATTCAGGATTTCGTTGGTTTGTTCTGTTTGTCGATGATTGCACTCGTATGACTTGACTTTATTTGATGAAAAATAAAAGTGATGTAGCTGGTATTTACAAATCTTTTCATGCAATGATTCAAACACAATTTTCCACCACTCTAAAGGTCCTTCGTTCTGATAATGGTGGTGAATATGTTTATGAAACTTTACAAGGTTATTTTCAGGAACATGGTTTAGTTCATGAGACTACTTGTCCTTCTACGCCACAACAAAATGGTGTTGCAGAGCGGAAAAACAGGCAATTACTTGAGATTACTAGAGCTTGTTTAATTGGAGCAAACATGAGTCCACATTTCTGGGAAGAGGCTATTACTACTGCGGTGTATCTTCTTAATCGTGTACCCACTAGTGTTTTGAAATTTCAAACACCTTTGGATAAATTGGCTTCGTTTGTGACAATTCCTTCTCTGCTTAAACTTCCTCCACGAGTGTTTGGATGTGTTGTTTATGTCCACATACAAAAACATTTGCACAGCAAGCTAGATCCATGTGCTCTAAAGTGTGTATTTGTTGGTTATCATCCATACCAAAAAGGCTACAAGTGTTATCATCCTTCTACTCGCAAATTTTATGTTAGTATGGATGTTACCTTCTTTGAGCACGAGAAGTTTTACTCAACACATGATACAGGTTCTCCTATTCAGGGAGAGAACAATATTGAAGAGTTGAATTGGATGGATTTATTTCCAACTAATAGTGAGATACATATTCCCCTCATAGAAGAAATTTCAAGTATCCCTCAAGCTTCTATCGATTTGGGTCTAACTACTATGCAACCTCCAGAAACAGTTCAAGTGGTAGAAACTCGTATTGTAGAAAACCCCCTCCTTTCTTATACAATGGTACCTACACCCAGTTATCCTCCAGATTATATCCCCGAGGTATGCGTCGATTCTTTGATTAGTACTGACAATACTTGTGAACTGAATGAGACAGACAGGTATAGTTTGCCACAACGAAGTAACCGTGGGGTGCCACCCGATCGTTTTTCACTTGAACCGATAAAGAATGTGAAATATCCTATTGCAAACTACATGTCTACTCATAGATTGTCAGAAGCTGGAAAAGCATTTGTCAATCAGATGGAAGATGTTACTATTCCTAAAAATGTACAAGAAGCATTACGTGATCCAAAATGGGCTGACTCGATGAAAAGGGAGATGATGGCGCTGGAAGAAAATCATACATGGGAAATAGTATTGTTACCAGAAGGAAATAAACCAGTTGGTTGCAGGTGGGTATATGCTATCAAGCATAATCCAGATGGCTCTATCGACAGGTATAAGGCAAGACTTGTGGCTAAAGGGTTTACCCATACTTATGGTATTGATTATCAAGAGACGTTTGCTCCTGTTGCAAAAATCAATACTATTCGAGTATTATTATCTTTGGCAGCAAATCTAGGCTGGCCCCTACAACAATATGATGTAAAAAATGCATTTTTACATGGTGATTTACAAGAAGAAGTCTACATGTCATTACCTCCAGGTTATAATGCTCTGAATGGTGCTAACATGGTTTGTAAGCTAAAGAAGGCCTTATATGGTTTGAAGCAGTCTCGCAGATCTTGGTTTGGTAGATTTCGTCTAGCAATGAAGAAATTTGGATATACAAAGAGTAACGCTGGTCATACCTTGTTCCTTAAAAAAGCGGGCGAAA
This sequence comes from Papaver armeniacum, assembly GCA_023531295.1. Lineage (NCBI taxonomy): Eukaryota > Viridiplantae > Streptophyta > Magnoliopsida > Ranunculales > Papaveraceae > Papaver > Papaver armeniacum. Next base: position 262,463 of record JAJJWW010013153.1, read on the forward strand.
AGTTAATTGCGCTTATTATCTACGTGGATGATATGGTGGTAACAGGAAATGACCCTGAGGAGATGAGTAATCTGAAGAGTTGTTTGTATTCTGAGTTTGATATGAAGGATCTGGGTGGACTTAAATACTTCTTGGGCATTGAAGTTATACGATCTGAAAAGGGAATTTTCTTGTCTCGGCGAAAATATGTGATTGACTTGTAAAAGGAAACTGGTATGATGGGTTGTGAGCTGATTGGGTCTCCTATGGAACAAAATCATGGTCTTGAAGAGCGTTCTGATCAAGTACCAGCTGACAAAGGGCAATACCAGAGGTTAGTTGGCCGTTTGATTTATCTTTCTCATACAAGACCTGATATTGCGTATGTTGTAAGTGTTGTAAGCAGATTTATGCATAATCCGGATCAACAACACATGGATGCAGTCATAAGGATACTGAGATATTTGAAGTCCGCACCATGAAGAGGGTTAATGTTTTCGAAACATGGACATCTCGATATATCGGGATACACCGACTCAGACTGGGGAGGCAAAGGCGATAGGAGAAGATCAACATCTGGGTATGTTACCTTTGTTGGAGGCAATTTAGTAAGTTGGAAATCTAAGAAACAACAAGTTGTGTCTTTGTCCAGTGCTGAAGCAGAATACATGGCAATGGTGAAAGGTATTTGCGAATTGTTATGGTTAAAAAGGCTTATGGAGGAGCTTGGTTTTCCTACTAAAAATCCTATGAAGTTGTTTTGTAATAACCAGTCAGCGATCAAAATTGCAGAGAATCCGGTACAACATGATCGAACGAAGCACGTTGAAATTGATAGGAATTTCATCTACGAGAAACTCGAAGAAAAAATTATTGAAGTACCATATGTTCGTACAACACAACAGTTGGCAGATATTCTGACCAAGGCCGTATCCAATAGCATATTTAACGATTCACTTGTCAAGTTGGGCATCCGTGACATATATGCACCATCTTGAGGGAGAGTGTTAAAACAAGTTATTGTAAATAGTGTTAGTTGTTGCTTATTGACCAGTGGTTGTAATAGTGCTAGTAGTACTTGTAGGGGTGGCTGTAGGGTGGCTTGTAGGTGTCCTTATTTTCTTCCTCCCTTTCATGACAACACGTTATTGTATCTAGACTAGAAGACGTGTTTCTCTTTCCCTTTTGTACTCTATATATTTAGATCTCATTGTAAAGAATGATATACGAATTATTAAGTGAGAACCTTAAGTTTGAGTTAGCTAAGGCCCATATCCGTGTGCTATAACCATAGAAAGGATCAGTGATCAGGGCGAGTGTTAGTTGGGCATGCCTAAATACATTTGGTAAAAGTAATGGTTGCCGAGAATGTTAATATGTTGTGGTCTACCTTAGTTCTTTTGATCACTAAACTTCAGGCAAGTTCAAGATCATACATTTTGCTTGTTGTTATTCAGCGCTATTGCTACTGAAACACCACCATATGGTCCACAGAGATCGCGGTTTTCGTACTTGCTCTCCCTCTACAAGTCTTTTAAAACTAGATTCTCTGCTACTTCAGCCAGGTAATTGTTGGGATTCCCCAGTTGGATTTTCCTTCCACTGCATTGTGTTTCTTCTGTGAGTCTTCGAAGCTTATGCATAATTTGTTACAGATATAGAGAGTCAATGTTAAAATGAACTCCAGGTAATGAAGAGAAGCAAGAATGTGAATGTTGTGTTTCAGTTTATGGAAGATTCCTTCAGTTTTGGTTTGGACATCTTCAGTTCGTTGAAGAAGACCATTTTCAGTTTTTGTTTTTCTGCTGGCTTTCTTCAGGTTGTCGAAGATAGCTCCTGCCTCCTGTGTAATTCTTCAAGTGATTATTAATAAAATGTGATTGAGCAAAAAAAAAAAATGCATTGTGTTTTAACTTCAGGCTTGTTCTAAAGTTTGTTCTAAATGATGCATTATTGCATGGAATTGAATCTCCGGAAACTTTCTGTTACAGTTTTAATTGGAGTCTGTATGTTTGCGGGGGCATAGTTTTTTGCTGCTAAATATTGATCTGTTTTTTAAGTTTTTGGTTCGATTTAGTCTGCTGTGGCTAAGATGGTTATTGTAGTATTCGTCTGGATTCTGGAATAACTATTCTTGATAGTTTGAAACTTGAGATTCTCCGTTTCATCCTTCTCCGCAGTTTATCCGAGAGTGTTCTTTTTAGATGTATTCAGCAAATGAGACCTATAATCATGATATGCACCGGTTGTCAGCATCCTCATGCTGATGACAAGTACTAAGATACTTTTTAACTATGAACCAACATAGGTGAGGACATAGAAATAGAATACTCAAAAAACCAATGGAAACTGAAACAAATTTGGAAGAACATATCAATAATATTGAAATTCAAACAAACTTGGTTTAAATTTTCCCTCATTATCTAACGTTCTTCTAATGAGAAACCAAAATAAAATCCAGACTCTTTTTCTTCACTCCTCTTAACTTCAATACAAGAGGAGGGTATAATAAAAATTTCAGTAATTGTAAAACTAAACACATTCATTCTTCTGTACCACCACCACCAATCTAATCAAGCTATCAACAAGGTCATAAGCATGTATAACCATCAATTTCTTCTTTGTCATCATCGAGTAAGTCACTCGTTTGTGTTCTTATTGACCTCTAACAAGCACTCGCTACAACTATATATAATATAAACTCCTGAAGATGCTGTTCAAGAAAAGAACTTGTATTTGCTGGCTGAAATGATGATCGACCTCAATCCACCGATGGGTGCAAGAATCATCAACAACACTCCTAATACGATGCAAACCTGTGAAAACCAAAGTCAAACCAGAATATATATAAGTTTAGCGCTCTATATAACAAAGCATATACAGTATTTATTGGTATTGGTATTTACAGTATTTATCCATTTTGGGGCATTTTGCCACTTAACCCTGGTATTTACTACACTTACCCAGTTAGTACACCACGATAAACCGAACTTTCTTGGCTTTTTGATTGCTAGCCACATTATACAAGGAAGCTGCAAATTTAGGTTGAAAGCAAAAGAGTCAGTCAAGTGTGGTCAAGTTCAAACAAAAGCTGTCAATGTAAAGGAAGAAAATCATGGCTCTTACGAAGTATGTGGTTGGGGCAAAAGCAAATCCTCCGAAAAATCCAAGAAGTCCACCAAAGAATGGGAAGCATATAGCGACGAACATTGTAAATGCTGCACTCAAAAATTAAAGAAGAACGGTTAAGATTAGTTTTTGTTGTACAAAGAAAAACAGAACTCAAAGTTTCAGAGATTTGAAAATTTTACTCACCGACATAACAGGTACGTGCTATTAACCGTAGAGGCAATCCAGGAGTGAAGTGCAATTTCTTCACCAAGAAGGTCTCCATCATATCGAACACTGGCATTGCATAGATCTACAAGTAGAGATTCATCCGATTAATGATATGATCAAGTAAAAACAAAGTCAAGAAAAAAGCTGAAGACGAAATCAACTGTCAGATGTTGTGAACACAGTACCTGATAACTACCAATAACATGAACAACAACAAACATGTTGGCGATAACAATCAACCAAACAGGTTTCTCAAGTGATTCAAGAATATTGTCTGAGATTTTGTTTCCGAAAACGTAGTAACCGATGAAAGCCACAGGGAAGTAACATATGGCAACAACAATGTATGCAACAACAACACCCTTCCACATAGGTCCTTTCGAGGGTTTCTCAGGTGTTGAAGGGATAGTAGCTTGAATTTCCAACACTACATTATGCCCGGCATAAGCGAATGCAACATCACCCAAAGCACTCAAGAAGTTAAAGAATTTCCCAGTTTGTGTTGAAGCTCTGTAGGTGTATTCAGCATCAGGTTGAACCCCTTTCTTAACTGAAGCGACCCAAGCAATGGTTGAATAACTGTAGAAAAATTCACAGATTATATGAGTTCAGCACATATCTTCAAACCGGATCAACTTCAGTTTAGACCTAGTTATTAGACCAGCAATGATATAGCCAGTGATTATACCTTAGGGACATAACAGCAGCAGCCAACGAGACAATGGAGATAGAGTTGAAGTTTGGAAGCTGAGCAAGGAAGAAATGACAAGATGCGAAGATCATAATGAAGTAGGTGAGTTTAATGTCTTTGCAACTTTCATCGCAGACCAAATCATGGACCTTCTTCAGTGACCTCCCTCCCGTAACCATGTACACAATATCAACACCAACTTCAACAAGCAATTGCTGAGGTACAACAATCCACAATCCTAGTTTGTCACCAAATGCATATTGTCCAAGTTCGTGATATCGATCTAAACGCCTTCCATCTCCGACTTCATGCATTTCCACCATTTGCCATAATGTGTACAGGGTTATGAGCCAAGATATAACCATTATAGTAACTCCTGGTCCCCTAAATATCACAAAAGACAGACTTTACTAAATTTTTGTGCACCATGAATGTTTACAAATGATCTAAACTATCAACATTATTGAGTCAAAAGCACAAAAAGAAGAAGGGAAATATTAGATAATAATGATAGGACGTACCATCCAAGTTCAGCCATAGCAAATGGCAAACTGAGAACACCAGCTCCAACCATGGCAGTAACATTGTGAAAAGCAGAATACCACCACTTTGCATTTCTTGATGAAGTAATCGGCAACCAATCATCTATTTGCTTTTGTTTCTTCTCATCCTGTGAAAGTTCAAAACCCATAGTCATTTTCTACAAACTTTGTTCTCCTTTTCTCCCACCAGAGACAAAGACAAAACTTTTGTAATTGTATTTGAGTTTTTTTTGGATCAAAAGAATTTCATTTATACAAAAGTGCAAATAAAAATTTGGAAAGTTGTTTTAATAGTATGCCCAAATATATCGGGTTTTACTCAGTCTAACTAATATTCGTTATCATTTTCCATTTTATAGTTTATACAACTGTGTAACGGTAAATATTTGGAAACTATGTTGGGTATTAACTAAATTCCCGTTAATCTAGTAATTTTGCCGGTGTTACCTTAAATACCGTTACCGGCAGATTTGGAACAAAAATTAGTTTGATAAGAATCTTTGACCGTGTTCTTCCTTAATCTGAATCTTATATCCTATCTGACTCAAGATTCAAAACAACGAAATAAGATTCTGTTTCAAATTCAACCCAAATTCAGACGGGCTAATTACTAGCTTATTAAGGGGGCTTTGAAACAGCATGCAGTTATCATTATGCAATATGTACCATATATTTTCTGTTAATTAAAATCAAAATATTCACGATAGCGGTTTATGATAAGCTATCACCTAAAATAGGATATTTACTAAAATCACGGTTATACGATGATTCTATCACGATAAGTTATCACTTAGAATCTCTGAGGCTGTGATCACATTAATAGCACAGGTTGGGATAAGCTATCACCTAAAATCCGTGTATATCCGAACTTTCAGCAATTAAAGGACCTAATCTTTATCCTCCGATGGAAACCGGAAATTACCCATCAACCCGTCAAAAATGGTGCCTCAAACTGTGGAAAGTCCGAAGTTTCGAGGATCAATGTGGACCCAATTGAAAAAGAAAAAGATTCGGGTTTTATGGCTGTGTATTTATTGAAAGACCGAAAAGGGCAGAGAAAAGTCAAAGGATTTATACAAGCACATGGGGCATATCAAGATGATTAGTTATCCGGTTGTAACTTAATAATATAGAATGCACAAAAAATTAAACAAAATAAAAAATCGAAGATATTTATTTTGTCTTTTCCGTTTGAAAAATAAAATATTACACAGCTTTGGCAGAACATTGAGATCTTCGTATAATCGACATGGAAGCGATGAAAACAATTGACCATTAGATCATGATAGTAAAAACGAAAATCGTTGACTAAAAAAATGGTGGCGTGAACGTTGCGTTATACTATTCAATATGTATTTTACGTGTAACCAATCAGACATTCTCACGTACTTTTAAAAGGAAAACGAAGAATTTTTATCAGTGGGTGCCTGGGACTAATGTGGAGAAAACTCCCCGAAAACATTACAAAGGGTGATCACGTTTGACAGCAAACATTACAAAGGGTGATCATGTTTTATCAGTGGTGCATGAAACTTTATGACCAAACTCTAAATATGAGAGGCAGTTTTTAAGGAGTTTAAACTCATTACAAACTTTTCATAAAGAGTTTGTGTGGTACTATGACACATGTTTTCCTTAATCTTTGCAGGAAGGGAGATTAAAAGTTGTAAAGAAAATATGAATTACATTACATTGCATGTATTTTTAAACTCTGTATATACAAGAAAATTACACGGATTTGAAATCTACAAACCACCCACAGTGTTTCAAAAGTTGTTTCTGTGTGGGACATTGGAAAACTAGTCCAAGTGGTAACATAAGACAAGTCAAAAATCTCTCTTTTCTCTCTCTCTCCATTCACGGTTCACCAAATCATTCAAAAAAGCTGAACTTTGTTTTCCCATCATTCTGGAAAAAGTTTAAATTTCTACAGAACTGTTTAATTGAATTACAGAACTGTCTAACTGAAAATTTGGGTTTTCACGTAACTAGTTGTTTGTTATAAACATCGGAGAAACATACAAATTGGAAGAAAATTACTCCTATATTTATAAACTTACTAATCAATTAGCAATCAAAATCCCAAGATAAACAAAAACTAAGATATCAAACAGAGAGACAGAGGGAGGGAGATTAGAGACAGAGAGAGCATACCTCGGTGAGAGACTTGTTCTGAGGATGACCATAACTCTGATCATCATTATGTCTATGTTCAGTGCCCATAGTCATAAACTATTTCACAGGAAACTCAGGATGTCCAGAGAGAGAGAACAACAAATTAGTCTGAGAGAAGTATATAGATACTTGTTTGTTTCAACGAAGAAGAAAATTGAGAGTTTGAAAGAAAATATCAACATAGAGTTCTATTTAAAGGAAAACTCGATTCTTTTTTTTTTCCACTCTGATAAGGACAAGTTAGTCTTTTCATTGCCTCTTAGGGATGACGATATTTTTTTAAGTCAAAAATTGAAAAAACAAAGAATCTGCTTGGCTGTGCGCATGTGGAAGTTTCTCCGAAATTAACGTGCGGCCGGACGATTAAATCCTTATATAACTTCTAATGACCAAATTGACCTTTGTTAGTTTTTCTATCTGCCGCTAAACTGGGAGTTGCCAGAGGTGCCGACTAAATGGTTCAGCGGTCAGTCATCAAATAAATGTGAACGGGAATCGAGTCTTAAATTACGGTAACTAATTAGTTTTCTTAAATCAAATAATTATTGGGACTATGTTCATGGATTATCATCTTATCCAATATTGGATACACATATAATTAAAAATCATATGTGGAATTTTTTTTTGAAGACCCTTATTTAGCCTAGTTTGATTGGGGCCAGAGATTTTAATTGGGGGCCTTGACATTTTACTTACACCCCAAATTTTTCAAGGGCGTATTAAACCGATAGTGAAAATACTGTTTTACCCTTTACGAATTTTTTTTCTTTTTCAAATAACGAATCTAATTAACGACCTTCAATGACAATAACGACTGTGAAGGGTCGTCATTGTCGTATTCAATACTATTACCACCCTTTAGTGCATTTCTGTCATTAATAACTCTTCGAAGATAACGACTCTTTTTAGAGAATAACGACACTTCAAAAACCATAACGACAGTTTAGAGTCGTCATATACAAAATAAAAACAATAACGACTCTTTCAAAGGGTCGTCAAGGAATTGATTATGTGTATGACGACTCTAAACTGTCGTACATTTCCGCCATTAATGACTCCTCGAAGAAGATAACGACTCTTTTATACGAAATAACGACTGTTTAGAGTCGTCGCTGGGACAGTCGAAACATTAACGACTGTTTAGAGTCGTCACTGAAACACTTTAATACCATGACGATTTTTCATACAAATCTGGGCCAAAAAAAAAAAACAAATTATAAAAAAAAAATTGAAAAAAAACAAAATTTAAACTCTAATTAAGTAAAATTATCACTAATTAATTAAGATTATCACTAATTATTTAGGGGCATTTTAGCCATTTATATAAAAAAATTTATAAGGGGTGACCAAAATTAGGTTGGGTGACCTTTTTTGTCCTCTAGTGGAGGCCCCCAATTAAAATCCTTGGCCCCCAATCAAACGAGGTTATTTAGGAGGATTTACACATATAGTAAATATAGGACCCCATGACTAATAAACCATCTCCAATAGTATAAAGGTTTGACACTTAGAAAATCTTATGTGATGAAATCTTAACCGTTTAATTGTATTTTAATTAATTATTAAAAATAAAAAATATGACATGGAGGTCATTCCGGAGGTCATGATAAGACTTTCTTCAAAACCTTCAAAATTAGTCTATCATCCCTCCTATTTTGTAGGACCAACTGTTGTAGATGGATTTAGTTAAAATGAAGGTCTAAAATCCTATGTGTCACTAAAAAATAAATCTTCCACCTTTCTATTGGAGAAGCTCTTAACGACTATTTCTGGTACCAATTTCAGTGGTTCACATTGTGTTACAACCTTAATAGTGTGTTTGGGTATCCTGAAATTGGAGAAGCAAATTTTTTCTGCTTCTAGAAATCATTCTGAAATTGTATTTTCAGACTAATTTCCGATTTTTTAACTTTTGGAAGTAAAAAAATTAATTTTTTAAAATGATATCCAGTCAAGAAGTAAGATTTTCCTAACACTATACATGAGTATGTGTACAACGTGCTATTAGCCCAAATGAATCATCATATATTCATTGGTATGAAAAGTTATCACATTCGTCAATATCGTTACCAATGGCGTACTAGTTATATATATTTTTTTTCAAAAAATTGGTTAAAAAGACCAAAATCAAAATTTTCTGGTTGAAAAGGACAGTCAAATTTAGATACTGTTTAAATGGACAAAAATTTAAAAATAGGCAGGATGTAACCAGTTTCATCCTATGTTGCACGGACACTTCAAGAAAGATGCCGTAACCGTGTCGGACACGTGAACGGACACGACACGGTTACGACACTTCCCGATACTCGATGGACACGCCACATCACGTGTCACGTAAAAATTGGTATTGGACACTTTGCGGACACCAATTGGACACTTTCGGACACGTCATAAATGATTTATTTTGGTTTGGAAAATCAAAATAAACTAAATGTAATGCTAATCTATTCTTGTTTTAGTCAAATCCAAGCATTATTCATGAAAAACTTTACCATTATTACATTATTATTAAATTTATATAATTAGTAATCAATATTTTAAAAATAAGAGTAATTATTTTGTTGTGTAGATTGTAGTAATATTTCATTTTAATGATGTGAGTAATATATATAACGTGTCCCCGCAACCCGTATTTTTGAGATTTGACGTGTCCCCGTAACCGTGTCGTGTCGTAACTGTGTCCCGTGTCCGTGTCCGTGCAACATAGGTTTCATCCTGTCCATTTTCAAATATTTTTTCTTCTTTTTATTTTACACAGGATGCATCCAGTTTCATCCTTGCTATTTTTTAAGTTTAAGCCAGGATGAATCCAGTTTCATCCTTGCTATTTTTTTTTTGTCCATTTCACCCATAAATTTTTTTACTCGTCCATTTGAACCGTGTTTTAAATTTTTTTGGCCAAATGACCCATTTTCCGTTTTTTTTTTTGACAATATGAGGCAGGAGCATTTGGTTTTGTATTTACAATGTACACCTTACAGATTTTTCCGTTGTACTTCAATTATTTTTACGGTTGTGGCACTAAAGTTGAATTTCGTTAGAAACTTTTTTTTTGCCTCAACCTTTGATCAAAACCATGAGTCCCATGATGCTAACCCTAACTTTATATATAAATCTGTCAAATAAGCTTTTTTTCTAGGGAGTTATTTCCTTTTTGTTGTGTTACTCGGAATCTTATATTAACTTTTGTTTGTAACAAAATTTAGACGACTTCAACTCAAAGATAAGTTTAACGATCACTTTATTAAAGAAAATTCTCACAAAATTTCTAAAAAAAAGTCGGCTCCAAATAAGTCATCAACTGCTTTTGTGTATTTGAGAAGTGGTAGTAGGGCCGCACATGGTATGGTTTGGTATAGTGCACTAAACCAGAACTAAAACCAACACGAACAGTTTTTAAGTTCCTGAAACTGTGCCGAACTGTTTTGTAATCTTTTTGGTGCACAAACAAAACCATTGGTTTTACAAAATCAGATTTTTTTTTTTCAGTTCCAAGTATCTGAATTCTGACAATCCAAATTTTATTACAAAATAAAATAAACCAAAAAATATTAGAGCATCACTTGGTCAAATTCACAAGTTTTGGTATGTCAAGTTTGTTGTTAAGTTTGGTTGATTAAAACCATATCGTGATTTGTAGTTTACTAAGGTCAGTCTCAGACTAGGAATAAAGCATGTTAGTCGACTATCAGAATTTACAATCGACTTGAAGATTGAAGACATAAGAACAACATCTATGAGAACTTCATCAACAAAGGTATCTGAAGACTGACTATCATATTTACTCATATTATCTACCATTCTATCTTCCAAGATAATATCATATGACTTTAGTATTACGATGAATATAACAATAAAAAAGTCTCGAGTTCAAGGATTAATCTTGAATTATGACAAGCACTAAAAATTTATCGCATAATAGGTTGAGAGTCACTTATTGTTCAATATATCTTAATTGCGTATAGAGTTCATATGAGTCATCAAGTTAGTTTTTATGTTCACGAACTGATTTGGTTAGTACACGAACTTTGAACTCATAACTAATAAAACTTGATGCATTATTCGCTTATTAACTCACGCACACGAACTAATTTGGTCAGTTCACGAACTAGTTGATTTTGAGATGTTCCTGGATACTTTTAAATCTGTAAGTACACAAACTAACTTTGTTAGTACACGAACTGATTGATTTTGAGAGGTTGTTGGATGTTTTTTGTAACTTAAGTACACAAATTAATTTGGACAGTTTGCGAACTTATGCATATGAGAAGTTACATAACTCCGAGACGACAATTTGTTCACAAATTGTTTTGGACAATTTAAGAACTGATTTAACCTTTGAGAGTTATTGAACTCCACAAATGCTTGATGGTTCACGGACAACTTAAACATTGTTCTTGGGGATAACCGTTTTGAGAGGTTGTTGGCTGTTTTTTGTAACTTAAGTACACAAATTGATTTGGACAGTTTGCGAACTTATGCATATGAAAAGTTACATAACTCCGAGACGACAATTTGTTCACAAATTGTTTTGGACAGTTTAAGAACTAATTTAACCTTTGAGAGTTATTGAACTCCACAAATGCTTGATGGTTCACGGACAACTTAACCATTGTTCTTGGGGCTAACCGTTTGGTGCACAGAGCTTATATCGACTTATATAGTGATGCATATTTTTCTTTGTAATTAGGCAAACTTCTCACATGCTTGCATGAGCAATCAATATTAAGAAGTTGATCTTACTTTATATCAAAGTAATTCGTAAACATGGAAACTAGTTCACGAACTCAGCTTTGATCGTAAGTTATAAATAAAGAAAAATCTTCAAACTAGAATCTCAATCATGGCGCTAATGTGTCCTAGTTGCGTCTAAATTCATCCTCTAAAGACCTAGGTTTTCTCGTTAAACTACATTAGGTTACGAATTTTAAAGTTTTCACTAAAGAATCGTGAAGCTTTGTCGGACTATTTTTAGATGACAGTTCTTGATATCCAAAATCTTATCTTGATCATCGTAATTTTTGTATTTTCTAAAGGTCCGTCTCTTCTGCTGTATAGTCATTCAAGAATTATCGATAAAGAAAAAATAATTATAAAAATTATAAAAAGTACTCTTCGTCTTATACTTTTTGATTCCATAAGTATCATATCTGTTAGATTGATCTTGTAAGGTAGAATCGACTAGGCATCTTTATAATCTTTTGAAGAGAGTAAGTTATCCTAATTGACTAGGTTTACTTGATATATTCTTTACCTTGAATATCCCTCATAAGCAAATAGATTTCTATTAACTTGATTGTATATCTTTCTGAAGTAAATCAACAAGTTATATGTTAGAGGCAGAATTATTAAAGTCTTCGGTTCGTCTGAAGCAACTTCTTGGGATGTAAAGGATGCCATATAGGGGAAATAATTGCGTAGGATCACGTTATCCAGACACGTGAGGAACAGACCGAAGTTGAATTGCTCGGAGGATCGATTAGGTCTCAACTACATTCTAGTATGAAGTCTGATAGTAGGCTAGTGTTTGTCGCGACTTAATACAATGCAATGTTCAAACTAGACTAGGTCCCGGATTTTTTCTTTTTCTTTCACATTGTAGTTTTCCTAGTTAACAAAATTTCTAGTGTCTTGTGTTATTTTATTTACGCATTATATTATTTATCTTTATAACAAAAATATCACAAGTAGTAGTTAAACAAACTAAATAGTTTTTAAGCTCAAACTGTATAGAACCTTCAAGACCTTCTCTTGTGAATTCGTATTTTTAAATATGTACAGTTCAGGTATATTATAGGTTGATTTTTGAGATCGTCCAAATAACTTACTGCAAATCAAGTACAAGGATCTTTGTTGTTTATTTATACTTACTGATTGTAACAAGTTTGCCCATACATGTTTCAGAACAAAAATGTTGGTAGTGTACTTGATACCCTCTCCTTTTCAAATAATACAAAATAAAAAATTTAACGTTTCCCTTTTGAAAATTAAATGACAAAAGACATAGCCTTTGACAACATAGAAACCATGTTGATATAGTCTTTACATATAAAATTAGATGAAAATAGCCACAAACTATTCACTAGAAACAAAATTAGATAATCAGTCTAAATCAACGTTTTTGGTTTGGTTTGAGAGTTCACCAAAAGCGAACAAAGATAAACAGTTTTTACAAAACTAAAACCATCCCAGACCATTAGATAAATTTGTCATTTTGGTTTAAGCATAAATAGTGTGGTTCAGTTGGTCTTTAGTTCGGTTTAATTTTTGTGAAAAGGGACTACCCATTTCTAGGCTCAAGTTATTACCCGATGTCTTCTTTCTTGATGAGCAAGCAGTAACCATTCGTTCCCAACGAGAAATTGCTATCTATTTTCGACTGCTAATGTAAGACTTGAAGCTTCAAAATTCACTCAAAAGACCTAAGTGGCACTATACAAGGAGATTTTTTTTTTATAAATGGTTATATAGTAAATTATACTAGATCAAGTCGTAGGGAGAGCTCATTTAACCTTTATCCAAAGAGTCACCTAAAACTTTGGAGCTCTAAATAGTTGGATCGGGTATCCATTAGAGACCCCAACTACTTTTGCTGAAGCAAATAAGGAGCATGTCTGGAGAAAGTCCATGTGTGAAGAAATAAATGCTTTGGTTGACAATGGTACATTCGTACATGGGTTTATGTCCCGTATCAGCAGGGAATGAATGTTGTGGGTTACAAATGGGTATCCAGGGTCCATAAGAATGCAGATGGCTCATTTGAAAGGTGCAAAGCCAGATTAGTGGAAAAAGGCTACAATCAAGTTGAGGGACTTGGTTATCATGATAAATTTAGTCATGTAGTCAAACACACTACTATAAGGATTATTTTATCCATTTCTTTGTTCAAGGATTTGTCTATTAGATGACTTGATCTAAAGAAAACTTTACTGCATGGTTTTTTGGCAAAAAAGGTTTATATACAACAAATTCCTAGATTTATCAATGAGCAGTTTTCCACTCATCTGCGTGCTTTCAACAAGTCTCTTTATGACCTTAAATAAGTACAACTTGGTTTGACAGGCTTAGTCAATTTTTAGTGTCTCAGGGATTCATCTCTTCACAAACTAATAGTTCTTTATTCTACCAGGTTGTATCTACATTTTCTCTTTATGTTCTTATTTATGTAGATGAGTTTTTGTTCATTAAGAGTTCTGATACAGCGTTGAGTCTCTATTATTTATTCTTGAATTTGCAATTTGTCATAAATAATATGTGTAGAATCTCCTAAAGGATACCAATTTTGCTCAATGCCAAATCAGTTCTCACACCCATTGTAGTGGATAATACTCATTCTTTATCTCCTTCTACTGTTTTTGACAATCCCTAGCTTTACAGAAGTACAGTTGGTTCTCTGCACTTAATGGAAATTACTAGTCCTGGTATTACTTTTGCTGTCAGTAAAGCCTGACAACAACTGTTGATTGAGCTAAAATAGAATGCTTAGATATCTGAATGGCACAATGTCTCATGGTTTGCTGTTTAAGAGATCAAGTTCCTTATCCTATATGTGTACTGTGATGAAGATTAGGATAATGATCCCATTGATAGGAGGTCTACTAGCAGATGACTCTTTGTCTCGGTCCTAATTTGATTTTTTGGTGTTTTAGGAATCAAAAATCAGTCTTTAGATCTAGTAATGAAGCAGAATATAGGGCCATGGCAGAGGTTACTTATGAGATTGTTTGGGTTTAATCCTTGTTTCAGGAGTAACATTTTTTCCTTCTTCTACTCATGTTCTCTGGTGTGACAATATGAGAGTTGCCTACCTTTCGCTAATCCAAAACTTCATCACACAATGAATCGAATAACATTTCATTTTATGTCAAATCTATTTCAACAGAGGATCATATCGCTAATCTTCTCACTAGGTCTTTAACAGTTTTCAACTTTAATGTCACTGTTCCAGATGGCATACACTTATGGGGGTTGTTAGCACGATGTACTGAGTGTTGTACGTCGAGTGTGATAGTGACTATTATTTCTGTTATTGTATACTATTGTTTGTATTTGTTTAAGGGGTGATTTAGGTGTGTAAAGTGTGACTGAGTCAAACTTAATTTTTGTTGTTTCTTATAAATATAAATTACACTATTTTCTAATCTCCAGCAAGAGAAAATCAGAGCCTTATCCACGGACTGAGAGCTCTTAACAAATTGTGTAGATTTTTATTTTCTCTTATATCGAGAATAGTGACTATTGCTGGTGTCATTTAAAAATCATGGAGAAGGCATAATCTCTTTCTCAGGGCCGTCCTAAGGGGCAGGCGAGCTAGGCGGCCGCCTAAAAAAAGTTTTGTTTATAAGCCAATTGTAACAATCATAAGTGTTACTAAATGTTTTGTCACATTTATAAATGTAGCAGAAGCTTTGACAATTATAATTGTTACAAATTGTTTTGTAACAACTATAAGGATCACTAACCATTTGTTAGTTGTGCATTTTTTAATATTTATGCCAAGTTACAACCAAGAATCTAACCTGAAAAGCTGTAAAAAAAATCGAGCCAAGCTAAATGAGAATTACCGCTTCAATAATATAAACTTATCTCCCAAACTAAAAATTTGTCTTCATTCTTGACTTCATATTACATAAAAAGACCTCAAAATTCAAGTTCGCTTAGGGCATCCTGGTATGCTAAGGATTTGACGAAGTCGCAGAAGAAGTTGTGGGATATGATACCTGCTATGATAGCTTGGTCAATTTGGTCGGAAAGAAACGTTAGAATCTTCTCATAGAAAAAACTGGAGCTTCAAGAGGTTTAGCGAAATACTGGTTTTTTACATGGTCTTTATGTTTTATTGAGTTTCAAGTTTCAACAGGTTTCTTTTGAAACTGTTATTGAGAATTAGAAACTATTGTACTTTCAACCTCCCTACTCCTTAGGTGCAAGAGTTTTTGTTTGCATTCTATGTCTTTCTTGTATCTCTTCTCTTCTCTTCTCTTGTCTTGTTCTTTTTTCTTTTTTTTCTTCCTTGCATTCTCTGCTCTTTCTTTTTTCCTCCACAAAAACCAAAAGGATAAGAGATTATGTATCCCAAGACTTTGTTTATGGGGAAGGATAAGAAAGAACTCACTCATAAACTTAGATAATTGTTGTTAATAAACGGCTACAATGTTTATCCGCTTAAGTTAAATCTGGTCAGTGTATTGCCTTCCCTGCGCGTGGGAGTTGTTAGTCACTTTTGCGACTATTATATAGGTTTCACCTATTTGCCACCCACGTTTTTCCTATTTACCACCTACCTCACAATTTATAAAGTGATTCTAAATTTTAATTTTATTTATTCCTATTTACCACCAACAAAAGTCAAACTTCATTTGACTATAACGATTATAGAAAAACAATGAGAAAATATTAATGTTAACAGCAAATGATGCAAATCGTAGCAACCATACACGAGATTAGAACTGCATGTCTCAGTTCTGGCTGCGATCAGTTTGATGTTACAAGGTAATTTCATTTGTGTACCATTTCAACTCTTTTATGTGTTTGACATCTGTCTGTGGTTACGCATAATCGTACTAGACCATATCCTTTTTTTTGGCTTTATCTACTTCATCATCGTTGTCCCAGTTTCAGAAGCATACATGCATGTGTCTTCGTTTCTCTGAATCGAAGCAATTTGTTAATCACTTTAGAAAATGAGTGTAATTCAATCCATTCCACATGTTTCCGATCTGCAGAAAATAGGCACCAAGAACCAAAACTTTTATACATTGAAAATGTATCCAAACTATAGAGGACATGGATTAACAGGTCCAATAGTTGTTCAGTTAAGGACGACTACGTATGGTAACAGTAGATCAGTTGCAGTAGATTAAAAACTCACCAGTCGTTTGTTTATGGCCGACTAGTTCATCTGAAATAGAAAATTTTTGCGGCCGTCACAAACCGAACGACAAGTTCTTCAACACAGTAATACAAAGAAACCAATTTAAACATGAATTTCATATATACAATCGCACATAAATTTCTATATTAGGTTTAATTTTACTTTCTTTTAGGGCATTGATTTTTCTAAAACATTTCCTCTTTTTTTTTTTTTTTTTTTTTTCTGGAAGCACATTTTTGATACAAAATAATTAGTACCAGTAATGGTGGTGATCAGAAGGGAAGATGGTGGAGAAGAAGGTAGTCGGTGGTGGAGAATAATTATTTTAGAACTTAGGATTATTTTTGGTTTAGTATTGGGTGGTAAAAATAAAAAGTCAAACAAGTGGTATTTAGGATTTATGAAAAATATATGGGTGGTAATTAGGATAAGTAGGGGTAACAATTTATGTAGGTGACAAATAGGAAAAGTGTGGGGGTAAATAGGTGAAACCATTATATATGTGCATGTGCAAACAGCCTATTCTAATACAATGTCGAACCATTATCCATTTAAGAAAGAACGAATGTTTTATAGATGCAAGGGTACTTATAGCAACACTAAATGATTGTAGATCATTTATGAGGATTGGATGAAGTTACAGCTGTGTACATCTAACTTCCTACATATAAACTAGAAAAAAGAGGAGGTTCCACTGAAGTGCCAACACAGTTTCATTTTAAGATGGGTCATTTGAATTTTCACATGAAGTATTTCACATAATAGAAATAGACAAATTTGCTTCGACACTCTTACTAGTGGATGGTACTGTTAATAATTAATTTGAAGTGGACATTTGGATATTCTACATTTCTGCTCACTTCCAAATGAACCCTAGCCTAGTTGTAATCGATGGCACTCTATTATAGGGTTTCATGCATGGCCAGTTGTCTTTCTATTCTAGTGCAAGTTGAGAATGAGTGCTAACGTGAAGCAGTTGGATCATTTCTGCATTGTATTTGTGCTCATTTTAGATCGGAGAGCATAAAACTCATATTAGCATCGTAACCTACTAATTGTTATCAACACTTTAAGCATTATATTTCAAATTCATTTAGCCAAAATTCTTGTGCATCATACAGACGACATGAGGATATGTGTTATTGACATGCTAAACCCAAGTTTACAAGTTGGACTTCAAATCCTCAATGAAAGATGCAATTTTTGACTACTTTTTTCTGCATTACGTGTTATCTTTTTCTGGAAACTATTTTCATTACGGTTCTATTGCTCCGCATTTGGACCGTGGAGATTCAGGATAGAAACAAAGTTGCTCTTCTCTTAGCTAGACATTGACTTGGATTTCAACAACTGGGAACTGGAGTAGGGAAAAAATATCAATTCACAGGAGTGAACGCTCCTAACGCTAAGGTTCCGTAGGATTGTAGATCATTTATGACAATTGGATGGGTTATCTCCCAAATTCAACAGTTGACTTGTTTGAGTCAAAGTCGTCTTCTCGTTTCTACTTTTCGTACAAAACACCAAACCACTTGTAGTAGTAGGGCTATATCTAACGATACTTATCAAAGTAAAGCCAAAACCTAGTTCAATTTCAGACTCAATTCCAACTGCGGTCCAATTTTTTGGCTGTACCCAACTCTATAATTTTGGTAGTAGTATAGTAGGTTCAAGTGGGTGTTTAATGTAAAGTAATACTTATGATTGAAATTAGATGTTAAATTATAACAAAACACCATGAAATAAAAATAACCAACCTTCAAATGATGCTTCTTCTACCATTGGAACAAGGAAGATACAAAGATTTGAGGTTCTTCTCTAATAATCTTCAAATTTCTACCCAATTCTAAGATTGGAAACTAGAAGATAATAGATGCATCTCTTACAAATTGAAATTTCTACCCAATTACAAATTGGAAATAAGAAAGTGTTGGAGGCTCTTCTCTTAGGAAGGATTTAGGGTTCTTACACCACTTTTCCAAAACAAACCAAACTTGAACACTAGAAGAGCTAGGGTTTAAACAATAAGTAGTAAACAAAAAGGACAAAGGTAGGAAATAAGGGAAAGAAGGGGGTAAAAGAGTAAATACGAAATAAAAGGGCATAAATGGTATATATGAAATACCATTATGCATCATCCTTCCTCCTTAAGTGAAATTCACCCTCGAATTGTCCATCTCTTCATCCATAGCATTGTCACCCCAATATGGAACCAAGTGCTTAACATTAAAGACGTCGGGCGTACGAATTGAGCTTGGTAAGTTGAGTCGATAAGCATTATCATTTATCTTTTCTCCAATTGGAAATGGTCCAATCTTCCTTGCCTTGAGCTTGTTGTACTCACCCAAGGGAAAACGTTCCTTAGTAAGAACTGCATAAATAAGATCTCCTACTTCAAACTCAACCACGCGTCGTCTTTGATCAACCTTGTTCTTGTATTTCCTTGATGAGGCTTCTAAATGCTTTCGGGTGCTTTCATGTATAAGGTGAAGTTGAGAAACAAAGTCTTCCGCCTTAGCATTTGGCCTTTTCAAATCCGGTACTAAGGACAAGTCAAGTGGTACTCTTGGATTGAACCCGTATACCACCATGAATGGTAAATAACCACTACTCCGGTTCACCGCATGGTTGTAAGCAAATTCCGCCTTGCATAAAACTTGATCCCATGTCTTCAAATTCTCCTCAACCAAACAACGAAGAAGATTACCTAGGGAACGATTTACCACTTCGGTTTGCCCATCCGTTTGAGGGTGATAAGCGGTGCTAAAACTTAAATTGGTCTTGACCAACTTCCATAAGGTGCGCCAAAAATGCCCCACAAAACGACTATCTCTATCCGAGACGATGGAAGAAGGAATACCATGTAAACGGTAAATTTCTTTAAAAAAGAGTTGAGCTACCATGACCGCATCCGTTGTCTTTTTACAAGCAATAAAATGAGACATTTTGGAAAAACGATCTACCACTACAAATATTGAATCCATACCTCTTTGAGTACGCGGTAATCCCAAGATGAAATCCATGCTCAAATCTTCCCATGGACGAGAAGGAATAGGAAGTGGCATGTATAATCCCGCATTAGTGGCCGTTCCTTTAGATACTTGACATATATGACATCTCTTCACATATCGATGAATCTCCTTCCACATTCCCAGCCAAAAGTATGAGCTAGAAACCAAGTTCCAAGTACGAGTAGTCACCATATGCCCCTCATCGTGAAGCTCCTTAATAATTTTCAATCTCAAGCTTGATTGCGGAATGCAAAGACAATTCTTCCGGTAAAGGTACCCATCGAAAAGAACATAATCGCCATTTTGGAGTGACCTTTCATCAGCCATAAGAGGACCAAAATAAGTATCATTCTTTAAGAGCTCCCGAATATCATCGAATCCCAAAATACGAGCCCTCATTTGTGTAAGAAGAGAAGTACGTCGACTCAAGGCATCCGCTACCTTGTTTTGTACGCCCGACTTGTGCTTGATGGAAAAAGTAAATTGTTGCAAATAAGAATCCCATTTACCATGCCTAGTAGAAAGCTTGTCTTGAGAATTGATGTGCTTCAATGCCATGTGGTCCGAAAATAAAATGAACTCATTGTGAATAAGATAGTTCCTCCAATGCTTGAGTGCTTGAACAATAGCATAAAACTCAACATCGTAAGTGCTATATGCAAGTCTTGCCCCATTCAACTTTTCACTATAAAATGCCACCGTTTTCCCTTCTTGACTAAGAACCGCCCCAATGCATAGTTTAGAAGCATCACAATGAAGTTCAAATGGTTTATCAAAATTTGGTAATATTAAGATTGGAGATGTACTTAACTTTATTTTCATCAATTCAAAGGCTTCGTCCGCTTCTTGAGTCCATGAATACTTTCCACCCTTCATGCATTCGGTTATTGGAGCCATGATTCCACTAAAGTTTGCAATGAACCGACGATAAAAAGAAGCTAACCCATGAAAACTTCGAATATCAAACAAAGTTTTTGGCTTGGGCCAATTCCTTATGCATTCCACTTTATCTTCATCTACCGAAATCCCATCCTTACTAACCACATAACCAAGAAACAAAACTTTATCGGTCATGAATGCACACTTCTTCAAGGTAGCATAAAATTGTTGTGTCCGCAAAATCATGAGAACCTCACGGAGGTGACGTATATGAGATTCCATATTGAGACTATAAACAAGTATGTCATCAAAGTAAACAACCACACACTTCCCAATCAACGGCCGAAGTGCTTGATTCATTACTCGCATAAATGTACTTGGAGCATTTGATATCCCAAATGGCATAACCATCCATTCATACAAACCGTCTCTAGTCTTGAAAGCGGTTTTCCATTCATCTCCCACCTTGATACGAATTTGATAATATCCATTTTTAAAATCAAGTTTGCTAAAAACACATGCTCCACTTAATTGATCAAGTAAGTCATCCAAACGAGGAATTGGAAATCGGTACTTCAATGTGATTCTATTGATTGCCCTACTATCCACACACATACGCCATAAACCATCTTTCTTTAGTACTAACAAGGCCGGTACCGCACAAGGGCTAAGACTCGGTCTTATAAAACCTTTGGATATAAGCTCTTCAACTTGGCGACGTAATTCTTCATGTTCTTTGGGACTCATCCGGTAGTGGGATTTGTTGGGAAGACTTGAACCGGGTACTAGATCAATTTGGTGTTGCACATCTCGTAATGGTGGTAATACATCCGGTAAGTCGATAGGAAAAACATCTTGAAATTCTTCGATAATTGGCTTGACTAGCGGTGGCACGGAATCATACGATGGAGATTCTTTAAGATGAAGTATATAGAAAACCTCTGAATCATCCAACTCTTCTATGAACTTTTGATAAGTAAGTAGATTTTTACCATCACCATTTTGTGGCTTAGGCATAATCTCACGATTGGGTACAAGAGTCAACTTCTTATTGCTCCACATGAACGAATAGTTGTTTGTTCTCCCATCATGATTCACAAACCGATCATATTGCCAAGGGCGCCCAAGAAGTAAATGACATGCATCCATCAAAACAACATCACACCAAACATTGTCTACATATTTTTTACCAATAGAAAAATTAATGAGACAACGTTTAGTGACTTTTACCTCGCTTCCTTGGTTAAGCCATGATAAAGAATATGGAGAAGGATGGTCTTTTGTCTCTAATTTCAACTTCGAACCACTTCTTCGGAAACGATATTTTCACAACTCCCCGAATCAATCACAAGCTTGCAAACTTTCCCACCAATTGTGCAAGTGGTTTGAAAAATATTGTGGCGTAGCCATCGATCACCTTCGTCGAGTTTTGGAGTAAAATAGTTACGCAACACAACCAAACATGGTCCTTGATCACCGGTGATAAACTCCTCTTCCACTTCTTCGTCGGGTTCTTTATCAAATATTGGTGGCTCCATAAGATCCAAATATGCATCACCTTCATCATCACCTTGAACAAGTAAGTTCTTCCCCGGACGATCACTCTTCCTACAATCATATGCTTTATGTCCTTCATCTCCACACTTGTTACATTTACCTTGAAAGACTTGTTGAGAAGTATTGGATTTTTATGGAACGTTAGTAGTTGGAGCTCGATGAGTTAGAATTGGAGAAGTAGTATTTTTAACACCTCCTTGAGTGTGAGTACTCCAATTGGTATGTGAAACTCTCCTTGCGTATTGCTTCTCCAAAGATAATGCCCTTTGATATGCTTCCGACACCGAATAAATATCAAATAAGTTTAAAGTGTCTTGATATTGCATTCTCAAACCTCCTATATACCTTGCTACAAGTTGTTCTTCCGTTTCGTTAATATCGTTCCTAGCAACCAATTGATAGAACTCTTTGGTGTAGTCATTAATCGACTTGGACCCTTGCCTAAGATTTTGAAGTTGTTGATAGATAAATCTTGTATAATTATGGGGTAGAAATGCAAGCCTCATATGTTTCTTAAGCTTCTCCCAAGATTCAATTTTAGCTTGACCTCTTCTCAACCTCATTTGTTTAAGTTGTTGCCACCAAGCGCCGGCTCTTCCTCGAAGTCTTGTTGCAACCAACCCAACTTTCTTATTTTCGGGCACTTCCTTGAAATCCAAGATTTCTTCAACCGTTGCTAACCAATCAACGAATTCTTCCGGAGCAAAACCCCCATGGAATTCCGGAATATCAACTTTGAGTCCACCTTCCCATCGGTTTGAAGTAGCAACATTTTGGTATCTCGGTCTTTCTTCAAACATTTGGTGTCTCCCTTGTTGATGAACATGACTATCAAAAGAAGTGGTCTCCTCATCCGTTACTTCTTCTTCATAATGATGATGTTGAGTTCTATATTGATCTTGATGGATATTTAAGTTACCAAATCTTAAAAAAAAATCTTCAAATTTTGTATCCATTCTTTGTTGCATTTCATCAAACACTTCATGCTTAAAGACCTCTAATTCCTCTTTCATAGAAATTTCACCTTGATTAACTCTTTTCCTTGGAGCCATAATGAAACCACAAGGAGAATGAACCCAATTTGACAATAGCACATACAAAGATTCAAACTCCCAAGCTAATAATTAAAATCTTCTCCACAATTTCCCCAAAAAAAGAAACCAAAGCTCTTGATACCAACTAATGTAAAGTAATACTTATGATTGAAATTAGATGTTAAATTTTTAGAGTGGTTACGAAAATTTACGACAAGTCCTCATCGAAAATAGAAGAAGACTGAAAGAAACTAGTTGGAATCCTAGCAACAAGCTGGGCTCCAACACATTTCTGAATAACAATCCCTAATCTATGAAAAAAGAAATTACATCTCCTTGCATTAATATCAAATCTAGACAAATGATTGTGCAATCTCTTCATAAACTCGACTGTGGCATCGCCGAGTTCACCAAAAGTGGAGAATGCCAAAGCACCAAACCCATACCCTTGAGCAACACACTTGTCAAGATATTTTTTATTTTTCCGTGTAATGGCATTGCTTAAGGCTAAGCCAGGCTGGAACGAACGAACTCCACCTCCAGTGAAAGGAGAGACTCCAGTAACATCTAAACACATGTCACGTCCATTGTCCCAATTAAAAACCATAATATCAGCAGGACACAAAGTAGTACCATCGTTAGACACGAGACCCAAGGAAACCTCTTTCCTGGCTGGGATCCCCGCACGAAAACACATATCAAAAATAGTGTCACGAACAAGGTCATGCCGAAATTTGAGACCTACCTCGTGAGCACAATGTAGGGCATGATCTCCAAAGCAATCCATATCACGGTTACAAAATTCACATTGACTCCCAACAGCAAAAAGAGGAATGCCGAGACGATAGCAGAGGACAGCACTGAATTGTTGTGCACCAACCCTCTGGTTAAGACTTTCGATAGGAAGAGCTTTAAGAAAGTCCTGAGCATGTCTAGACTTACAACACTGCCAAAGAGCACTATCACGCTGGGACATTGAAAATTTCTCCGGCATGCCTTTCATAACAACCTCAAAATACTTGACCGCCAAATTTTTCATGGAAAGGGGGGCAGTCAAATCGAGGTTGGTGTCAGGACACGCATTAGAGAACAAAACAATGGCTTTTTGTAAACCGATGTCTGGACCATGCAAAGAAGAGTTACGCAAGATAATGGACTGGAGAGGCTGAGTTTGGACAACAGATGCCAAAAAGCTGCATCTTCCATGAAGTACAGGCCCAAACCACCATGTCGAAGAGGAAGAGAAGCAAGACGAAGTTGCAATGGTCCCATACCATGTCCATCATTCGCCACAATGTGACGCAAGTGCAAGCCTAGGTGGGAGTCGAAAATAGCTTGTGCCTCTGAAAGGTACTCCGGAAGAGTAGTTCTCATGGAAAAATAAAGCTTAGATACCCCGCACAGTTCCTCAGCAAATGAAGCTCACATTGAGGGTCGTTAAGCTTCATCACCGCATCCATTAAACCAGTGGTCTTGCGAACTCTTGACTGAATCAGGTTACTGAAAAACTCCTGATCAAGACTCACAGGTCCCCCTAGCAATTTAACACCTTTGTTAGGTCTACTAATCTAGGGAGGAAAAGCATAACCACACCGAATGTCCAATGAAGGCCAGAAAATCTCGGTTTTGGAGATATTGAGATGAAGACCAAGCTTACCCCCTTCGGACTGAATGATGTTAAAAGCCTTGGAGACCATCAAAGTATCACCAATAATTGTCCCGTCATCTAAATACCAAGCCTGAAGGTCCAAATGGCAATGCTCCGCAATCTTCTTGATCAAGGGGTGTAGGGTGAGTGCAAATAAGAGGGGGCCAAGAGGATCACCTTGTTGAACACCTTGGGCCGACGACAAAGTAAACTCATTGTAATAAAGCCTAGGGGTGTAGAATAGCAAAACTCAACCCATTTTGAAATGGAGGGGCAATGGTTTCTAACTTCTTGAAGCATAGCCGACCTATCGACTAAGTTAAAAGCATTCTTGAAGTCATGGTCATAGTTGAAGAATTACCTTTGTCCCTAACGAGCCGATTGACTGCATGCAAGATTGCTTCCCCACCACAAGGAACGCCCACACCGAATTGGAAATCTTCAAGATATGCACACATTTCCTTACCCACTGATTGAGCTGCTACCTTTGAAACAAGGCGTCTCCATACCGTACCGACCGCAATTGGGCGGATCCCTCCATCCGGCTTGAGAAGTGGTGTTAATGGAGCACTAGCAATGAATTCACCCAACTGACCCGGACATAGACCATCAAGCGACAGGTTAACAACTCCATTGATAGACGAAAGTAAATCATCGGCCACGGCAGCTGCTGGCCTGGTGAGAGCATCGAGAAGGTGTTGCACTCGCAATCCATCTCTACCACATGAAGTGCCCTTCGGGAAACTCTTAATTTTCCCTAAGATAATCTCATTAGTGGAAATAACACTGCCTGTGATGGTAGGACTGGCCGGAATATGGGGAGGGGGAGCACCTGGGTGCTTATCCAATAAGCACTTGTAAGTATCTTCACCACTAGGAGCTAAGCCGTTAGAAGTAAGAAGCTTGATTGCAGCCGAAAACAGCCCATTGCGGATTTTTTTCCTACACACATTCAAATTAAGGGGTTCCCTATCCTTTTCCTTACTACCTCTCTTAACAGTTGGCTGGTGAGATTCTTGCAATAACTCATGTATAATTCTGAAGCAACCATCTGACTCATACCATTGTGCAATGGAATTATTGATTGAAGAAACCTGATGTTTCTTAAGGTTGCCTGAATTCTCCTCAGAATTGTCCTTGGGAACATAGGTCTGCAAAACACACACAGGAAAAAGCAACAGCTTCACCCACGCAGAAACGTCACGAGGGCGGGCTAAAACATTATCAAGCGTGAACTTCAACACCCTCGAGAATTGCAACTTACACTTCGGTGGAATGTGCTTAACAGTACGCAGCTGTTTCTGAAATACCTTATCGAGTAAGCCAACGTCAAGACAAGGAGGGTGAACTTCAGAAGAGACAACATCTAAGGTGTCATCCGTGATAAGTGCAAGAGGAGTTGAAGGGTAATCAATACCGTGAATGAGGAAGTCAGCATCAGTGCCGTTAAAAGGACACAAGAGGATATCACCTGCATGTCTGCAAGCCCTTTTCCATGAGCGAATCACCATACAATCAGTGGACAACCACATTTGAAGCTGTGATAACACTTCTTCCAATGCTTTGTGAACCACAGGAATGGTAGCCAATCTGTGCCTACAACGGGTCTTCTCAGCAAAGTGCTTATCCTTCAAATTCGAAAGCAAAGAATTCTTCACGAGACCTCTCCCCCCAACCCTATCTCTACATCTATCAAACCCCTTGAATGGGCAGTGAAAGAAAGCCGCAACCTGTGAATCAGAGGAGGCATCAAGGCAAAGCGAGCTGCTGGTATTAGGCATCGAAAAACCCTAAAACTTATTGTGCAGACCGTGGAAGCAAAAAGCAAAGGGTTATGCAAGGAGCAAAGATTAGGGTTGTGCAAAAGTTCCCACGAAAACAATTAGAATCACGGGAAGAATTGGGTTGATCAAAGAAACCCAAAATCCTTCTCGTTATCTGATTGAGATCGCCATGAAATCGCCGAAGCAAAAAAAAAAAAAAAAAAAAAAAAAAAAATTGTTTAAACAAAACACCATGAAATAAAAATAACCAACCTTCAAATGATGCTTCTTCTACCCTTGGAACAAGGAAGATACAAAGATTTGAGGTTCTTCTCTAATAATCTTCAAATTTCTACCCAATTCTAAGATTGGAAACTAGAAGATAATAGATGCATCTCTTACAATTTGAAATTTCTACCCAATTACAAATTGGAAATAACAAAGTGTTGGAGGCTCTTCTCTTAGGAAGGATTTAGGGTTCTTACACCACTTTTCCAAAACAAACCAAACTTGAACACTAGAAGAGCTAGGGTTTAAACAATAAGTAGTAAACAAAAAGGACAAAGGTAGGAAATAAGGGAAAGAAGGGGGTAAAAGAGTAAATACGAAATAAAAGGGCATAAATGGTATATATGAAATACCATTATGCATCAGTGTTCCCTCTATAGAAAACTAGAATGTTTAGCACTTGCCTATGCACGTGCCTTCCTAATTCCTAATCAGAAAAATTTGTATGTAAATAACCTAAGTTACTATTATACCCTCATTTTATTTATAGGATATTTATTGTGTGGTTATGGCACATGGGTAAAATGGTCAACGATAATTTGCAGCTTCACCCCCTACAGTAAGGGGGGTTGGCTTTATATATAGAATAGATGAATGTGTCAGTATGGCTAACTTGGAATCATAACAGCTTGATAAGCTTGGGAATTTTATTTATATTTCTTTTTGTTTAGTTTCCAGTTGTTTAAGAGATCTGTTAATGGTATAATAGCTAGTAGTCAAGTTGTGAATGCTGATTAAGACATTATGCTTAAGAGTTAAGACATCATCCTCCTAAAATTGCTATTTTCATTTGGTGTGTTTTTCAAAACAAAATCCTAACTAAGGATTTTCTTAAGGGGAGAGGTATGGGAATTGCAAGTGGTTGTGTATTTTGTGGTGAGACCGAAACTATTTACTCACTGTGTTTTTACTCAAGGGGGTTGTGGAACCATTTTAGGAGCGAGCTCCAGTTTTATTTTGTCCTCCCTTCCTCGATGAAGACTATGTTGTGTACCTGGTATGCTAAGGATTTGAAGAAGTCGCAGAAGAAGTTGTGGGATATGATACCTGCTATGATAGCTTGGTCAATTTGGTTGGAAAGAAACGTTAGAGTCTTCTCAGAGAAAAAACTGGAGCTTCAAGAGGTTTAGCGAAATACTAGTTTTTTACATGGTCTTTATGTTTTATTGAGTTTCAAGTTTCAACAGGTTTCTTTTGAAACTGTTATTGAGAATTAGAAACTATTGTACTTTCAACCTCCCTACTCCCTAGGTGCAAGAGTTTTTGTTTGCATTCTCTGTCTTTCTTGTATCTCTTCTCTTCTCTTCTCTTGTCTTGTTCTTTTTTCTTTTTTTTTCTTCCTTTCACTCTCTTTGGGTGGTATAATTCTTTTGTACCCCTTTTTTGATCAATGAAATTTTTTTGCTTTGCTGATAAAAAAAAAAAACGAGTACAAGAAACATTGATTTTTGTACAATATACCAAGGTAGGAATTGAATTACGCACTATCTCGGATACTGGGACTTATATGCATCTTCTACCTACATTTGTATAACCCTTGCTTTCGCCATACAAGCACAACTACTGGTCCATAGAATTCAACCAACAATTCATATAGATTTTACCGTAGATGTGAATTTATACAATAACTGCTTAACGTAGTTTATATGGATTTAGGTATTTCTCCGGTAAACTGATACTCCCTATTAACAGTGTTTCAATATTTCCATGTATGAAGAGGCATTTGTCTCAAAGGCCATGATAATTTAGGTTTTATGTCACTTTTATTAAAGATGTGGATAAGGGTTGGGGTGGCGAGTTGGGATAGTGAATGGTTGTTGGTAGGGTGTTGATAGGCTTTGAAAATGTATAAATCAAGCCTTCAAAAAACACATGAAACAAAGTAACTAAAATTAAAAGATAATGAACTAAAAGTCTAAGAGTAATCTTAAATAAATACATGTTTTAGAGCTATATATTTTTTATATTACTTTTGGACTTTTCGTTGAGTACTTTTTGTTTTGATTTTGATTACTTTGTTGCACGTGTTTGTCTATAAAATTTCGGTCGCCTAATCACCGATGATATAATAATTGTTCATAAAGTTTTTCGCATTATGGAAACCTCAGAAAAGGTGAATTTGCTTTAAAATTTGATCTTTTAAAAGTTGTTACTCGAGTCGAATGATCCTTCTTATAAAATATCCTTAATTTTTTAGTTTTAACAATGGTTGCCTGATTATGCAATTTGTTACTACTACTTCCTTTTCAGTCTTGCTTAATGGGGTTCCCGGACAATCTTTTAGAATTGAAAGAGGGTTAAGACAGGGTGATCTCCTGTCACACTATTTGTTCATTTCGTGCATGGAGATCTTATCTGATTTTTTTGTTTAGCTGAACGTGGCAACAAAATCAATGAAATTAAGGTTTCAAAAGATTTCCATTCCGTGTTACATTTTTTCTTTGAGGAAGGATGCTTTTTGATCACAAAAGAAGGTATTCATGAAGCTAAGAATTTGATGGATATTCTTAACATATATATTTGTTGAAATGTCTGGTCAAATGCTCAATATACAAAAATTTGGAATAAACTTTTATCCCAAGCTTCATAATAAGTATTGTAGAATTATTAGTAGGATTCTAATATTAAACAAATTTTTAAAAATGGTTAGTACTTAAGCACTCTTTTGTTTTTCGACAAAAATAAACAAACAATTTTAAGCATCGCTTAACAGATGTTACGCTTCTCTGCAAGGTTGCAAAACTAAATTGCTCTTTCATGTTGGCAAAATAGTTTTGATTCAATTTATCCTTAGTTTTCCCAATTTTTCAAATGTGACTAGATAAGTTGATAAGCTTCAAAGGGACTTGTGGGACAAAAATGAAGCCTTTAAAGAAAGGGATATTTAACGTTTGGTACCCAGCAAATGTCCAACACCTAACTTTGGTACCCAACATTTGAAATATTAAGGGTTGGTACCTTGACTGGATGTTGACTGTCAAAGTCTAAGTTTGACCCAATTGTTTTTTCATTTTTATTTAATTATTAATAATAAAAAAAATTACGTATTTAACCCTGTCCTTTTAGTTAAGTTTTTTTTTTTTTTTATGGGGGGTGGGGGGGTTGGGGGGTTGGTTCGATTTCTTCACGTCTCTGGATTAGTTTCGATATCTACGGGTTTAGTTCTTTCTTGGAACAATCCATTGCTGCTGCATCTTTGGGTTGCTATTAATGGAACTTTTCTGTTCTTAGTTCGTATTATTTTTAAATGATGCAGACGGCAACAGATAGTGGTGGTGTTGACTGTTTGTTGGAGGCTTTTCTCCATGGGTTTCGGTTGTGATGGCGTTTGGTTGTTCTTCTCTTGTTTCTTAGCTCGGGAAGGAGTCTACTTCATAGATTCACTTTTATTGGCGCTCTGAATGGTGACGTCGGCGGTGGTGCTGTTCCTACAGATGATGAAAGTGGTGCTACATTTGTTTTCTTTTTCAGTGATATGGGTAGTGGTGATGGTAATTTGGCTTTGCATTCAAACCTGGTTTGGGTAGAATTTTTAATTTGGAGCAGGGATGTCCATCAAATTTCAACATAGTTACGATAATATTCAATTGCGATTTTAATTAGGGTTCACAATGGGATTATTTGGGGCTTAATAAGATTTCAATTGGTATTATGAATTGATTGAAGATAATCAATCATTAAAGGAACAAGTGGTTGAATACATTTTTGGATCGTTATTATGAATGGTAGTTTTAACTCAAAGATCATTCCGTGAGATCTTGAATAATCACGATGATGTCTACTTATTTATTCCGAAGCAGCTCAAGACCATGGAAAGGAAAGATGATGGAAGAGACGATATTTATTTGGGGGATAAATATGTAAATTCAAATCACTTTTTAATTAAAATTACAGAAAATATTAATAAAAAAAGTCAAACTTAGACTTTGACAGTCAATGTCCAGTCAAGGTACCAACTCTTAATATTTTAAATATTGGGTACCAAAGCTAGGTGTTGGACATTTACTGGGTACCAAACGTTAAATAGCCCTTAAAGAAATTTATATTAAGTTTTGGAATAATATTTGCACTAGGAAAGAATTGGGTGGTATAGGAATAAGAAATCCACATAAACAAACTTTTTCCTTTTAACAAAATTTGCTTAGAGACTCTTAAACAATCCCAACCGGCTTTTGCCTTAATCCTAAAACATGAGTATTTCTATAACTCAAATACTTTATGACACTATGGTGTATCCTGCATATTCTGATTTTACAGTTTTTAATTTCCTTCTTTGGTGAATGGGTTGGGTCTCATTTTCCTTATACCTCGAGTATTGACGCTTATAAAGGTATTGCCTTGGTGACCCAGGAGTGTATGAAGATAGTGGAGGTTGATGTCGCTGGTGTTGCTCCTTCTGAGAAAGGATCCACATTTATTCGGAGGTCTGGAAAGATCTGTGCAACTTGAATAAGAAAGTTGTCGTTCTTAATTAAACTAAAGTACATGCTATCCCTCAAGGAAAAACTAGAGGTTCGGGCCGAGATCTTGAAAGTCCATACTTTTTGTCCGTGCGTGGTTTTTTCTGTCACTTATACTTGTAATTTGGAGTCTTTCATTGTTTTTGGTTACCATACATATGCATTTAAGGTTTTTTATAAATGAAATTTTGAGGCGTTTCTATCATTGATTTTATTATCTCCGGACATGAAGGTTTGTCTCAGAGGTATACTTTATGCAAAATTTTAAATATATTCGTTTCTGGACATTAAGATTTGTCATATAAAGATATTTAATGTGAAATGTTATCTCCGGAATGAAGGTTTATCGAATGGATATACTTATTGCAAAAAATTTATTTAATCCGCCTCTAGACATAAAGGTATGTCACAGAGAGATACTTAATAATGCAGATGCATACTACCTTTCTTGTTTTTTTTAAAATTTAATTCTTTCAAGGGAATTCTGGTGTTATTGTTGGGATTAAATGAAATGATTGTCTGTCGAACGCAATGTAGTATTTCAAGTCAATATTGTTTGGCAGAGTTTGGTGGAGCTACTAATAAAGGCATCAAAATCCTACTGAGGCAATGTAGCGTAGTAGTTGACACAATGAACAAAATC
Source organism: Papaver armeniacum (assembly GCA_023531295.1). Taxonomy (NCBI): domain Eukaryota; kingdom Viridiplantae; phylum Streptophyta; class Magnoliopsida; order Ranunculales; family Papaveraceae; genus Papaver; species Papaver armeniacum. The sequence continues at coordinate 294,346 of JAJJWW010013153.1, forward strand.
ATTTTACTTTCGGTAGTCTTGTTTTGCAAATTGCTTTTTTCCATATGCGGTTTTACTCAACAAACGTTTTCTCTGCTAGAAACCTATTTGTTATCGTTCTGAAATCGTGAGACGGAGTTTTGAAAAAATTTAATTAAAATTCTTTTGAAATGATTTTCGAATACCGAATTATTTTTTTATTTTTTTCTTTCTTTTTCAAAAGTTGCGTTGGAATCATGATTTCGCATGAGCTAGATAAAACTAAAAATTGGATTGAATATGCTACAATGATGTAAGCGAAACAAGGCTCGTGTGATGATTACGAAAAAAATGTAACTTATGTGATAATCAAGAGAAAATGTGACTTATACAATGGTTAAGAGAAAATATGAATTATCTTTTTTTTTGTGTGTGGGTTGGGGGTCCACTGCCCTGTTGTGCGGATCTTGTTGTCAAGGCTAATGTGTGGAGTCCTCTGGTGAAGTGTGTGGGCTAGTTGTAATACCCCGATTTAGGCAGTGGTTCGCCAAATGGACTATAAGTAATGATTTGTCCTTTCCTAACACCGAGGCATGATGAGTTCACTTGACTGAGTTGTGGGAAAAACTTCTCAGTTAAGCGTGCTCGGCCAGGAGTAGTCACAGGATGGGTGACCTCTCGGGAAGCTATTACCGGATAACCGCAGAAGTTCCGTTAAAAATCCTACACTGCTCGATAACCGCAGTGGGTAAGTGGGAGATCTGGGATTTAATATATTCATTAGCTGAGGACGGCTCCAATTTAAGGTGGTGGTATTGTAATACCCCGATTTCGGCAGTGGTTCGTTAAATGGAATATAAGTAATTATTTGTCATTTCCTAACATGAGTTCACTTGACTGAGTTGTGGGAAAAACTTCTCAGTTAAGCGTGCTCGGCCGGGAGTAGTCACAGGATGGGTGACCTTTCGGGAAATTGCTGTTAGATTACCGCAGCGATGCCCGTTGAAAACCCCACACTGCCGGATAACCTCAGTGGCTAAGTGGGGACAGTATCGGCGGAGGGACGGGTTATTACACTAGTTTAGTGAAGAGATACTGGTTTATTTGACGGTTGGTCTTTTCTAACGATGACCTGACTTTACGTGTCGAACCGAGAGCATCACCAACCGGAGCTTGTGTATCGATGAGTTGTTCCTTCCTAGTGGATTACTTCTAGACTTTGTTAATGAGAACTCGGTTGGTTTTTTCTAACGATGATCTGAATTTACGTGTCGACCCGAGAGCATCACCAACCGGAGCTTGTGTATTGCTGAGTTGTTCCTTCCTAGTGGATTACTTCTAGACTTTGTTAATGAGAACTCGATTTTGCATCTTGAACTATTAAAGTTGCAAACTGGAGCTTTTGCATTTCAGAATAATTTTTCTGCTAGTGAGTTTTAAGCGGATCTGGATAATGAAAAATAATATTTCTTACTTAGTCTTCCAGATATCCGGACTTGTATGAGCAATAACATAACCATATTCTAAGTGTAAATTCGGTCACTTTTCTGAAATGAAATTGATTACTTACGAAAATAATAGTTTGCGAAAGGTAAACCTATATATAGTCTCCATAATCGAGGAAACACACGCTAATATCAGCTTTCAAAGTGATGCCAAGCAATATGTGTGTTGATATGCTTAATGATCATACTTGCGTGTGTTGGGATTATTCTGGTTAAATTTTAACGGTTCGTCAGTTCTAGTCTTCTATAGTACTCATATTCATGGACTTGCACCTGGCGCCTACTATATACTCATCATGGGCTTTAAAGATACATATGGAATATAATATCCACGGTTATCAATACTAAGAATTGCATTATTCAGACTAGACCAAATGAAGAATTGAACGTTACATGATGCATATGTGACACAAATCCTTATGTAAGGGAGTGAGGCTTGGTTGAGCATTTCTCGAGAATACAACCGGTTGTAACAAATTTCAACAGAAAAACTAACATCTGGATTGCATATAATGGTGCCTTCTTTTTCTTTTTTATTTTTATTTTTGACACATGACATATAATGGTGTTTTCAAACTGTGTTAAATATGTGTTGGATAAATTCAATCGACGTCGCATTTTGTTTGCTGCTATGATAGGAGGTCCCAAGGTTTTTCCAAAACTGTGTATCTTTTCAATGAAGCTAAATTTGGTTTTTAGTTTGAATTCTTTTGGATATTAATGACAAATTGTAACCGAAAATCAGTTAGGAGACTTAATCAAACGGTCAAAAGTTATGTCTTTTCACCAATAGACACCTGACTCGATCTGACAGTCGCGTTTAAAACTTGTTCAGACACAACCGTTCATCAATAAACGTTTGTCCCATGCGAAGAGGTGCAAAAAAAAAATATATAAATCCTAAGTGTGTATCCAGTATTCTTCACCAAATTTTTTTACCATTAGCATTCTAGAATACAAAGACTTTTGTTCTTCATCTTGTGTTTGCCTGCTTCCGAAGTATTCAAGTGATGTGCTACTCCGAAAGGTAACCGTCGTATTCTACGAAACCTTCACCATTAACTATTCAACATATGTAAACATGGTGAATTTTTTTTAAAGGAAAGACTGATCTTTGCCTCGGTTTATTGAGTTTGATTTTTGTTTCTTCACCGTCTTTATTTTACTGTTATCTTATTGTTATGTGTTAAATAGTACTTACAAAGAGAATAGACTGAAGAAACTATTTAGGTATCCTAACGGCAAAACATGATATTATCTTAAATCTTTAATTCCTCTTATGGTACTATTTTAACATGTTAAAGGTCTCAACCCGTGCCGTAACGGCACGAGCAAGGATATGTGTTTCAAATGTATCAATCGATTCATACATGTCGTAATTGTCTAAGAAGAATCGAACCGATCGATCCAGGTCTAAATGTTTTGAGGAGTTGGTTAATAAACATGTCCTTATCCTCGAATCTTTTAATATTGTGTATGTAAGTCATACAACCCTTTGGGACAAACATGGTTAATCGTTAGAGCAAATCCTATGGGCAGTATAACATTACTTCGTTCACTACTTCAAAAAAATATCATCAAAGGTCATTCACCAAATTTATAACAAAACTAAAAACACCTAAAGTTACTGTAAAATCATTTAGATTAATCTTGAAAAATCTGTTTGCATTAAATTTAATTTTTCTCTTTGATATGAATTATTGGGTTCCCAATTTACATAGATTTGTGTTTATTCATTTTCCTAAAATTTATAATAATATTTAATTTTTGATCCATTTCTTTTTTTGTCTATTTACCTATTATCATGAATTATTTCTCAAGCATGCATAATTACACGAAGTTGGGGAGAAATGACAAAAACAGAAATCATGACAAAAATGGGGAATAAAGAGAGATGTGAGAAACTGAATCGATTACAATTAATTCACGCGTAGCCTTGCATAATCCCATGAAGTAGGGGAGAAATAATGACAGAAACAGAAACCATGATAAAAAAAAGGGAATAAAGAGAGATGTGAGAAACTGAACCGACTACAATTAATTCGCGTGTAGCCTTGTGTTTGGTCAACTTTTTTATAGGTTTCATTTTTCTTCCTGCCCCCTACCCGGCAAATCTTAAAATCAGAATATCTTCCTTTTTGGAAAAATCTGGCATTTAAAAGTTGTTTTAATTTTTAACAAAAAAAAAATTGAAAATTAAAATCAAATTAAAACCAAGCAAAGAAAAATTAACCATGGGTGACTAAATAATTTACATATTTTAGGACACCTTTTTTCACCCTACTACCATTACTTTTTCCACCACCACATATTGTCACCACTCCACCAGTCTCACCAATACCCACCACCATTATCCCCACCGCCGATCCACCATCACAACCACCATTAGTGCTTAATTTACCTATCTTAGGACCCCTTTTCTCACCCTACTACCACTACTTCTTCCACCACCACATTACCATCACCACTCCACCAGTCTCACCAATACCCACCACCATTATCACCACCACTGCCCACCATCACAACCACCATTAATGCTTACTGATATGGTTAATATCAAATAAATATATTGTGTATCAACAAAAATATATATTCATTTGATTAATTAAAGAAACATTTATTATGAAATACAAATTGAACATTTATATATTATTAAAATTTTATTTAAACGTGATCATTTATAGCGGTAGATTTATGTTCTGCAACTATAAATTTGATCGTTCTTTATCTAGCATAACTTGTCCAAACCTTGTTTTGTATTCTGGAAATGTAATCAATTTTATTTTAATACTAAAAACCGTGATTTATTTGATCGGGTACTATACATAGATGGGATCTCATTTGGGTGATCCAGCGGTCATGATCATACTGTCTTATATGATTTAGTATCCTCCTCAAAATATTTGTGTTTTGTCCTTACAATTGTGCTAAAAACAGCCAACTACATCTATCACAACAAAATGTTGCGCATTTTGTAAAGACACAAAACTATTATTCTCTACTACTATTCACTAACATCCACCACCGTACATAAAAAACAGCCACGCCCACTATTTTTTCCACCACCAGTAATGTTACCACCTCCACCACTCACAAATACCCGCCACTGTTTCCACCACCCACTGCTTCTTTCACTACCACCATTAAAAATTATTAATATAATTTTTAACCGGGGTCAGTGTAGTACAGTGGTAAAGTCATTGGGTGATGATACCAGTTACCTGAGTTCGAAACTTGCCAGCACCAAATTCTTTACCAATCAATATATATATATATATATATATGTAGTTTTTAATAAACTTATTTTATTAATAAAAATATGTATTTATTAATAAAAATATGTATTTATTAGATTCATTAAATGAACATTAATCATGAAAAATTAATTAATAATTCATCATGAGCAATTAATAGGACACTAATTAATAAAGTATTTATAATTGTTAGTTGAAGAAACCATGGCCGTAGATTTATCCCTCCTAGACAAATCTCTGCCGCTCTTTATCTAGCCTAACTTAGCCAAGCTTTGTTTTGTATTCTAGATGGATAACCTTATCTTGGACAATCATTGTGAATGATCTACAGATAAAGTAACTTAGAGATTTCTTAAACGTTTGTCATATATGAAACATACAACAACTGTTTTGATCCAACTAATTAACATTTGATAGGAATATAAACTAGTTTGCTTTGATTTATGTATGCAGTAACTATGTTGGTTACTGTTTTCAGACATTTGTTGTAAATTATAATTTTGTTGTTGTTGTATGTTGGTTACTTGTGAAGTTTGTGTATTGCAGCAATAATGACAACTGATAATGATGTGTCATCAACCTCCACAAAAGGTGCTGGTCCATCCTACGTTACTAATGTTTTGCACACGTCTCATGCCGAAAAGCCATAGAAATTCAATGGCAATGATTTCCAGTGTTGGTAATCCAAGATGTTGTTTCATTTGACTACTTTAGGGCTTTCCATGTACTTGACGGAGGATCCACCAGTCCCTTACAAGGATGGCGATTCTTGACATGTATCTGCCATGGAGGCCGGGAAGCACTCTGATTTCTTTTACAAAAATTATATTATAAACTTCTTAGTGGACTCTCTCTACATCGTCTATCATCCTTTGTCAACGGCTAAGGAAGTCTGGGACTCTATTGAGAAGATGTATAAGACAGAGACTGTCGGGGTAAAGAAGGTTATAGTAGCAAGGTTCCTAGACTTCAAGATGATTCTAAATCGGTCATGGCGCAAGTCCAGGAATTTCAAATAATTTTTCATGAATTAAAGACCGAAATGATGACTCTTTGTGAATCATTCCAAATTGTTGCACTAATTGAGAAGTTACCGCCCTCTTGGAAAGATTTCAAGAACTATTTTAAACATAATGAGATGAAGTTAGAAAACTTGATCTTCAGGTTGCTAGAAGAAGAAGAAGGTCGAAGTTCTGACAAAAAAAGTGAGAATGTTTCTGAAAATACCAAATTTAATATGGTTGAAGAAGAAACAAGTGGCAACAAGAGGAAATGTAAACATCACGGTTCAAGCAAGAACAAAAATTAGTCGAAGAAAAAGAAAAGAAATAATATGGAATACTAATGGCTAATGACTTTAGGCATGTTTAGATTTGGTAAAGGGAATTGATAAATATGGAATACTAATCTAAATTTGATAGATATAACGCAAATGGGAAGTTTATGTTAAATCAAAATTCGCAAACTCCACTGTGATGGTTAAGACTACTTAAAAGATATAATCTGCACAGTTGGAGAAGATTTATATACATCTCGCGCTCTATAATGAATTTCGGTTATCCCTTTTAAACGAGTGTGACAAACATCCTGATAATTATGCAGTCAAATTTTCAAAAATTTTGAACTCATAGAAGTTTTTTTTTTCGTAATTATACAATGTGAGTTTGGTGTCTGAAAATTTTCTGAAATAAGACTTGTAAGTTCTGTTTCAAAGTGGTTATGTAGTTTTTCTATGACTCCTTTGAGTTTGTAGCAAAAACAAAATATGTAGATCAGGATGTTTTCTCAAAACCAAATTTAGAAAATCTCTAAATGGAGTTACGATGCGAGAAATATGAAAGTTTATAATTGCAACTTGTGACTGTCCAGAAATCGTCAAGCACAATAGTTGGTTTTGAACTCAAATTCTCGCAAGACAAATGGGTAATTCTAGCCAGTTCAAGAATCTAGTGGTTTGAGTTGGAGACATGTCTTAAATCCATTCAAATGGATCTTGAAGTCTGAATTAGAGACTAAAAGAAGAGGAGGGAATGTGGGTCTAAAGCTAGATATCTCCCAAGCCTATGATTCTCTTAGCTGGGATTTTCTATTTCAGTATTTAAAATGCTTTAGCTTTTCAGAAAAATTCATCAACTGGATTCATATTCTCTTAAAATCAGCTATGGTATCTGTACTAGTTAATGGAGGACCAGTTGGATATTTCAAAGTTAGCAGAGGTTAAGGCAAGGAGATCCACTCTCTCATTTACTTTTTGTTATTGCTGAAGATGTGCTTAGTAGAAAATTGAGTTCTATGGTTTGCAGATAACATTTTCCAGTTTTGCAATGGGGATAGAAGGAATGTAAGGAAACTTTTGGGAACTCTTGTAGAATATCAAAATTCTTCAGGGCAAATGGTTAGCCTACCTAAAAGCAAGTGTTTTGTTGGAGGCACAAGTAATGCAAGGAAACATCAGATAGCAGAAGATTGTAATATGTGCTTATCTAACTTTCCAGATAAATATCTGGAGTTATTTTAATTCCAGGCAGCATCAGATCACAACATGTATGGGAGTGTATTGAAATGTTACAAGATAACTTAGCTGGTTGGAAAGGAAAGTTATTATCATTTCAGGAAAGGTTGGTATTGGTAAAGTTTGTTCTCTGCAACATTACAATCCTTAATATGTCAGTTTATAAGTGGCCAAATAAATTTCTCAAGGAGTGTGAAAAGATCATTAGAAATTTCTTGTGGTCAGGTGATCCTACAGTTAGAAAAATAATTACTCTTAAATGGGAAAAATCTTGCTCTCCATTGTCTAAAGGTGGATTGGGTATAAGACAACTTGAAGATATTAATAAATCCATGCTAATGAAATTGTGTTGGAAATGCAGAATGGTAATGATGAATGGTCAAGGTTTTTTCAAGCAAAATTTCAAGACAGAAATAGGAATTGGATTGAATATTATAAGAAATCTTCAATTCGGCCTGGTATTAAGTGGGTTGCTTCTGAGGTATTTGACCATTCTAGATGGTTAGTTGGAGATGGAAAGAACATTTATGTCTGGTCTGACATTTGGGTAAAGGATAAACCTTTGAGTGTAATTTTTCCAGAAAATAATGTTATGCTCCAAAATCCAGATATGAAAGGCTGAGCTAATCTGTGATGGTGAATGGTTAATTCCTGATAACTTACTTGACTTCTTTGAGCCTTCTGAACTACCTGTGCTGGATGACAAAGGAGATAGAAGAATTTGGATTGGCACTAATACTGGTGAGTTTTCAGTTGCTTCTGCTTATGAATGCATTAGAAATAAATTTCAAAATCTTCGATGGACAAAAATTGTATGGCATAAATCTATTCATCCTAATATATCTAGCAATGTTTGGAAACTGGTGAGAGGGATTGTTCCTGCAGATGATAAGATGAAGAAAAGGAAATTTCAATTAGCTTCCAGATGCCCTTTTTGCAAGAATTCAGAGGAAAATTTGGAGCATATTCTGTGGTTTTGTGATTTTAGTGAAATCATTTAGAGTTGGCTTGGAGGTATATTCAGTTTAACTAATCCAAAATCATTTGAAGATATTCTATCATTTGCTAAACACAAAAGCCCAGCTGTGAAGGAGATTTGGAAAGTTGCAGCTCTTGTAACTTTGAAAGAAATTTGGTTTTTGAGGAACAGAATGGTTTATGAAGAAGAAAATTTAAATAATGATTCCATAAAGAAGAGAATTATAATGGTTACTAAAGAAAGTGATGTTAGAATGTCAGGTACAATGTGGAATTCTGCTTATGACCGGCAAATTCTAAATTTCTTTGATTTGAAGTGTAGAAGAGTGAAAGCAGCCAAGATAACTAATTTTTTTTTCTATCTGACTGATCCTTCTTATTTCCTCATTTGTTGTGATGGTGCTTCAAGAGGCAACCCAGGTGCAGCTGGCTATGGTTTCATTTGCAAGAAATGGGATGAAGTATTTCTATTCGATGTGTCAGGAGGTCTAGGAACTGCTAAGGGTGCACACGGTACGGTTCGGCTCGGTTCTTGCCGAGGTCAAGCACCTGTACCTCCCTAGTCTCGGTTCTTAGTTTTTGGACCGGTACATGTACCTCTTTCCTCGGTTCCGGTAGCATTCGGGACAAGTACGGTACCATGTACGGTTCCGGTACCAGTCGGTACTTTCTGTCAGAATTCTAGACAGATTTTCCTGTCAGTTTTCCAGACAAATTTTGGTCTGTTAAGCAGCTTAAGTACCTGTTTTACTGAGCAACAATATATTAAGCAATATCTCAAAGCAAAATAAGTAACAAGTAGCAATAATACTAGCAAAGCAAAGTGCCAAAGTCTTGAAAAACTGAAAAAGTAACAAGTAGCAAAGTTGCAGTACACTACAGGCAGCAGAAGCACACAGACACACACACAAACAATAGTCTTAACTCTTAAGTGTTATTGTCTTAACAACTAACAGTTGCAGTACACACTACACAGAATAAAAGAAGAATTGAAGTGGTAGCAGTGGTGGTGAAGTGGTTGTGGCAGTAGACTGGAAAGAATGAAAAGAGATTTATTCCATGGCAGCACTGGTAGTGGCATTATTGTTGATAAGACCTAGTAACTCTGCAAAAAAAAGTAATAGCAGTATATAATGTTCCGAATCCTAGCTCGACTTGATGCATCCATGATTGATCACTGACAAACAATATATACACAAACATGATTTCAATTCACAAACCACAACAACAACAAAATGAAAGGACTAACAATATTAATAGATTCATAGATTCATAAATTCATAGATTGTTAACTGTTGCTGTTATTATACCACCATCAGATTTAAAAAAAAAAAAAGAGCCCATCATCACATCAAGCTATATGCTCAACCAAATGCCCAAACTGGAATGAAATCTGAAATTGAAAATCATAACAATTCCCTTTCAACAAAAACGAAACACCGAGTACCTTCAGAATTTATCTATTGAAAGAGCAAAATTGTCTAATCGAAAACTTGAAATCAAAACCACGAACAAGAAATCAAATGACTATATCCACAGATAAGAGAATACCGATTCTATCTCAATCAATCAATCAAAATCAAAACCCTACTAAACAAAGAATCAAAAACATAAAACAATTACAACTCTCATATTAAAAATCCCAATAAAAAAACAGTTCTACTCAACCAGAAAAAGTCCAAGAAGAAGAACTCAAACCCTAGATTAAAAATTAAAAAAATTCAAAGAACCCAGTAGTCCAAATCAAATGATTAAACACAATAAGGAATCAGTAAAATTGGAGAAGAAAAAAACCAAAAAAACTTACAAGAGAAATTTCTTCTTCTTCTGGTTTGCCGCTTCTTCAAAAAGACACAAAGTGGAATTGAAGAGAAGAAAACTCTTCCCTGTAGATACGAGAGGAAAAGGTGGTGTAACTGGTGTTCCTTCTCATAGAAAGAGGAGCTGCAAAGAAGAAGGAGGAAAAAGAAAATGAGAAACTCTTCTGACCGAATTTTTCTATATATACCACCATCAGATTAAATCCCTAAATCTAATGATCGGTATTATTCGGTACAAACGGTACGGGACGGTACGGGACATGAATAGGGACGTGTACTTGTACCCCATAGAGGCTGGTTCTCAGTTTTTGAACCGGTACCTGTACCCCCTTCCTCGGTTCTGTACGAAACCAGGTACGGTTCCACCGGTTCCGGCACGGTCCGATAATTCGGCTCGGTTCCTGTGCACCCTTAGGAACTGCTACAAATTTTCTGGCAGAAATCTTTACAATCATCTGTGCAGGGGAATGGGCAGTTAACCAACAAATTCATAAAGTATGCTACAGGTCAGACTCCCAATATTTTCAGTCTGGGAAAATTCCCTGGTGGGTCACTACTAGATGGAATAGAATCAAATCCTCTCTGCAAGCCTGGTACTTCGTACATAGTTTCAGAGAGATAAACTTTTCAGCAGATATATTGGCAAAAAAAGGTTCTGCTTTGGCTAAAGGAGAAAAAAGAAATTATAGTAGTTGTCCTAGTTTTATAAAAAAAATGGAAATTTTCGATTTTCCATATTACAAATTTAGCTAGTTTTTTTTCATTTTCTGCCTTTATTTTTTCTGTTTTGCCCTCCCTGATGCAAGGGGTAGTCTTGTAAGTTTTGTTACAATTTTGAGTTCTTAATAAAAAAAATTGAATATTATCAAGCAAAAAAAAAAAAAAAAAAAAAAAAAAAAAACTCTAAATGAAAAACTGACAGAACTTGGATCAATCTTATGCGCTTTTTCGGCATGGATTATGCAACATGTTGCGAAGAGAGAAATCTATGGTTGACAAAGAAATAACATCATTGTAGCAAATGATTAAGTCAATCTACTGGATATATAAGAAGTGCGGGGGAAATGTTATTTCAAAAACAATATTCTAGTATCCAGTTACCCCATGAGAGATCATTTTGTGAATAAGGAATGAGAGATTTCTTGCGTAGTCGGCAAAATATGGGGGTGTTTTTGGACAGATAGCTAGTACAACGATGGTCTAATATATTCAACTCAAGCGTACTTTTACAAATTAAATGTTTTCAAGAAAGTACTCTTGAAACGTAGAAAACTTATTATACAAAATAAAATCTACTGGTAGAGATATGGTTATATGTGGTAAATGATGATTCAAAATCATCAAGGAGAATTATGTGTTTGTTGTAGTAGAAGTGCGTGTTATGGGAATAAATATTGATGGCGAGATCAACTAAGTACTCCGGAGCTTTGGATGCAAAGTCGGGAAGGTACCTAATTTTTTTTAAAAAAATGAGTTGCATGTATGGCCATAGTATATATACGCATATTATAATTAAATATAATGTGATTAAACAAATATTTTGGAAAAGCACATAATTTATGATATTATGTTACATCTTGAGAATACAATGACGACATATATAGTATCATTAGGCAATTGCTCTCAAATGTGCACACTCGAAAAGAAATAGTATTTTAAATAGTATGACACCGACTTAGAATTCTAGAGAGCTTATAATTACTTTATCAAGGGGAATGGGTCTTATAGCCTAACAGAAGAATTAGTTGCAGCGGTAACCCAACATAGGCGGTTGGAGATCCTATGGGGTAGGTTCAAAAGGGACAACTAATTTGTGAATTATTCGCCAGAAAAACACTGAAAGAGAATTTATTTTTTTCTATCCCATTCCTACGATGAGAGTCGGTGTTACCTGTTACCTGTAACGAGAGAGGATAAGAACTTCTTTTAAAAATTCCTATGGCTCTAAATTCATTTGAACGGAGTATAGCAGGATACTTCTAATAAGATACTCACCTATATGAATGTGAAGTGGTGCCGCTTCTATGAGAACTACAAGGCTATATACTCTAGAGCACTCATGAACAACCAGGTATGTTCGAGGCCGAAATGGACACAACCGAGAATAAAATATGAAAGGAAATAAACTGTGTGAAGCAACTGAAATGTACACTATACCGTTGAATAGTTCAAGATTTCGCGTTCACTAATCAACTTGTACACCCGGTAGATATTCCCTATGGAATATTCAAAGCCAAAAGTTATCTCTTCAAAAACAGTGATGTTCCGTATACGAACTCTCTAGTGTCTGCATTAGGGTTTAGGATGAAACTTTCTTAATGCGTCTCTTTAGGACGATTTGCATTCATTATGGGGGATTGTTGGATATGAATGATAATTTATAACCGAAAAATAGTTATGAGACTTTATCAAACGGTCCAAAGTTATGTGTTTTCATCAATAGATACCTGACTCGATCTGACGGTCGGGTTTAAATCTTGTTTAGACACAACCATTGGTCAATAGACATCTGTACCATATGGAGAGGTGCAAACAAAGATATAAATCCCAACTCCGTATATACTTTTCTTCACCCAAAATTTGCACAATTAGCTATCTAGAATACATACAGTTTTGTTCTTCATCTTGCATACGCCTGCTTTCCCAGTATTCAAGTGTTGTGTTATTCCGAAAGGTAACCGTTGTATCCTGGGAAACCTTGACCATTAAATTTTCATCATATGTATACGGGGTGAATTGCGTTTTAAGGAAATAGCGATCCTCGCCTCGGTTTATTGAGTTTGTTAGAGCATAGCTCGGTTGAACCCACCAAGCGTTGGTATGTCAAGTTTGGTTGTCATATTTTAGTAAATCAAAACTCAATTAAAGAGTCGCTTGATTATATACTCGAGACAACTTCGTATAGGTTAGGCTAGAAAGATTAGAAAACAAGCTACATATTGTGACTTGAACTGTTTCATTCCTAACGTATCTTTCAAGTCGTGCTATATTGAAAACACAACTGCGAAGCTGTGAATGATATACTCCAGTAGACATAGTATTAAGGAATTAGAATATGAAGTATATATAACGCTTATCTTTTGAACTTCGTATATAAGACATCGACATAATTGTATGAATGTTATTGTGATTATGTGTATGGGTAATGGTGAAGATTTCATCCTAGGAAATAATGTTTACATTCGTTTAAAGAAAGTACATTCATGAACTTGTTTTATGAATCGAAAGGGAAATCGTTAGGCTTATTGGTATTGTTATTAATTGCATATCTTTGGATTACCAATATGTGTGAGTTAGTAGAACCGATCATAACTTGTTATGTATCTTGGTAAAACTAGTTACAATGCCTGAGTTATGTATTGGTATGACTTTTATTAGTGTAACCGATCCTAAGTAATCACCTTAGATGGTATGATCGATATTTATAATTGGTGTAACCGATCCTGGTAATTGGTATGACCGATCACAAAAGAGTTGTAATCGATCCTTGTAATTAGCGTAACCGGTCCTGGTAATTGGTGTAACCGATCCTAGTGACTAGTGTAACCGATCACAAGTAATACCATGAGAATATGGTAACCGGTCCTGGTAATTGACGTAACCGATCCTGGAAACTGATGTAACCGGTCCCAGTAACCATATTAAGGTAGAACCGATCCTTGTGTTTGGTAGAACCGTAAACCCATAATTAGTGTATTGATATTTGATCAATCACATAGTTCTTGGAAATCAGATGAACCAGTTCTAACTTGTTTGGAAGTGTGGTATAATCGGTTCCAAGATTATAAATATGAAAAAGGATTTACAAAAAAAAAGATGTCGACATACTTTGAACATGTTTTGTAACTCTTATCTTTTATTGTTCAAAGATATTCCTTAATAACTAAAGGAGATCCCGGACCGAAATAATTTGAGAATCTTTTAATTACCAGCAATTAAAATGCATATCTCTGGAAAATAAAAATTGGTAATGTGCATTTACTAATTGGAGATTTTCTAGTGAGATTTCGGTTAATATTGGACAGAGCATTTCCAGGAATTATGCAAACCGATTTGGAAATATATTGTATATCTTAAGAATATTTCGGTTTTGGAAATTCCTTGGTGTCCAAACTTCCTTGGTCTATAAATACCCAAGTTTGCATTTCGAGCAAACTATCCTAAGAGCCATCAAAACTACCTTGTTGTGTCGTTCTGCAATATTATTAGTTTTGATTTGATTTGATTTCATTGGTGGAGCCGTCTATTCGGAGAGGAAAGTACCCTAATTAGGCGAAATCTCTTACGACCGCTCGTTTAAAGACTTTTGTGGGATCAAGAAGCTCTACGAGTACCGTTGGTGGGAAACTAGATAATTGCAATATTATTAGTTTTCGATTTGATTTGATTTGATTGAGTAATGGTTATTGAACTTTAATTGCACCTAGTTTGTTTATTATTGAGAATCTTCTCTTCTGATATAAGATTCACTCAAACTAGATCGAAGTATCAACGAGATCTTTAGAACTGTTTGTATATCTAAAGACGTCTTGTGATAATCCATTGTTAACAGACTCTGTTTTGTGCGTGATTGATCACAAAAGATTCAAGTTGTGGTGTGCAGGTGTTTATTGAAGATTTAATAAGATTTGAAGACAAAAAAGATTTCTTATTGGGTTCATAATCTTTGTTGTGCACAAAACTTGATCGGCTGGGATCCAAATATAATCGATTTATCTTTGATAGATTTGATTGATTAGTTGCGCAGATCGGCATCATTATATAGTATCTTTATAGATCCTATTTTTGATTGCATTATTTAAACTCTGCTAACTTGGTAGTTGTTGGATAGATAGATCTAAACCCGACAAAGGAGTTTATTGGATTAAACAGAAGAGCCTTTGTCAAAATCATATCACTGAGATTGAATAGAGTTGTTACCGAACAAATTTGTTGTTCCTTTACTGTTTGGAATTAGATCCAAAGGAATTGCTCCAGTGCGTGCACCTATCGAATGTCGGAAGCGCAGGGATACTGAAGAAACTAGGTGAACTATAGGTTTAATTGCTTGGTCTCAACTATACGAAGTTGGTTTAGATTTTGTATAGCGGCTTAATCCTGAGAGTATTCAATTCTGGATTAGGTCTCGGGGTTTTTCTGCATTTGCGGTTTCCTCGTTAACAAAATCTTGCTGTGTCATTTACTTTTGTTTTCCGCAACTATAATTGTTGTTATTATAATTTAAAGTAAATTACACAAATGTTAACTCCGTATTACTTGATAGTGATCTTATAGAGTTTGGTTAAGTCCGAACCTATTATCAAGTAATCACACTTTGATTGTTGTATTGTCTCGATCTCGTATCCATAGACGATCACACAAAGTGTGAATACCGATTCGTTGTATTGTCTCGACTCGGTCCATAGACAATCACTTTCGGTAAGAGGACTTATAAGTGGAAAAGTTTAAGATTGTGGTATATTTGGGTACCCTCGTCTTTTCAGAGTTTGATATATGTTTCTCCATCATCTTTCTTTTACTGTTATCTTATTGCTATGCGTTAAATAGTACTTACAAATAGAATAAGATGAAGAAACTATTTAGGTACCCTGACGGCGTAGCTGCATGAAAGTGTTAAATGATTTTAATCTTAAATCCTTAATTTCTCTTATAGTACCATTCTACAAGTTAAATCATGTATTGGGTTGTTTGAAATTGATTTCACTGTGTACAAATTAGGAAGATAATTATGCACATAACATGTTTATTTTATTGCCTCTGTAATTTAATTACTTAATTGTTTCCATACTTGTAAGGAATGAGTATGTATTGTATGTGTAATTTTAAGGTTAGTAGATAACCTTGTCATGGACAATCATTGTAAATGATTTGTAGATAAAGTAGCTTAGAGATTTCTTAATTGTTTGTCATATATTAAACATAAAAAACCGTTTTGACCCGGCTAGTTAAAATTTGTTAGGATTGTAAACTAGTTTGCTTTGATTTATGTATGCAATAACTATGTTGTAATCAACAAATTCTAAGAGATGTGATCTTTCTCGATAGCTACCATTGATGTTATTGAGGTATCTGTTGGTGATGAACATATACCCTTGTAGATGCAAATCTCCTTCAGAAAGCATCGACAGAATTCTCACTTTGTTCTCGGTTGAATTAAGGGGTACAAACTTTGGGTTCATTTACGTTGTTAAAGGGTTTCATTGTATCCTGAAATGATCATTTGAATACCCATCTGTAATTGATTGACTGGGAGGGTCAAAATAATTTTCTAAAAGAAATCTTTACAAAGCCTTGAATTCAGAAATAAAACATTTATATTAGAGTTTCATCTTCTCTTTTAGCCCAATTTTTTCCAACTAATCGAACGAGTTCCCAGATTCATCACGAGAAAACAGTTCCTAAAATTTGTTGCTAACTAAAAGACATTTACCCTCTCCATTTTTTTTTCCTTTTTTTTTTTGGGAAAAATATCGTTTGGTCCTTTTTTAGGTGGGCCCATGTCTGTTTGGTCCTTTAAGAAAACGCCTTTACTGTTTGGTCCATAATTATTTAAAAATATTAAACTGACAAAAGTACCCTTCCGTGTTAATTTTTACTTATTTTCTTGTAGCAGTTCATTCCAGAAATGAAGTCCATATAAAAACCTAAAAAAACAGACTTCATTCCAGAAATGAAGTCCATATAAAAACCTAAAAAAACAGACTTCATTCCAGAAATGAAGTGCATATAAAAACCTAAAAAAACATACTTCATTCCAAAAAATGAAGTTCATTTCAGGAATGAAGTTCATTTTAAGCAGCAGCAGCAACAACAACAAAATGCATAAATCTTCATCTTCTTCATCATCTTCATTGACTTCACCAGTAGCAACAACATCAAATCTTCATTAAGAACACCAAAAAAATCAAGATCCAAGATGAAGATTGAAGGTTATATTAGTTTTCTTCATCGTTTTCTTCATCTTTTTCTTCTTCTTCGTCATACACAGTAGCAGAAAAATCTTCAAAACTCCATCGTCTTCATCATCTTCAATAGCAGCAGCAACAAAAAGTGACGAAGAAACACAAAAATCTTCGTCGTCTTCATCATCTCCATCGTCTTCATCATCATATTCAACAGGAGCAGTAACAAATAGTGACGAATAAACCTAAAAATTTCGTCGTTCTTCATCGTCTTCATGAACAGCAACAGAAAAAAGAAAAAATGGGGAGGAGAGAAACTAGATCTGAAATAGAGAGGAGAGAGAAAGTAAATCTGAGAATAAGATATTTTCTATTAAATTTTTGTATATATATGGTCACCTCATCCACAGTCGTGGAGTATAACCAAATTTTTTGGTAAAAAACAGACGCAGTGGAGACGGACTAAAGAGCAAAGACCGGACTATAACCAAAACCCAGACCATATTTAGTCTTTAGTCGGGCGTAATTTAAAGTTACGCCTGATGGAGCGGGGTGTTGGGATTGCGCCTGAGATAATGGGGCGTAACTCAAAGTTACGCCCGAATTAAAAAAAAAAAAAAAATGAGACGCAATTTAGAATTGCGCCTGATTGGGGCGTAACTCAAAGTTACGCCCCAACAAAAAAAAAAAAAAAAAAAAAAAGAAGAGACTGATTGGGGCGTAACTCAAAGTTGCGCCCCAACAATTAACAACAATTAAAAAAAAAAAATGGGGCGCAATTTGGAATTGCGCCCAATGGTATGAACAATAAAAAAAAATAATGGGACGAGATTTGGAATTGCGCCTGATTGGGGCGTAACTCAAAGTTGCGCCTGACCAAATTTTAGTCTCCCTCCACTGCGTTCCAACACGGACTAAACCCAAATTTTAGTTTTTTTTTTTGCTCTTTGCTCTTTGGTTATGGTCGCACCACTGCGGTTGCTCTTAGGACCAAACCATTATTTTCTAAGACCAAACAATAATATAAGAGTATTTATGCCACTACAAGATGACATTTACATCATCCATGACATCACCCTAGGACCAAACTATAATTTTTAGGACCAAACTATAATTTATATTACCAAATAGGACCAAACAGACAATTGACTAGGTCAATTGGACTAGCTCTAATATATTATTTGTAGGACCAATTGGTATTTCCTACTTTTTTTTTTCTTCTTTTTTTGATTAGAAAAATCTAGCTAATACACACTAGGTTCATGGGGTTTATGCATTAGATAATGACGGCCCATAACAGCAAACAATATTGACTTGCAAGTATATATGTATGATATGAATGTTTCTCATGGTGTCAAAAAAAAAAAAACAAAAAAAAAACAAAAGAGTTTAAAAAGAAGAAACCTATTATAGGGGCTCCAAACATTTGGTTTTGAGGGCTCACAAGATGACAAAATCTGGTTATGAAACAGTAATCAACAAAACCCCATATCTAACTATTTTTTGTAATGACTAAAATACCCTTCATGAATTATAAAATTAAATTTATTATCTTTTCTTTCTCTTTTCATTCATAAATCATGATGAAGATGATGATCATATACAAAAAACTAAATCTATTGTCTTCTCATTCTCTTTTCATTCATAAATCATGATGAAGATGATGATCATAAAAAAAAAACCTATTATTTTTCTTCCTCTCTTCTTCTTCTCCGTCGTGATGAAGATGGCGATCATAAAAAGAAAAAACTAAGAAAACCCATCACTTATTTTTGCAAAAAACAGTTTCAGTACTGTCTACGGTTGAGAAAATTCATATTTCCCAACCGTAGACAGTCTACGGTTGGGAAAATTCATACTTCCCAACCGTAGACAGTTCAGTCTACGGTTGGGAAAATTCATATTTCCCCATCGTAGACAGTTCTGAAACTGTTTTTTCAAAAACCCAATTCGATCGATTCCGCTTATCCATGCATTGAAACCAATTAAATAAGATGGGTTTTGATTTTTACCTTATTGAAGTCATTGCGGGTGGATTAAATGGTGTTAATCGATAATGAATTATTTTGAGAATTGACGATTAATCGAATAAATAAGCGATGGAGGTGATGGGAAGAAGAAAATGGAAGAATTAAAGGAGAGGAATGAAAACAAATTAGTTTTAGGTTTACAATATTTAATAGGTTAAGGATATTTTAGTAATTTTTTTTATGAATTAGGTCCCCTTATCTTCATTGTAGGATATTTGAATCCTTAGGAGCCCTCAAAACTCTTTTCTTGGAGCCCCTATAATAGGTTTCAAAAAGAATGCATAAACAAACAAATTGTTGGCTAGCATGTCAACTACGGCGTTGTCAAATTTGAGAACAACTATGTTTCTGCGTTTCCACTATCAGCTGTACTTGATTCTTCTAAACCCCCTCATTTTCAATAAATGAACGCATCTTTTATTTATTTTGAAAAAAGAATCTATCCAATAAGTAAACAATCTCGATCTTAGTCAGGAAACTGATACACAACGACACATAATTGATCGAATCGAAACCCTACCTTATTTTAAGTTTTAGAGATTCAACTCTTCTAAAACTTTTTTGTTTTTGAAGTCAAGAAAGAACCGTAATTCATACTGCTACATGCATACTTGTTTCATAGGGACACATCCATATCACAAGTCCAAGACTCCCAACTAAACCAAATAGACGGCATAGTTGACTTCACTTTCTCCATCTCTTTGAAGAAGGACAGATATTCTTC
Source organism: Papaver armeniacum (assembly GCA_023531295.1). NCBI lineage: Eukaryota > Viridiplantae > Streptophyta > Magnoliopsida > Ranunculales > Papaveraceae > Papaver > Papaver armeniacum. The sequence goes on from JAJJWW010013153.1 coordinate 314,029, forward strand.
TAGGGTCTGGTTAGGAGGTAATATTGGTCCTATTTGTTATACAAATTACATCCATGTTAAGCCAAACAAGCTTGAATTAGTGTGAGGTTTTCTCTATTTTGTAGTGTGACAAGGTTAGAAACTAGTCATGAGCTACGGGTGATGGGTCACATTTTCCTTGACTCTTCTCCCTTTCACTATCAATAGTTCCCTTCATGAAAATGAAATCTTAAAAATGAGACAAATTTGACTAAATAAATTATAGTCAAACTTAATTGTGATAATCGAATTTCTTTGAAATCTCTTGAGAACAATTTGTATATAAAACTTAATTGTGATCAATTTCTTCAAGATTACCCTGAAAATATGGGCTTCGTTTTTTTGTTTTCAAGTATAAAACACTACTTATAATACTTTGTGTTTTTGTTTGATTTTGGGATCGAAAGAAAGTCGTATGCTGATGACATCCTTGTAACAAAAATAATCCACAGGAAAGAAATTGAAGTTTTAGAATGAAATTTGATCATCTCCGCAACAAAATGTTTTCTTTAGCAGTATAAGTTAAAAAGACAACTAGGCAGACCACGAAATTGTTTGTTGAAAAATAAGGCCTGATTCGGATGGTTTTCTTTTTACCATTACATCATGGCAAGAAAATCTTTCAAAACTACTACCATACACAAGTTATACCTGTCGTACACATTATAAACAGTTATTTTGTCGTCTAAAGTTTAAGTGTCTTTTTTTTTTTAAATCTCCCATCGATGTCTATACAGAGGTAATACTTACATCTTAGAGTCGTCATGATTAGCAGAGCAAGCAAAGAGAACTAAATGGCATTATAGTGTTGGGATATATATTTAAAAACATAGTTTTGTAATATTATATCAAACTTAGAGAGATAGTGTGGTGGTATTATTTTGGGCTCCCACACTATAGACTTGGGTTCAAGTCTCACCCCACACATTTGACTAGGTATATTATATATATATCTATATTACTTAATAAAATCCGGGAGAACGGGGCCTTGGGAGGTCTGGTGATTCAGAAACTGATTTTTTGCAGGTTTTAACTCTTGGTTTCCAAAACGGTTTTTCTACTTAATATTCTCTAATTAATTCTATTAATTTTTGGTAATTATATTGTTACCGTTTTATGACTGTTATGGAGGATTTTCAGTGAGCACTAATTACGAAATTTATTTTCATTAAAAAACGTATTGATTTCTTTTTGAGTTATAAAAGAACAGTTTCTGGAGAAGATGAAGAACAATTGTTTTTCATCTATTTTTGAGTTCTGAGCAAGTGAAGAAAGAGTAGTTGTTGGTTCGATTTCTCATAGTGCAGAGAAATCTAACAAGAGAGTATCAGCTGTTTTATCCCATAGGGTTTTCGACAAAGAATTGACTGCTAGCACAATCAAGAGGCAGAGTCGCGAAACACCTTAAAGATAGCGACCTAGTCCGCGACTCAGCTGTTTGAGATTCATTATTCTGTAATCTGTTTTTGTGCTTTGTTTCCAACAATTTTAAGGTGATTTTGATTTTGCTATGGAGGTTGAAAAGAAGCGTGTTCATGATACCAACAAGCCTTTCAAATTTGAAGGGCTGCATTTCATAAGATGGAAGCTGAAGATGTTCTTTTATCTCAAACTCATGAAGCTGCATATGATTGTGTCGAGTGTTCATCCTGGAACCCCGGAACCCGCTGGCGATAAGACCTGTTGCTGGCGATAAGCGATGATGATGATGCTGCTGATAAGGCTGATGCTGGTGCTGCTGCTAGTGATCCACCTCCTACCGGTGGTGCCAAAGAAGTTGTTTCTCAAACTCCTGAGGAGAAACAGAAGGCCATTGACAAATGGGTCGATGATGACTTTGATTGCAAAAACTACATTCTTAATGCATTATCTGATGATTTATATGAGTATTATTCAAATATTGAAACTGCTAAAGATGTATGGGATGCATTACGAAAAAAATATGACACCGAGGAAGTCTGGTTCAATGAAGTATCTTTGTGAGCCGGTATTTGAGATACCAAATGGTGGATGATAGATCGGTTGTTGCATGAGCTCATGAACTTCAAAAAATTGCCCATGAAATTTCGATCAGAAGGTATGGAAACCGATGAACAATTTCAAGTTTTCGTAATGATTGACAAGTTACCACCTAATTTGGAAAGATTTTCGTAATTCCTTGCGTCACAAGACTAAAGAATTTTCTCTTGAAAGTTTGATTGTTAAGCTCAGGGTTGAGGAAGAAGCTCGGAAACAAGATAAGAAGGAAGAGATTCTCATTGTTTCTAACAATAAGACTCATCCGAGTTTGAAACCTAAGAAAAGGGATATGAAACCTAACCCGAACCAAAAGAAAGGAGGAAGGCCTAATCAAAACAAGAACCAACACCCATCGAAAAACGGGAGAATTCCATTCGAAGTTTCTTTGTTATACTGTAATAAACCAAACCACATGGCTAGGAATTGCAGGTTTAACAAGGAAAAGAATAACGCACAAGCTAATGATGTGGGTGACGTTATAATTGCCATGGTCTCTGATCCAGAGTTCTACATGGTTGGTGGATCCGATGGGTGGTGGATAGACAGTGGTGCTTCACGTCATTGTTGTTTTGATAGGTCCATGTTTAAGACTTATGCTGAAACCAAGGATAAGAAAGTGTTGTTGGAGACTCTCACAACACCGTGGTGAAAGGTTCTGGTACGGTAGAGTTGAAGTTTACTTCGGGGAAGACACTCATGCTGAAAGATGTTCTTCACACTCCATAAATGAGAAAGAACCTTGTTTTCGGATATCTTCTCAACAAGGCTGGGTTGTATCAAACTATTGGGTCTGATATTTACACTATAACTAAGAATAAGAATTTTGTAGGAAAGGGTTATGCTACTGATGGAATGTTCAAGCTTAATGTTGATGCTATGAATAAAATTGATTCTTCTGCTTATATGGTTTGCAATTTTAATGTTTGGCATGGTAGGCTTTGTCATGTGGGTAAAAAGTTAGTAAATAACATGAGCAAGTTAGGTGTTCTCCCTGAATTTTCTGAAAATGAATTTGAAAAATGTGAATATTGTAGTCAAGCAAAAATAACCAAGACCTCACATAAATGTCAGAAGAGAATCCAAACCTCTAGATTTAATACATTCGATTTGTGTGAATATGAAGGTATCCTAACTAGAAATGGCAAGAGATATATTATGACGTTCATTGATGATTGTTCTAATTATACGTATGTTTATTTGTTGAGCCATAAGAATGAAGCTATTGAAAAGTTTAAAATCTTTATTCTTGAAATTGAAAATCAATTTGGTAGAAAAATTAAGAGGTTTCGTAGTGATAGAGGCAATGAATATGATTTCGCTCCTTTTAATGAAATTTACCAAACTAATGGCATTATACATGAAAGAACCGCTCCATATAATCCTCAAATGAACGGTAAAAAGCTGAAAGAAAGAACCGTACTCTTACCGAATTGATTGTTGCTTGTTTGCTTAGTTAAGTGTTTGCTTCTCATTGGTGGGGTGAATGTTTGTTGATTTGCTTGCCATGTTTTGAACCGCATTCCCAATAATAAAACCATGATATCTACTTATGAACTTTGGAGAAATAGAAAACCTAATGTCTCTTATTTTAGAGTTTGGGGTTGTTTAGATTTTGTTAGGAAACTTGATCCTAAAAGACATAAGTTAGAAAGTAGAGATTATGAATGTGTTTTTATTGGTTATGCTCAAAACAATAAAGCTTATAGGTTCTTTGATATTAATAATAAGGTTATTATTGAATCTAGTGATGTTGATTTCTTTGAAGAAAGATTTCCTTTTAAATCTAGAAATAGTGGGGGTTCAATACCTAGTAATTTATCTAGTGCTTGATTCGAAACTAGATTAGAAGAACCTAGAAGTGAAGAAACTAGGATCTACGAATTTGAACCTAGATGCGGTAAAAGATCTAGGATCGAGACAAAAGATAAAAATCCCGATTTTGAATTTTACGTTGTAGAGGAAGAACCTTCTAATTTACAAGAGGCGTTTAGTTCTGTAGAGTCTAGTTTCTGGCAAGAAGGTTGTAGATAATGAATGGGATTCTCATATGTCTAATGGAACTTGGCGTATGGTAGATTTACCTCCCGGTAGTAAGCTTATAGGTTGTAAATGGGTTTTGAAAAGGAAATGAAACCCGATAGAACAACGGTAGATAAGTATAAAGGCTTAGATTTGGTTGCCAAAGGTTATAGGCAACGAGAGAACGTAGATTTTTTTGATACGTATTCCCCTGTTACTAGATTAACATCTATATGTGTTTTGATTGCTATTGCTGCTACTCATAATCTTGTTATTCATCAAATGGATGTTAAAACTGCTTTTTTAAATGGTGAACTAGAAGAGGAAATTTACATGGAACAACCTGAAGGTTTTGTAATTCGTGGACAAGAACAGAAAGTATGTAAGCTAGAAAAGTCTCTTTATGGTTTGAAACAAGCTCCTAAATAATGGCATGAGAAATTTGATAATTTAATGATTTCAAATAACTTCAGAATAAATGAGGGTGACAAATGCATCTACTATAAATCTGAGAATGATGTGTGTGTGATTGTTTGCTTGTATGTAGATGATTTGTCGATATTTGGTTCCAATTTATCTGTTGTCAATGAAACTAAAAGCATGCTTAGTTCGAATTTTGACATGAAAGATTTGGGTGAAGCTAGTGTAATCTTGGGAATCAAAATAACTAGAACTAATAGTGGTATTTGTTTGGATCAATCTCACTACATTGAAAAAATTCTGAAGAAGTATGAATATTTTGATTATACACCTGTTTGTACTCCTTTTGATCCTAGTGTGAAATTGTTTAAGAACACTGGAGAAAGTGTTAGACAATCTAATATGCTAGTATAATAGGCGATCTGCGTTATGCAACCGATTGTACTAGACCGGACATTTCATATGCAAAGTGGGAGTTTTAGCAAAGTTTACCCAGTAATCTTAGTTTGGAACACTGGGATGCTATTGAGAGGGTTATGCGGTATCTTAAAAGAACCACAAACCTAGGATTACACTATCAGAGGTATCCCGCAGTCCTCGAAGGATTTAGCGATGCTAATTGGAACACTCTATCAGATGATTCCAAGGCCACCAGTGGATATGTTTTTACTATTGCTGGAGGCGCTGTATCTTGGAGATCAAAGAAACAGACAATTATAGCCCAATCTACGATGGAGGCTGAATTGATGGCACTAGCAGCAGCTAGTGAAGAGGCAGGATGGCTGAAGAGTCTGTTGTCAGACATTCCAGTATGGGAAAAACCGATACCAGCCACTTTGATCCACTGTGATAGTACCGCGGCTATCGGAGTAGTAGAGAATTGTTATAATAACAATAAGAATCGACAGATACGTCGAAAGCACGACACAGTTAGATAATTTCTCACAACTGGTGTTGTTATAGTAGATCATGTAAGGTCTGAAGGAAATATAGCTGATACTTTGACGAAAGGATTAGCAAGAGAAAAGGTATGGAATATCTCTAAAAGTATTGGACTTTTGCCCGTGAGAAGTTGAGTCATTTGTAATGAATACCCAACCTAGAAATAGGTTCAAAGGGACTAGACGAAGTTACAAATGATATGATAGAGTCATGCATTCCCATAGCATGATATCCTGAAATGGGAAACAGGTTGAGTGTTTAAACTCTTAATGATGTCTATAGCTCTTAAATTAGAGTGGGATACACAGGAGTATTCTTGATAGACTCACCTATACGGATGTGAAGGTGTGGCCGCCTTCTATGAGAACTTGGGCACTTCTCTAGACCGTTCGTTAAAAAAGGGATAAGCACATGGCCTTAATGTGCGAACTTAAGAACTTTACTCTAGATATAGTTGTGTGTGTTGAATAATCTAGTATTAGTTAGAGTTCAAGACGCGAGTCACTCTAGTTCCCTGATACTTAGAAAGTTTAACACTATGTAGAGGTTCAAGTCGAAAGGCACCTTTGCTTATGCACAACTGTATATCACTTGCTCAATGTTTTGAAATATAAGTGGGGGATTGTTGAGATATATATTTAAAAACATAGTTTTGTTATATTGTATCAAACTTAGAGAGATAGTGTGGTGGTATTATTTTGGGCTCCCACACTATAGACTTGGGTTCAAGTCTCACCCCACACATTTGCCTAGGTATATTATATATATATCTATATTACTTAATAAATTCCGGGAGAGCGGGGCCTTGGGAGGTCTGGTGATTCAGAAACTGATTTTTGCAGGTTTTAACTCTTGATTTCCAAAACGGTTTTTCTACTTAATATTCTCTAATTAATTCTATTAATTTTTGGTAATTATATTGTTACCGTTTTATGACTGTTATGGAGGATTTTCAGTGAGCACTAATTACGAAATATATTTTCATTAAAAACCGTATTGATTTCTTTTTGAGTTATAAAAGAACAGTTTCTGGAGAAGATGAAGAACAATTGTTTTTCATCTATTTTTGAGTTCTGAGCAAGTGAAGAAAGAGTAGTTGTTGGTTCGATTTCTCATAGTGCAGAGAAATCGAATAAGAGAGTATCAGTTGTTTTATCTCCTAGGGTTTTCGACAAAGAATTGACTGCTAGCACAATCAAGAGGCAGAGTCGCGAAACACCTTAAAGATAGCGACCTAGTCCGCGACTCAGCTATTTGAGATTCATTATTCTGTAATCTGTTTTTGTGCTTTGTTTCCAACATATAGTCATACACACCACTTAAGAAGGTCATCTGTTTTAGAGGTAAAAACCGCATATGCAGTATCTGCACAATTTCTGCACTGCGAAATAGTTCTAGACTTCTAGGACACTTGACTTTCAATGAGCTGATATTCTACCGTTAAAGCATGATGCAATGTCAATGTGTCTGGACTGCAGATGTTCTTTCCCCTTTAGAAGAAGGTGTTCTTGAGGCCGCTTGTTTTGTTAAAGTTAACTTCAGTGACCCATGTTATTTCATTATTGGCCAAAATACTCTTTATAAAATCAGCTAGGTTGGTAAGAAAATTTTGAATATGAAAAAGAAAAATTTATAAAAAAGATATAAACCCTATATCTAAGTTCAAGATGTCCAACCTAGCCGATTATAATTTACAAGACTGAAAATCGGCTAGGTTCAAGATTCACGGCCTAGACAATTGTAACGTGTTCTTCAAAAATGACGAACAAGATTCACAGTTGACTAGCAAACAGAATGCGTAAAACAAAAAGCAATTTAGTTATTTTTGAAGTAAATAAGATTTTGTATGGTGAAATGGGTAGTAAGATAATTTCCAAAGGAAAAGGGTACCTCAGCAATTTCCCAACCACTAGGACACCCCCTATTCCACTACCCTAGATGAGAATAATTCAGGCAGCCCCAAAAACGGGGATGATACACTGACCGCGGGTTGATTCCCACGGTCCATCCGCATGACACAAAGAACAGGCCCCCCTGACCCGGCGGATATGTAGGGGGTGGGTTAAGGGTGGGACCCACCCCTCCCTCTCACAATCCCATTTCACGGGATAGCCCGCCGGATCTAACCCGCGGGAAGCTAATCATTTCCGGCCCAAAAAATATGTTCCTTCAGCTCTATGATGCTACACCTAGCCTTGCGGGCCATAACTTATCTGAGTGCAAAACTCACAAGAAAAGAAAAATAGAACACATCCACAACAAACTACTGATAGCTAAACTAAAAAAACAAAAGAGAACATGTATCAACTGGGAGAGTTCTTCACAACGACACTTTATGTTCCTCCAGCAGAATGGCAAAGCAGTATAACATAAATCTCATATAAGGGAATATACCTGAAAGGACGTGCGTAACAAAAATAAGTCTTAAAGATTGTATTCAATGTTTGGCCTTGACGGAGTTGTTTTCCTTGATTCGTGCACGATTATCCAGCTTAACCAACCGTTTTAGATCATCATAGGGGAGGGTCTCTATGTTCTTCCTGCGTAGTTCACTCAATGCAGGTTTCTTATCAAGCAGGTGGCCCAGCCAATCGGGGTATTCAGAGTCAGCTAGAAGCTTAGGATCTGTTCCTTCCTTGAGAATATTGCCACCAACTACTGTAGTAGATTTAATTTATTTAGAAAGGCTTGAAGCCTTGGGAGCATCACCTGCTCCACTTCCTTTTCCACCTTTCTTGGCTTTAGCACCTGCTGCGAATGTTCTCCGACCAACAACTCCAACGGCCTCCTTTGCGAGGATGAGGCTTCTGAGAGATCTGCTGCAATTTATCGCCATCTTATTTATCCTTGCAGCATCAGTAGGACTTTTGGTGCAAAGACAGAGGGAAGAATCTGTTAGTAGTAAACAGTGAAAAAAAAAACAATCATATGATGATGCTTCTTAAATGCAGAGAAGTACCAACATCAACAATAATAATATAAGCACTTAGAGCCTGTTTGGTTCATAATTCAAAAAATGTTAACATATTTATCCAAGTTTTAAATGAATTGGCAGTGATGATATTATGTTATGTCATCTCTTATCGTGTGCAACAGCTCGATCAAAAAGATCTTCCATACTGAGTTGCTTAGGCCCAACAAGTTGAAATGGTACTCGTCGTGATCAAGATTTTAACAAGACATCCTGCATTACTAAGGAGTTGGAAGACTATGACCCTACGACTTAAAATAGTAGTAATGAGATAGAGAAGAAAATACGCAATGGATCTGAATATTATGATAATGGTGGTGACGCCACCAAATTCTGCCACTATGGCGTCTATTCTACGGTAGAAACTCTACCCAGGTGCAAAATAAAAATTCTGAGTTTTTAATAACAAGACAAATAGCTCCCAGCCATAGATACTAGGGAGAAATGGGAAGTGGACACTTAACAAAACATTTATAGATATAACTTTAAGCAATCCAAGTAGCTTTGACGGTTGGTCTGCCAGCAGTTTATAAACTACACTACTTCAATTGAATACATAATTTAACAACCTGAATACCAATTATAGCTTATAAGTACTAGACAAATAATGGAGAGACGCAATTGAACATATTTTCGGGAGATTATTCTCCGCACGTACTTATAGTTACTTCAGCTTGTGTATATCAGACGAAAACTATCTTCATTCACATTTTAGGAGCTAATTATCACTTAAGAAAATAATTCTATATATATGAAGATTAGAGAACAGCAATATATATGCCTGTCACCCACAAACTTCAGTACCAGAGGCTTGTTATGTATACACCTTTTGGTAAAGAACAGAAATACACATGTTTTAGAAACAAACACACGAGATACTGAAGGCACAGCAAAAAGGATACTCCTAAGATAACATTCTTTTGCCACACGGCAATGGAAGCACGGCGACGAAATAGAAGGGGTTCAACTATAAGCTTTCCTAGTTATTATCCCCCAAGATAACGAATTGTCAGAATTTCAACTTTGAAAAGAACCATAGAACACCCGAATGATGTTTTCGACAAAACACCATGTTTACCCTAAAATGAACAATCAACTAAATTCCCTCATAACCAAATCGCACTCCATCTAGGCCTTGTACTAAATAATTTGTGGTTCCACCTACGAGGAAGAGGAAGCAATTCCTTTGACCCACAGCAACAAAACAGAAGGGGTTCAAGCATATGCTTTCCTGCATTCCCCAAGAAAATGAACTGTCCTAATCTCAAATTTGACAAGAGATAATGGACCCCTGTGATGTTTTTTAGCAGATCACCATATGCACCCTAAAAATGCACTGCCTTCAAACTAAATTTACATTTTTACTAATCCCCAAAATTAGAAATTTCTACGAAGTAATTCACAGGACCACACAAAAAGCCGTCTATGATCTCGTGTTCTCTCATTTACAATTCATTTGATTCGTTTGAAACTGACCCAAAACATGAATTTGCACAAAATTACACTTACCCTTATTTCAACAACAAAATACCTAATCAATGGGTATCTTTACCGAATCAACCATAAAATGCTGAAATACCAATCCCGACAATTAGAAATAGTTCAGCAAAATAGATTAAATCTATGGAAAAAAAAATCGGAATTCAAATGGGAAAGATTAGAGAAACATACCTGATCTGAGCTGTTGCAAGTATGATGGAATGCTGGGGCTCTCCTTCAGAGTGATGAATAGAGAGATGCTAGGGTTTTGAGAGGGAAGGAAGGGGGTTTAACGACAGTCTAATAGTGCACACACAAAAGATGATCATTCACTGTTCATTTTCATAAAACAAAAATTTACCCTTAAAAAGAATCATTTTTATCTTATCTTAACGAACAGAGCTAAGTGCTGCTATTCTTAAATTAATCGAGTCAAGACCACTTGGTCAACCGGTTCAACCAAGTCTCAGTATAACAATTAATTAATTAGATAGATTGACGAGAGTTTAATGAGACTGGCAAGTCTCTTGTAGAGTCTGATGACTTAGCAGGGGGTCCCATTATTATTGGGTTTAACCAACAGATGCTTGACACATAGGCGGGGGAAAGCAGTGGGGGAAGGGAGCAGGGACGTTTAACATTTTCGCAAACATGTTGTCCCTTCTCCTTGTTGCTGTCTCGGACTGTCCATTCGTTTTAATGCCACAGGGTTGTAGATACCTGGAAAATTTCAAAGTAGAATGTCAGCCTCCCAATATCCAAGAAGAGATGCTAGAGAGTATTACATCCAAAAACTGGGGAAGCCTCCCCATATCCTAGAGAAAACGCTACATAGCGCCCCTTCCCTGTTGACAAGCACGTGCGCAGTCCAAGTCACGTGGGTTCATAAAGAAGAATCTAAGGTACACTTGTACTGCTATAGGGACAGATGTAAGATAAGAAAAGATAGGAAAGGATACATGCTTGACATTCTCATTTCAAGAAATGTCTATAAATAGGGATCCTCTCTCAACTGAGAGACTCAGAGCTAACTTCTTGTGGTTAACCATGTACTACTTCCTAGAGTAGGCTTCCGATTCTACTATGATATTTGTACATATTACATTTTGGCGACCATAGTGGGAGCCTATCTCATAGGATTAGGACAGCGGTTCAACCACTGAAAGCTCACAACTCAACAATACAAAGCGCCATTGTTGAACCTTTAATGTCATTTTTAATGCTCAAGCGTCTTTAATCAGTCCAAGCGGAACCATGAAACCATCCAAGCGCCCCCATCCCTCCCAAGAGACTGTCTAAGCGCCTCCATCTCTCTCCCAAATTTTTTCTAAGACGCCTCCACCCATGCGCCTCCATCCAAGCGCCTCCATCCCTCCCAAGAGACTGTCTAAGCGCCTCCATCTCTCTCCCAAATTTTTTCTAAGACGCCTCCACCCATGCGCTTCCATCCGAGCGCCCCTATCCAAGCGCCTTCATCCCTCTCCAAATTCTGTCTAAGCGCCTCAATCTCTCTCCCAAATTCTATCTGAAGCGCCTTCACCCAAGCGGAACCATCCAAACGCCTCCATCTCTCTTAATATTTATTTAACTTCTTAAAAGACAAAACCAACTTCAACAGTTCAAGCTTATAACCACCAGCAGCGCCAACATCACTCACCTCCAATCAGCGCCTATATCCGTCACTAGCCTTTAATAAAGCGCCAACATCACCACCAAAACTCTAATAAGCGCCTACATAACCTCTAATGAACACCTCCACTCTTTCCCTCTTTCTCCAATTTCCCTAACAGTTAAAAACTGTGTCACCTCCTGCCAGCGCCCAACTCAACATGGTGGCGTCCCTTTTGCAATTTCATTTTTTTTCTTCTTTGGTCGTCAGCGCCTACATCCCTATAGACAAACAAAAATAGCTCAGTGGCGTACGAGTACCAATATAATCCCACCACCTACATCCTCTTCTTTAAAGACAAGTAGAAATCTTTTAGACTATCCAGGTGTCACCTTTTATTTACCAGTACCTGCGGCACTACAAGACGCGCTCCATTATAGTATTATGCAAACCCCGGCCATTAAACCATCACCAGCTCATCCAGGCGTCTCTTCTCTCAAGCATCTAAGCGCCTCACTTCTCCACAGCGCCTCCTCGTGACACCAGCGCTTCCATCAAGAGCAAACAACGGCTATCTCTTCGACTTCTGATTGCAATATTTGATGAATCGACTTTGGTCGTTCAATATCAGCGTTCCCGTATCAGCTGATGTTACCTCAGTCCTAGCTTACCAATTGCAGTGGCGTTCCCATATCAGCATTCCCGTATCAGCGGCTTCCAATTCGAGCTTTCATTGTCGCTTGTATGAAAAATTGAAGTAGTAAGCAAGAGCTAAGCCTGTAGTGGAAAGGGGGTCGAATGCACATCAACTGTTTATACAAACTCCACAAAGAGAAGCTCGTAGGTGGAATTCACCTTCTCATGGAGAAAGCTAAGTATTCGATGCCAAATCTCGACATCTTACAACATGTTTTGTTAATAAAATAAATATAAAAATACATCATATGCTTTAATAATGTGTTTGCTCCATGATGTTATCACCTTGGCGTCCTAACATGCATCAAGGATGGAAGAACAATTGAATGAGAGATAGGGAAAAGACCATCGGTTCCAGCTGCTACCAGTTCAGATCTTGGCGATGCCCCTACTGCTCCTCATGCCAAGGATGAGACCAACAACTCACTGTCGGAAGACACCCATCATCCATCAAAGATCATCCCATCAGTGTACTAAGGTGTTTTGAAAAAAAAATGGTAAACGAAATCAGAGGAAGACACCCATCATCCATCAGCATCATCCCATCCCAAAGCCACGCCAGTGTCGCGGGACACGAAAAATAAAGGTGCTTAGGCTGTCATCCACTTTTAAAGGGCTAGATGAAAAAATGGAATTGTTAGGCAAGTCAATAGAGAGAGAAAGTTTAAACTTTCTCCCCATTATCTGCCAATCAATAAATATTCTTGAGATTAATTAAGCAAAATAAACTTACTCTTCAATGTGAATGTCATGCTTAGAAATGTAACACGGCAATCTAGTTGTCACCTCACTTGAGAAAGTAAATACCAAATGCCATTGACATAACTTTTGAAATATCCAATGGACGGAGAGCAAGGAATTAAGATTAGAAATAACAAAGTAGCGCGGCTGGCTCAGCGAGAGAGAAAGGATAAGAGCAGAAATGGAAAACCAAGAGTGACATGATAACCGCGAAAAGAAGAATAGCATGTTTGCATCACGACTGTATTGAAGATGTATTCGGGTTGAAACAAAGGTTGGCGAGAGCTTAAGGCGGTTGACAATAAGATGGAGCTGAGAAATGGCAGGACGGGTTGAGGAAAGATATCTCATCCTCTCATTTGTGAATGCTCTCTTCGCGACTAACTTGACTTTAATAATGAATATTTAGGTCTAACTCAAGACCACACAAAAATGACAAGGCAGATCAATGGACCCTTACTTGAAAATGTAGGCGATTAGGACCTTGTCGCAATGAGAGGAGATAAAATACATTTATGAAGATAAGGCAAGGCAAGTAAAATTCTTGATTTATGAAGATACCGCGACCCGCTTCGCAACAATACATTTCAACCATATACAGGATGACAACTAAAATCTTCCATCCAAGATAAATAATGAGGCAAGTATGGGAATGGAAAAGATGGAATATTGTTATTCATCTTCTGATGAAAGAGTTATACATCAATAATGTTAGCCAATTATATTACAAGGAAGAACTACCAAAAGAAAAGGGGAGTGAAGATTGAATTGTGGGGGAAAAATCCAAGAAATACACTATAATAAGGATACGTAAATGTACGATGATATTACAAGCAGCGAAAGAAAACAAAAAGAATTATCTCTTTGGTGATTCTTCTTCTTCATCTGATTCTTCAGTCTGATTATTCTCATCGCCAGAATTTTCTTCTTCGCCAGCCTCGCTATCAGAAACGTCCGAGACAGGCAGATTCTCAGAACTTTTCAAGGAGACAGGATAAGGAATGCAGAGGGATATTGTGGTCCTTACAAACATACTCCATGCCTCCATTGCGAAAACGAACAAAGATCATTGTTAAAGTTCTCCACTGTCGTTAGAAATTGTTTCTTCAACTTGGAATATCTATTCTCGAAGGAGAGATTCTTTATGAAATGTTCTTTTCGGGTTTCGAGTTCTTCAATTCTCGCCGGAAAATTCCTGCGAGTTGTTCTTTTCAGATTCAAGCTCTCTAATTCTAACCTGAAGCCTCTTCTCAGATTCTGCAAATAAGAAACAACAGTTAACAATTTACAAGCAATACTACATTTAAATAAGAAGCAATAAGGTATAATAAGCAACCTTCTCTCGTCGATATCATATCTTTAACCAAGGAAGTATGCTCTGCGTGAAGACTAACATCAACACCTAGGTTATTTCTGGCATTATCTAAAATTTTCGCAGCCCAGGCGAATTCATCGTCACTGTTTATAACAAGGAGAGAACGAATTTGATCTTCTCGCTCACTAAGCAAGGAATTCTGGCGAAGCAATTCATCTCGCTCAATTTGTAATTCAAGGAGAGATTTTTGAAATGTTGTTAATGCCTCAGGCACCATTATTAGCAATGCGATCTTTATCATCTATATGGTCACTAATTTTCTTCCTCAAAATTTTGGTTTCTTTATGGGACTCGAGAAACATTCGTTTAAATTGGTTGGCAGCACTTAAACCAGATCTATGATCAATTTCTAAAAGACGATATTTGGTCTGAAGTTCATTTAATGAAAGAGAGTTAATTTTGTTCGATGAACTACTTAAAGAGTTGTTGAGGTGAGCGAGGAGAAGATTATTATCCATAGGATCAGGAAATGTATGGAGAAGAATAGCCTCATCGGAGAGATTATATAAATCTGCGAAAGTAATAAGTTAGGTAGCAATATGCGACCGATAAAATAAAAATAGTAAAAGGAGGTAAAATTTTATACCATAAAGTTGCTGATTGGCGTTTTGAAGAGTGGACACCTTATCCTTTTGGGAGTCAATGGAATTTAACTTTGAATTCTCTCGTCTTTATCGCGAGATGACGCAGCTTCAATTTCTAATTCTCGAATCCTCTTGTTCAATTGGGAATTCTTCTTTCAAGGCTGTTGCGTCTTCTCTCAAGGTCTGAGGCAACTACAAAGGAAGTTCTTCCAACCTATAAAAGAAGATAGAAAAATCATTAAAACATATATATACTTAAACAATTTAAAGTTAGCAGGGAAGTATGACTGCACACATACCAGAGACCCAAGTGCATTCAAAAGGTCAGGAGACACAACTCTAGAAACTCCATTGAATGAATTATTGCCTTCCAGTAAAGCAGCATTACACACGTTCGCGAGAGCTCCACAAAGGGATGCTAGGGGAGCATCTCCCATTCCCTGGAAAGAATCTGAGAAGATGCTGGATAGTTGGTCCATAGAAGAATTGGCCGGTTGAGCCTTATTTCGAAAAGATGGGTTTGTATTATCATCATTATCATCAGAAGAATCAGAACTTGAGTTAAGGCGAGAAGAAGACTGAGCCTTTCGTTTCTTAGATAATGGAGCGGAAGATTTATCTTTGCGAGCGACTGTTTTACCCTTACTTTTAATCTTCGCAGCAATAGTTTCTTCAACTCCAACCTTCGCATACACGTAAAGATAAGAAACAGAGGCAACAATATTGTTTTAAATAAGAAGAAAGGAAGTGTTTCTTACTTCACTCGTAAGCGATCGAAGCAATGTCAGAGTATCCTCCGACGGATCCTTTTTGTAGCTTCTTCTCAACCTGGTTATCTGAAAGATTTCACAAACTCAGCAATTATAGAAAGAAAGTTGCGAAAGCAAAATTTGAAGTCGGAAACATACCTCTTTCTTCTTCTCAGGCCATTTGAATTCCCAAGGATGATATCCTCGCGAGATTCGCAGAAGAATATGCGAACCCGCGACGTAAGGGCCGTTTAAGATCAAGGGTACGACCCACCATTTCTCATCTTTGAATGACGAGGAGAAGTATTATTGCCTGGTGCCAATCAATGTCTTGCATGAGTAATTTATCTTCAGTGGACATTATCCTTTTCTTCTGTAAAGTAACGTGAGATTTCACATTCACCATAGTTATCACTGCGTAATTTTCAAAAAAGTTTTCCACAAAGTGTATTTCTCAACAACTATTTCCAAGTCTCGAATTTGGGATTTTCTGACAGAGTTAGAGTATAAAGATCCTTTGGTCGCACTGCGGTTCGCGAACTCAAGCATCAAAGTAATACAATCGCCACTTAATTGATAAAGCAGCCCGAGAGAATTTTTCATGGGCCAAAATTTCATAAAATAAAGGCAACTCAGATTGTACAAGGGAATAGGAAGTCCCGAGAAGCTGACCTAGTGAGACTATAATCTTTTGATCATCACATTGATGATCGAAACACCTTTGCGTAAAGAATAGATGAAGGTTCTTGATCAGTGAATGAGTAAAACCCTTCTCGAGCAACTTCGTTGAACTTCTTCTCTAAAAGCCATTTATCCCTAGAAAGGACGAAGAAAAGATTTGCAGAACAAAAGCCAAATTGCGGAAGGAGAGAATAAGACAAACTATGAAAAGGAGGGGAAAAGAAAACTTACATTTAATGCGAGAAGAGACATGAATGGTCAATGTGAGAAAAGACATTAATAATCAAAATAAAAGTCAGATAAAGATAAGCAGTCGCGCAAGAATATGTATACACGCAGATATATCTATCTGCAAAAGAATTGTCAGTCCAAAGATTCTCTGCTCGTTCCTTCATCAACAAAAATCAAAGATTGTTACCATTAAAATAAAGATCGCTCTTCAAGCAATATTTGCAAGATGTAGGATCATGTACAACATAACGTTGTTTAAAATGAATGAATCCTAAAGAAGACGAGAGACACGAGGGTTAAGAATTAAGATTAGAATAACAAAGTAGCTTAGTCATCCACTATGACATGCTTTAATTTCTAAGTGTAATTCCATTATAAAACAATGGATTCAATCAATAAATATTCTTGATCTTATTTTCATGGTCAATCATGTCTCTAAGTAAGATTGCAGTAAATCATGCCAACTAACTTTTGAATATCCTACACAATTAAGATTAGAATAACAATATATGAAAGACTAAGTACTTTAATTTGGCACGTCATTTTGTCACAACGCTTATACGTGTTTTAATATTTTACCAAAATATCATTTTCATGAATGCATTATCACATTAATAAGAACGTTAGCCTGCGCCGCCAGGAGTTTAGAAATATCATTGTTGTCAATATTGTATGTTTCCATGTATGAAGCTAAGGATAAAAAAAGAAACCCAAACGGGTCTGGCAAAATAATATGTGAAAAAGATAACAAATAAATAAATGAGAGTCTCCCTCGACACGAGGTGCGAGCAATTTAAGAATAAATCTTCTTGTCCTCGAAAACCAAGAGACTCGAGTGTCTAAATCCTATTGCTCTCACTCTTTGAGACTCGAGCGCCTAAATCATCTTGCTCAAGCACCTAAAATACGCTTGCTCTCACTCTTTGAGATTCGAGCGCCTAAATCCTTTTGCTCTCATTCTTTGAGACTCGAAGCACCTAAATCCTCTTGTTCTCACTCTTTGAGACTTGAGTGCCTAAATACTCTCGCTCTCACTCTTTGAGACTCGAACGTCTAAATCATCTTGCTCGAGCGCCCAAATCCGCTTGCTCTCACTCTTTGAGACTCGAGCGCCCAAATCCTCCTGCTCTCACTCTCTGAGACTCGAGCGCCTAAATCCTCTTGTTCTCACTCTTTGAGACTTGAGTGTATAAATCCTCCCGCTCTCACTCTTTGAGACTCAAGCGCCTGAATCATCTTGCTCTCATTATTTGAGATTGGAGCGCCCAAATCCTCCTGCTCTCACTCTTTGAGACTCGAGCGCCTAAATCCTCCTGCTCTCACTCTTTGAGACTCGAGCGCCTAAGTCCTCTTGTGCTCACTCTTTGAGACTTGAGTGTCTAAATATGCTTGCTCTCACTCTTTGGGACTCGAGCGCCTAAATCCTCCTGCTCTCACTCTTTGAGACTCGAAGCGCCTAAATCCTCTTGTTCTCATTCTTTGAGACTTGAGTGCCTAAATATTCTCGCTCTCACTCTTTGAGACTCGAACGTCTAAATCATCTTGCTCGAGCGCCCAAATCCGCTTGCTCTCACTCTTTGAGACTCTAGCGCCCAAATCCTCCTGCTCTCACTCTCTGAGACTCGAGCGCCTAAATCCTCCTGTTCTCACTCTTTGAGACTTGAGTGTCTAAATCCTCTCGCTCTTACTCTTTGAGACTCAAGCGCCTGAATCATCTTGCTCTCATTCTTTGAGATTGGAGCGCCCAAATCCTCCTGCTCTCACTCTTTGAGACTCGAGCGCCTAAATCCTCCTGCTCTCACACTTTGAGACTCGAGCGCCTAAATCCTCTTGTTCTCACTCTTTGAGACTTGAGTGTCTAAATCCTCTCGCTCTCACTCTTTGAGACTCAAGCGACTGAATCATCTTGCTCTCATTCTTTGAGATTGAAGCGCCCAAATCCTCCTGCTCTAACTCTTTAAGACTTGAGCGCCTAAATCCTCCTGCTCTCACTCTTTGAGACTCGAGCGCCTAAATCCTCTTGTGCTCACTATTTGAGACTTGAGTGTCTAAATCCTCTCGCTCTCACTCTTTGAGACTCGAGCGCCTAAATCCTCTCGCTCTCACTCTTTGAGACTCGAGCGCATAAATCATCTTGCTCTCACTCTTTGAGACTCGAGCGCCCAAATCCTCTTGCTCTCACTCTTTGAGATTCGAGCGCCTAAGATTAAAGAAAGCGGCTCCCAAGCCTTTGATAAAAATAAAAAGAGGGTAGAAACCCTCCAACTCCAAAAAGCGGCTCTTACGCCAAGAGAATAAGCGGCTCTCAAGCCTTTGATAAAAATAAAAAAGAGGGTAGCGGCTCTTATGCCAAGAGAAGAAGGCTCTTATGCTCAAGAGAAGAAGCCTTTTGATAAAAAAAATGATGCTCGGCTTAAGCCCTTGACAAGAAAAACAAAAGAGAAAGCTCTCAAGCCATTTTGATAAAAAAAATGAACGCCCATGGTAAAATAAATAATAATAATAGCCCTTGACAATAAAAATAATAAAAAAAATAGAAAGCGGGTAGAAACCATTCATCTCAATTAATGGGAGGATACAAAAGACATTTGATTTTCTTACGCCCAACTGTTAAAATAAAATAATAATAATAATAATAATAATAATAATAATAAAGAAGAAGCGGCTCTTAAAGCCCTTAAAAGCGGCTCTTAAGCTTTTGATAAAAAGAAATAAAAAAAAGAGAGAAAGGGTAGAAACCATTCGTCCTCAAAGCGGCTCTCAAGCCTTTGACGGAAAATAAGAGAGGGTAGAAACCCTCCAACTACAAAATGCATCTCTTGCGCCTTTGAAAAGAATAATGAAAGAAGAAATGGCTCTTAAAGCTCTCGAAAGCGGCTCTTACGCCTTCGATAAAAAAAGAAATAAATACGAAGCGTCTCTTAAGCCGAGAGAAGAAGCGGCTCTTAAGCCCCAAAAACGACTCTTATACCAAGATAAGAAGCGGCTCTTAAGCCCTCCAAAGCGGCTCTTAATCCCTCCAAAGCGGCTCTCAAGCCCTTAAAGCGGCTCTTAAGCCTTTGATAAAAAGAAGGAGAAAGAAAGAAATAACAACTCTTAATCCCTTGATAAGAAACCCTTCGTCTCTAAAGTGGCTCTCGATCCTTTGATAAAAATAAAGAGAGGGTAGAAACCTTCGTCCTCAAAGCGGCTCTCAAGCCTTTGATAAAAATAAAGTGAGGGTAGAAACCTCCGGCTCCAGAAGCAGCTCTTAAGCCCTCAAAAGCGGCTCTCTAAGCCTTTGATCAAAAAAATAAAATAAAAAAATAAAAAAATAATAATATGATGAAAGCGGCTCTCAAGCCTTTGGCGAAAAAGAAAAGAGGTTAGAAACCCTCCAACTCCAAAAGGTGTCTCTTGCGCCTTTGAAAAGAAGAATGAAAGAAGAAATGGCTCTCAAAAGCCCTTAAAAGCGACTCTCAAGCCTTTGACGAAAAAGAAGAGAGGGTAGAAACCCTCCAACTCCAAAAGGTGTCTCTTGCGCCTTTGAAAAGAAGAATGAAAGAAGAAATGGCTCTTAAAAGCCCTTGATAAGAATGAAGAGAGGGTATAAATTCTCCAACTCCAAAAGGCGTCTCTTGCGCCTTAGAAAGAAAGAAGAAATGGCTTTTAAAAGCCCTTAAAAGCGGCTCTCGAACCTTTGATAAAAAATAAAGAAAGACGAGGAAATTGGCTCCCAAGCCTTCGACAAAAGACAGGTAGAAACCCGCCTTCATCACCAAAAGGCGGCTAGCCTTTGACAAAAAGAAGAGAAAGGGTAGAAACCCTTCACCAGGGAGAAACTTGCGCCTTTGACAAAATAAAGAAAAAAAGAAGAAAGAAGCGCTTCTCGAGCCTTTAACAAAAAAGAAAGGAAAGAGAGAAAGGATATAAACCCTTCGTCTCCAAAAGGCGCCCTCAAGCCTTTGACAACATAAAAGACGCCGAGAAGAAAGCAAGCCCGAGAGACGCCGAGAAGATAGCGAGTCGAAGATACACCGCACAGGGGACTTGCAAGAAGTGAGCAAGCCCAAGAGACACCAAGAAGAGAGCGAGTCTAAGAGACATCGCACTAGGGGGCTTGCAGGAAGAGAGCAAGCCCAAGAGACGCCGAGAAGAGGGCGAGCTGAAGATACATCACACAAGGGGAATTGGAGGAAGAGTGCAAGCCCAAGAGACACTGAGGAGAAGGCGAGTTGAAGAGATACCACTAGGGGTCTTGCAGGAAGAGTGCAAGTCCAAGAGACGCCGAGAATAGAGCGAGTCGAAGAGACGCCGCACTAAGGGACTTGCAAGAATTGAGCAAGTCCAAGCGGTTCTGAATCAGGACTAGGGGACTTGTAGCGAGCGCACAAGTTAGAAATCATCAATAGACAAGGGGACTTGCGAGAAAATACGCAAGGCCCTGGCAAGAGGCGCATACGACTGACTAGGGGACTTGCAGCAAGCGTGCAAGTCGAAACCATCCGAGCTTGATAACAAGAGGACTTGCGGGAATATGCAAGTCTCAAGGTAAAGGCGCCAGAAGAACCGCGCAACGACAGAAGAGCTGAGGAGGCAGATGATAGACTGTTGAGAAGACTAACGCCTTGCCCAAACAGCCAGGGGACTTAATGTAGATACCTGGAAAATGTCAAAGTAGAATGTCAGCCTCCCCATATCCAAGAAGAGATGCTAGAGAGTATTACATCCAAAAACTGGGGAAGCCTCCCCATATCCTAGAGAAAACGCTACATAGCGCCTAGGGCTGTTCATGGTCGGTTCTGGCTCGGTTTCTAGCCAAACCAAAACCGAAACCAACATTATCGGTTTCTAAAAATCTAAACCAAACCAATCCATTAACCATTGGTTCGATTTCTAAATAGTTTTATCCGGTTTCGGTTTGTTCTATTGGGTTAATGGAAAACCGACTATATGTCAATTTTCTGAAACTAACACTTCAAATCTTTAAAAAAAATAACACAGTTGAATTTTTTTAACCTACCTGCAGAATGTAATTAACACATAAGCGTAGTTCATAACTCAAGTTTATAAGCATAGTTCAAAACATAAACATTACAGATTCAAAATACATAAACTCGAAGTTCTGCATGCTCCAAATTCCATATTCAAAGTGTGAGATGGACGGGGTAGATTAAATCTATCTGACTTTAATCAACGGCCTATACTTATTGGTTTTTCCGTTGGTGGTTCGGTTTTCAAGAAAAACCAAAACCGAACCAGTAATGTCGGTTTTCAATTTTTTTTACCATAACCAATCCATTAGTAAATGGTTTGGTTCGGTTTCTTCCTTATCGGTCTGGTTCGGTCCGGTTTCGGCGGAAAACCGAAACCATGTTCATCCCTAATAGCGCCCCTTCCCTGTTGACAAGCACGTGCGCAGTCTAAGTCACGTGGGTTCATAAAGAAGAATCTAAGGTACACTTGTACTGCTATAGGGACAGATGTAAGATAAGAAAAGATAGGAAAGGATACATGCTTGACATTCTCATTTCAAGAAATGTCTATAAATAGGGATCCTCTCTCAACTGAGAGACTCAGAGCTAACTTCTTGTGGTTAACCATGCACGTGCAATTCTACTATGATATTTGTACCTATTACAAAGGTCAAGTTATTGTTTTTCACTAGAAAAAGTTTTGCGAGAAGCGGTTTGGGGCTGTTTATCTGGGATGTTTGTTAGGTGATGCCATGGATTTACATCACCAGCAGACCATGAGCTTGCATCACCAACAAAGTGATGCCACAAACTTGCATCACCCAAAGAGTGGTGCCATGAAGTGCTAATACTGATCATGAGGGCCCAGCTCATTCAGATGCCAACGTATGGCATCATATGCTAATATCACTAACCAGCGATGCCAATTGATGCCATCATCACATCACCAGAGCTCAACGCTCACTCAAACTTGTCGAGACTTGACATAAGAGCTAGTGCGAACCGAAAATGCTAAACGTCCCCCCGCTCCCTTCCCCCACTGCTTTCCCCCTCCTATGTGTCAAGCATCTGTTGGTTAAACCCAATAATAATTGGACCCCCTGCTAATCTCAATCCAGGGATCAGGGGTTAAGAACGATGACACGGAATGGGGGAAAGAAGTGGGGGAAGGGATTGGGGGAAGTGTAGCACTTTCGACATGTTTGCCTTTTAGGTTTGACCTGGCAACATCCTAGGATTACAACGGAGGACATCTTATTAAACCCTAC
Organism: Papaver armeniacum; assembly: GCA_023531295.1. Classification (NCBI taxonomy): domain Eukaryota; kingdom Viridiplantae; phylum Streptophyta; class Magnoliopsida; order Ranunculales; family Papaveraceae; genus Papaver; species Papaver armeniacum. The sequence goes on from JAJJWW010013153.1 coordinate 336,786, forward strand.
ATCAGATACTGAGGACGATATCCGCACAAAGAAGGCAAGAAGGGAGAACAACAAAAGATCTTTCACTATATTATTACCGAGTGAAAAAAGTCAGAAATAACTTAAAAATTAAATTACATAATCTCAAATTAATCTTTTGTGGATTGACAATGCAACCACAAAACCATGCAATAGAATGCAAGGTTAGCTTAAAATCCAATTTAAAACACAAACTCTATGTTTTTCTTAATCAACATGTGTTAAGATTAAGAACTCTCTATACATGTATTGTATGACAAAAATGACACCTGATCTAGTTATGTACGAGGTTGCCAAACCTTACAGTCCCCAACCTAAAACCTATCTTGTGTAATTGGACAGTAACAAAAACAATACCAGTTAATGCTACAACACCGCAGTCAGATGAGATCCACTTTACAAGGATCAGTAATCCTATCATGACTCTATTTTCTCTTTCAGATAGAATTCAGCTTGGTCAATCATTTCCTTCAGTGCATGTGGTCCTAAAAACATGAGCACCTGCCAGAATGACTCAAGAAATTATCAACCTGATCCTATCAACCTGTGAAACAAGCGGGCAAATGCTGCTGCTGCAAGCAATACCCATTGAATTAAAATACTCTTAATGAAAGGTTGTAGAGGTTAAAACCAAACCTCATTTGCATCTTTACAAACATTGCCACTATTTTTCTTTGGCCATCTGACTCGCCAACATCTGTAATCCACCAGAGTATAATGATATTCTGATCCCCGAAAAAGTATACTCATAACTTGTCAATTATCATTATTACAATTGAAAAATGATTTGGTAAACCTTTCTCCTCCAAGACGAAGTGCAAGCTCTTCCGCTAAGGCTTGGCCAGGTTGATCCGCATCGGTTGCAAGAATAATACGAGATGCCTAATGGGATTCAAAATTACAAGGCCCGCATAAGGTTCATACAACTCCTGTACAAATTGAATAGAATTTGTTAATGGTACAAACCTTTCCAAAGTATTCTTTGCAGTTCCACAAGTACTGATAGTATTTGTCCTAGTTTGAAAAGAAAACACAACAGGAGCATTAGACCACCACACAAGCTAGCATTAAGAAGCAAAATTTGTTAGACATCTGCAAACAAGGGAAGCCTATGTTCCTTACACCTGGGGAGCTGAAATCATACTTTGTACCAATGATAGACAGGTATGTAGAAACTTGAACCCCATTTTGACCTTTGTACTACGAGCCTTTCCTTACTACTAGAATTGGAACACTAGCAAATTTCATCTTACACCCTTTACACCAGATTGTTGTGCACGCACTCAGACCATCATTAATTTAATCCTAACAACAGAAAGAAAACAGTGTGCCATTCCCAGCAAGTTTTCTCCAGAGTTCTTTCAGTCATTGAAGAAAGGACTCAATAAAATAAACAGAGCGGAAAATTGCATATGATGGTTTGAAAGGGATACCTATGTGTGGCTAATTCCCAACATAATAAAGGTCACCATGTTAATCAGATAAACTGATTAGAACAAGAATTACATAAGCTCAAAACTAACCTCATTTTCAGGAGGTAACTCTTTATTGGAAACCTTGGAAGGTGCCCCATTAGGAACACTCACACAATTAAGAATTCCAGCTTCCTCCATTGAAAGCTTATCAATTTCACCCTCGACCTGCAAATAATACGCATAAATCAGATACAGAAAAGGATAAGGGTATTACTAAAACTGCAGCTAGATACTATATTAAAGTTGACTGTGCTTACAATTATAATATCAGTGGCACCTTTTATATCATCGACTCCATACAGTATTTTCTCAGTATCCTTCTCCTGGTAATAAACAGAACTGGAACTTCACAAGACTGACAAGAGAAGAGGCAAATATACTGTGTTCACAAACCTCAGTGAATTTGAATCTATCCAAGAAATGAACTCATGTTAATCATGATTTACCACCACTTCCATACATTGACAATCCAACAATGTAAAGTTAACAAAAAGATTCTTGCAGTAAAAATCAGTGTACACCATTTGACTCAGCTGGTGATACATTCAACAACAATGCAAGTATATGCATTATGTGCTATTTCAAATTAAGAGTAGGGTTCGTCATAAGAACCTGCCAAAAGTGTTTGTTTATATCTCGGTATTTGCAGCTAACAAGCACTCCATTTCGTTTATAGGTAAAAGCAATTGCAGCCTGTGAATTTCACAAAGAAAAAGTAATTAGACGTGTCAAAACAAAAGAAAACACCTCACCATTGAAAGGTAAAGAAAGAAAATCAGTATTCTGTACTTATCAGGAAGTGCAATAGAAGTGCATCCATCAAACAATTCACAATATCTAAACCAGTTGAATGAATCTGGCTACTTTTGGCAGGTAGCCAAAAGTAGAAGTTCTATACAAAGAGTCAGAATCTGGCTACTTTTCATCAAATCCTGGTGCTCGAAGATACCAATCCTCATACAAAACAAGTTTATAATTGTCTAACAAGGCCGCAAAAGTCATCTAGAAAAACCAAGAATTGTGAACATTTAGGTCTAAGATCTTGTTTCTTTAGTCTAAGGATCTTGTTTCTTTATATATAAAGTCAAAAGAGGCATGGTCTATAAATAGGCATCTCATATTCACCATTCATCGACGAGTTGCATTTCCAGATCAAGTTAGTCTATTCATAAATGGTAGGTTCATCAATCATGTCAACTCTTTTAGAATCATGCACGACCAGAAGCCCCCTTAACCACAATTTCCCATCAAACAGAAGAAAACCAACCTAAATTTCTAGTAATCAAAATAATTCTCAACAGCTAATAGCCATGCCAACCTCGATACCCGATTTTTGCATTTTTTGCATGACAGCATTCCTCCGGAGAGTTTCTCCAGATATCATTCTCTCTGCGAAGTAGGCAATTAGCTGCGAAAACAAGGAAAGGAAATCAGTCAGTAAATCATTCCCCAGTGAGTGAAAAGGAGACAAAGAAGAAAGGAGGAATCTGCCACTCTAATTTTGCTACCCATAGTGAGTGATAGATCACTAAATGGTGATTTACATGAATCTAGAGTTGCCACTAATTAGTAAACATGCATGATACACTGTAATCATAACGAAAACAAAGGAAATTCGACAACAATGCATAAGATCAGCTATAATTTGTCAATAACACAAACTAACAAAGTGAAGTTACAACTCAAACCAAACAGTTGATGGAAAGAATTAATGGATTGTTATTTAACAGTATGATAGGCAAAGTCAGAGGACGGCTCATACACGACCAGCATCAACTGAAAATAATATGAGACGCTCGCACTAATGCCATAATCCTAGTTAAGAGTTTTTCAGTGAGTTTGATATGGCTTAACTCCAGATTTCATACTGTAACATCCCACAGACGTCAACACACCAAAATAAGTCGATACCTTACACTGATCAGTAACTAGTTCAAAACTACAAAAATGTTACCTCCTCGCATAATGGTTCCAGTCCAATGCTCTCCTCCGTAATAACTCTCTTGGTTTTACTCTTTTCAATATGGAAAATCTTGCCAGACGATGCCGCATTTGCAAATCTGCCTGCCATAACAGCTCTCTTGGTGTAACTTTTCTCATGATGGGAAATCATGTCAGACGATCCGAAGACATTTTCAAAGCCCTACAACAGATTGTGTCTCGTCAATATTGATTATGTCCAATTAAAATAAGCCAAGACAGTTTTACATGAAACTCAAAACACCTTAATTGTGCCTCTTGATCCACATTTTCCCCTGAAGCAGTTCCACACTGCAGTATTGCTACAACACCCAGTAAACACAAGAAACAGTAACACTTAAAAAGACATACTTATTGACCGAAGCAGTAGGGGATTGAAGGCAAGGTATAGAAAGCGTGAAGCGGAGCGTGAAGCGTTTTTCATTTTTAGGAAGCGATGCGTATGTCGAAGCGTGAAGCGTCGCTTCATGGTTGATGTTTGAAGCGGATATTTTCTTATAAATAAATTAGTCGTAACTAGTAATTATAAATTTATTGGGAAGATAATATCTATATAAATTTTATATAAATCTAATTTTTATCAAAAACAAAGCGTGTGTACACCAGTTCAACCTACTCCAGACGAGTGGGAGGTGAGGTTTTCAATTCCCCCTTAAAACATTCATATTTTTCTTTTTAAAGCTTTAAAAATTAGGCGAAATTTTTAAAGCTTCATGAAAGATGCGTTTCACATGACCGTTTCGGAGTGAAATGCTGAAGCGTGAAACGTACGCTTCATGAAAGATGCGCTTCACATGACCGCTTCAGAGCGAAATGCTGAAATTTGAAGCGAAGCGTACGCTTTAAAAACCATGATTGAAGGTGAAAAATAAAAAAGTAATTACAAATTACCAATCAGGTGTGATGAAAAGAGATAGTGATTTCTCCTTGGATTTCCCACCCTGACACTCATGGCACCTCAAATGAGTGTACTGGCCAGGTTTGCAAGAAGGTGAAGAAATCCCTAGCTGCTCTAATTTTTGCATCAAAGCTGCCAATCTATTAACTACATCTACATTCCCACTAGATTGCTGTTCACTGGCCTTACAAGAAGTATAAAACCCAGATTTTTGGTGCCAGAAATGGCGATTAATGGAAATGGGTTTTGGTGAAAGATGATAATAATGATGTTGCTGTACTAGTAGATTAAATTGGATGATTGGTAACAGAGAATTAGGTGTATATCTAATGAAATACTTCGAGGATGAGGACAGAAGAGAGTATAATGGACGATGGTGTGACTGATGAAGAATCATTTGATAGTGGCGATGTAAGAAGAAGATTTTACTTTGGAATCTATATTTTCTGTGGGTTTTTTTAAAGTTGGGTTTTATCTCTGTTTTTCTCTCACCACTCCAATATGTTACTTTCTTAACAGGCTAGTGGTTGCACACCCCAAGGGTTTTGTCTTTGCACCACCTTGCACCGTAGCGTGTAATCAACGGTGCTAGTGATGCACGCCACTTGCAACCTGCCTGATGCATCTTTTGGTGCGAGTACCGCATGGGGTTGGCGCCATGCCACCACCGATAATCGAAGCCATTTATCTAGGAGTAAGTCCCAGATAAACTAGAGATTTAATCTCATAAAAGTATGGCAAAAGTTTTACGCCCACATGTCTGTCTAGTCATAACCCGCACAAAAGCAGGAGCAAATCCTTAGTATACTTCGTGACGCGTTCGTTTTGGTACAAAGGATAGAGTAGGCACCACATCAATCGAATTATGCATTCGCGACCATTAAGGTGGATACACCCACATCCCTGCCCTGGCTATAAGGCTATGGGGAAATTACCCCCTTCAATCATGCTAGCTACGGAGCTACGGGGATCCCCCCACACACACCCCACCCCATCCCCATAATCTGTTAGGATGATTTCACATGTTCACTAGTTTGAGGGACAAAAATCGATACCTTCTCGATAGATAGGCACAAGAACCAAATGGGTCTTTCCCGAAGGAGGGACTAAAGAGGTAACCGTTCGCCGCTAAGAGCGAAGAGCCAACAGGCACACGAGAACCAAACACTACTCATATGCCAACACATATTGTCCATCAAGTAACAACCGTCTGGAGTAGAACTAGCAACTCAGGCCAATGAAGGCAAGTGAAGCACGGGCACTAGAGATAAATCATTCCAAGTGAACACGCTGTAGTTAAAGGGGGGGGAAACTCATTCCAAATACAGGAATCCTACCTCTTCCACGTGGATCGTCGCTCTCCACTTCTGTCTATCCAACGTCGTTTTCTCCGATAAATTCGGCCACCACCATCTGCATGAAAGTTGGTCATCCTAATAACATAGCTACATAGTGTGTGTGTGCTAGTGAGTTTGTAGTAGATGTGTGCAGTGTATGTGCCAAGAGCACATGTAAGTGTAAGAGAGCTGAGAGTTCCCATATATCTCAGAGATACCATTGTAATCAGATTTTATTTTATATATTTTATGTGGTGTTACCATAAAATTTTATTTGGATATTATACTTTTTTTATAGCAAAAGAGAGAAAGTTGTGAGCAACACTATCTACTCTAGAACAAGCGCTTGGTCTGCAGGGCAAACTCTAGCACCATTCAAGATCTCAACTTAACATACGTCGGGTCAAAGCTTTTTTTATTTTCTTTAGCTGACGTCCTTTACAACCTAAGTGAAGACTTTGATACCAAACCACCTCTAGCAGATAAGCCTATATGATTTCCCTTTAGATCGAATAGATCAAATCTTGGAAATATGTTTGCAATAGACAAAGCTAGCAAACCTCACAAATTGGGAACACTTACACTCATTTAGATGAGAATCCTGGATTATTAACCACCTCTCAAGAACAATCACTAGTGGAAAAGAGGCTATTTGAGTCATAATGTAACGACACAAAAACCTAATGTCTCAAAACTACCATACGCCGAACGCGTCGTTGTCTAAAGTCAAGTTGTCGTTATAGTTGGACTTTAGTTGACTTCTACAACGACACAGATGATTTTGTTGCTGAATAAAGTCAAGTGTTCGTAGTGGTTAGACTTTAGTTGACCAGTACAACGACGCAAGTGGTAGTATTGTTTCACTGCTAGATAGATTTTGGCGCGCTGATTCTCGCCACTTTGTGTGGTTAGAAATAAAGTTTTTGTTGGAACCGCTGAGATGAAACAAGTGTCCCTCGTTAGTATCGAGTAATATATAATTTTTATGTTTTCTTCATCTCTTTATTTAGTCAGTACTCTCTCACCCAAACACCTCAGTACTCTCTCACCCAAAACCCCATTCCAGCTCTCACCCAAACCCCAAATTAGAGAAAAAAATCACATGATTGAACCATTTTCTTTGATACCAGCCATTATCAAAACCAGATTCAATCTTGATTTTGTCCAAGGTAAAGTTAAGGTTTGTAATTTTTAAGTTAGGGTTTGCCAAAAAAAAAATCCCCTTTTCTGTTTTCTTTTCTTGTTCCTCTTGTTTAATTGTTGGTTTTAATTATCGTTTGTGTTTGTTTGTTGACAGGGTTTACTTGATTTCTGCAAGATCTTCAGGTAAAATCACTTTACTATGAAAATCATATATTTTGTAGTTTCTAATTTTTTGTGTGATTGGGTATGAAGATTATGTTAAGTAACTCTAGGATTTGTTATTGTTTTGTATTGTATGATCAGTATCATGTTTAGGGTTTTTATTATTAAATTTATATATCATGATTTGTATGATTAACATCTCGATATGTTTTCCGATTTCTTAAGGAAGTAAAATCTGAAATTTTCTAAAATTACATGGCTTTAAATGTTCTGGTTTATGATTTCTATTTGATTTATCATGTTTAGGGTGGGCTTTTATGCAATTTATATCATGATTTGTATGATTAATATCTAAATATGTTTTCACATGATCTTAATGATGAAAAATCTGAACTTTTTACTGAAATGGTATGATTTCTTTTTGATTTTAGATGACTATGGTGAGACTTAGTAGCGGAAGTCGCAGCCGATCTCATCCTACAACTAGTAGGTCAACTGCAAGTGACTGGCCTACTCCCTTGCTCAATGCTTCTGCAAGTCCAGGTTCTAGGAATGAACATTTGTCTTCATCTGATGGTGAGCACTCTCCAAATGATGGTCACAGTAATGAACCAGTGGGAAGTGTACATACTGAGGATCAGTGGCATGAGGCATTCCAACAGTCTGTCAATGAAACTCAAAGTTCTCAAGAAAGAAGGAATGGTAATAACATAGTCGTGTCTTTCAATTTCCTTCTTTTGTAGTGATGGTAATAACATAGATATATTATTGGCAACCTTAACTAGATATATTGTTGGCAAGAGGTAGTTGCATTATTAGATGTTCATATTATCATCAACTAGATATTCATTTGTTGGTTCTCAGTACTAGTAATTCTAGGAGCGCAGTGCAAAGATATTTGCATCTTCTTTAATGTATTGCAATAGGGCTCAGTAAGTGAAGGAAGCTCTACCTAGAATGTTTTCGTTTTGTTGGGAACTATAGTTGGCAGTAATTAGCACCAAAAGCTAGTAGCCATCTTTAATTGTGGATTTTGTCTGGAGTTTTGGACTCTATGATTTCCTACCAAATTTCATAGATTGTTTCAAGATCTGGTTCTTGTAAGCATTTTAGACTGTTGTCACCGTATCTCATCTTTATAGACTGTTGCATTGCAACGATTGCATTTTCATATGCTTCACAAGTCCCTTGTAATCAAGTGCGCAAGGGTTTTTCTTCTTAAATGGTTGAACTAATGATTAAAGGTAGTATTTTAAAGTCATTAATATAGCTTGCATCTGGAATTAGCTGTGGTGTTTAAGGAAAATGGATATTAAACTTTCATATAAGTTGAGAAGAAAGGTTAATTCCCTTATTTTGTTTTCAATGCCACAGATATGTTTTTCATTTCCTATAAGTCTGGGAATGCTAACTTTTTGGTTAAACTTTGCTGTGTATAAATTAAGAATTTGTATTGATTGTAACTAGCTCGAATTTCAAGCTAATGTTATTATTCTTGAAGTGATTGTAAGGTTCAAATGTGTTGTTTATTATATGGCTAGATAGATTAAAACTCTTAGCTAGGTACTATATAGAAACTAGTTTCGCAGACCTGGTGCATCCATTTGTTTTTTTTTTTTTTTTTGGTACCATGTAGTGTAGTTTCAATAATCTTGGTCACTAAGACTCAGGACCCTTTTATATGAATTTCTCTTTAGTAAGAAATGAATTCTGTTTTGGTCATGGATTAACTCGTTAAATGATGAGTGATAACTATATAGTTGAGTTATAATTACTAATTAAGTATATTGGTTTTATGCAGTTGATCACCTACTTCCAATTGAATTCAATGCACTTGGACAACCCATTGGAGAGTCAAAGCCGTATTCCACCAAAGTTGGAGTGATTGCTAAGAGTATTGTGTCACCATCTTACGAAATCTGGAGGAAAGTTCCTGCGGAACTCAAGGAAGAAGTGTGGAGAGCAATCAAGAATGTGTACAACGTGCCTGAATTTGTCAAGGACAAAGCTATAAAAATGGCAAACAAAGCTTGGAGGAATGGGAAGACTCCTCTTAGGAAAGTGTGTGATGCAGCTGGTGCTACTGTTGCTGAAAAAAAAGCCAAGAGGCCAAGAAATCAGAAGAAGGAAGATTGGGAGGCTTTTGTGGACATGGTTAATAAAGATAGCGATAAAGTATCCAGGGTGAGAGGGAGGAGGGCAAGGAAAGCAGTTAAAGCTCTACATAGTACTGGAAGAGATGGTATTGCGCGGCGTCGCCATATAATGGAACAAAAAAGTCCAACTGGGATTGTTAGCAGATCTGTAGTCTTTGTTACTACACATGTGTATCAAGAATTGCCAGAAGAAGATCTTGAACAATTTGACCCTGATGATTATGAAGTAAGATGCAGGAAATATGTGGTAAGTTTGGATGTTTTGCATATTGATTTTAGGTTCACAAGTGTGCTTTTTTTTTTTAGTTTGATTTTGACTTGCTTATAATTTCTTTTGTACTTTCCAGGGAGAGGTAAAAGAGTTGCTACAAACTGAGCAGTATAGTAAAGAGACCCATGTGGACAGGGATGCGGTCGCGAAGGTGGGTGCATATGAATTTCAGATTGCTATTTGTTCTTATAAAAATAAAATCTTTTACTTACTAACTCATTTTTTTTACTTGTTTGTAGGTATTTGGGCGTGATCGTGGGGGCTTCGTTAGAGGTATAGGAGGTGGTGTCTCGAAGACTGAATTGCTTGCTTCTACAATTCCTAGGGAGCAGTTGCGACAAGAACAACTGAAGAATAGATTTGTTGAAGATCGTCTCCGAGTTCTTGAGGAGTATGTTGAAGCAGCTAGGGGGGGTGGCACCAATAATGTTAATACTGGTCAGGTAAGATTTTGTTCTTACTAACACATTTTAAACAATGTAGTTATTGAATCGGTAACCATTTAGTTTTCACTATTTTTCTTATGAAGACATGTTATTATTTTTTGACCTAAGGGGATGTTAATATTGTCTTAGGCTATGGATATTGGTACTGGTTCTGAGCATAGGGCTCACAAGGTAGTGTTGAGGAATTTAAGGAAGAGATCTGTTGCATTTGGCCGTGTTGATCCGAGTGCACAGCCAACAAATGGAGATTGTTTGGTCCTCATTGATCAAATTTTGGTACCTACTGAGGATCTATATGATGGTGTTGGAACTCTTGGTGACATTTCTCTAGTCGATATGATTCTGTGGCCACGACACTCGGTCACATGTGATGATCCAGATTTTTAGTTCTCCTGAACTTGGAAGTTCAGTTTTTTGTGGAGGTTTTCAGAACTTTATGGGACTTTTTTTTTAGTACAATGAATTTGGGAACAAAATGGAAGTGATATATGTAAGTATTTTGGGATATATGATCTTGGGTTATAGATGTAACTATTTTGGGGGAAATTTTTTGGGTACAGTTGAAGTGCATTGTAGTTTTGAGTCTCATCTCTTTTTATGTAAAGAAGAAGACACTCAAAACAAGTTAAGAAATGTTGTACAGAACTTGTGAGTTCTCTGACGGATATCTATATATATATGTATGTAGCTTTAGCGGGTTTAGGAGCCCTGCTCTTATCTAATTATATGTAGCTTTAGCAGGTTTATGAGCCCTGCTCTTATCTAATGAAATATATTGGTATCATCAATCTTGTTCAGTTTTAAACTTAGTTTTCATTTCATTAACTTTCAATCTTGTTCAATTGTTTCAATGTTGTTCTGTTTATCAACTTCTTTTTCTATTTTCATTTTATCAACTTCTTTTTTTGTTTTCCGTTCTCAAGTCTTTTGACAAAGTCATGCCAATCTTTTTCTGTTTTCTACTTCAATTACGTAGTTTGAATCAAAATTCAAAGAAAGAGTCACAGTTGATTTTCACAGTTTCTACTTCAATTGGGCTGAATCACAATTTCCAGTCTTTCTAAGAAGTTGGATTGTCTTTTTAATTGCCTATATACCACCAAAAATTTATAGTTTTTCTCAGAAGTTAAAGAAAACTTCAACTTCATATAATCGTTTCTCATAGAGATCCGATTCAACCCATTTAGCTCTAGCCGACTCAGGTGAAAATCTGACTCGGTCTATGTTTATACTTGTTAGCTAGCCATCGAGAAAAAAGAAAACCCATATTATCGTCTCTCTCTCTCTCACACACACACACACACTCGGCGATTCTCTACAGATCTAATACTTCTCTCACTCTCAGACAATTTTATTACTTGTCTCGAACAAATTAAATCATCACCATGGAAAAAACTCATGATGGTTGTATTTACTAGTTAGGGTTCAACAAATTTCAGAAGATTTGAAAACGTCTAGTTCACCTCTGATTTCAGGTTTTATCAGAGATTCAACTCAACAGCTTATTAGGGTATGTACTTTATTCTGAGTCAATTTCTGAGTTTCAATTTATTAGGGTAATAAATAATTTTTTCTATTTCTTTAGGGGTTTTGTTTAATTAGGTCAAAAAATTATTAATCTAGTGATACAAATGTATATATCATCAATAATTTGACTAAAATTGTCGAATTGGGGGTTCTATCATTTATATAGCACCAATAATTTGACTAAAAAGCAGCAATTGAGGGGTTCTATCATTTACATATCAGCAATAATTTGACTAAAAATAGTGAAGTGTTGTATGAATCCTGACAAATGAAAATTTAATCGTTCTTGGCAGGTTGGTGTTCTTATAGGCAAAGCTGGGGAGACCATTCGGTTATTATAGAATAATTCAGGAGCTAAAATTCAAATCACAAGAGATACTGAAGCTAATAGATATGCAACAACCAGACCTGTTGAATTAAATTCAGATAGAAGTCCCAAATGAGAAGGTTTGGTCCTTGTTGCTGTTTTTTTTAGTAAATTAGAATGCGAGTAGTTTTGACCACAATTCGTGGGTATCTTTATTGTGTCTAATGGTAGGCTGAGAAAAAGGTGTTTGCCTACAACTTATACTGCAAGTGCACAGTGCCTATTGGAGTCAGGGCAAGTACAGGTCGATCCTCAGGGAGATGGAGTGTGTAAGGTTGAACTGAGGCTTCACAAAACTGATTTCTAACAAAGAGTGACACAATTATGGGGTTGTTTTGGTGTCGAAATGACAGTGAGCTGTTGTGACTGTAAACTAAGGCAACAAATGAGATTGTGAACAGAATGGGGAACACTAGGGCAGTGAATCCACCCTCTAATCTCATGCTAAGGCAATGTAGTTTAGGTTATGTTCTTGTGCCTTCCCTTGAAGGTCTCTAATGGATGTTTATTCACTAATTGTCACTAACTCACCCCTAGTATGAGTTGTCTTCTTACACTACAACTCATCACAGGCTCAAAAGCTCTTTATTTAATTACTAATCCTAACACATTATAGCTCAGCAAAAACAGAACCAAAGACTAATTACTTGACATGAAATTAGGGTTTCAACAATACCCTAGATAATTAAATTAGAACATCAAAAGAAGCAATTAAACACAAATTAAACTAAGCTTGGTGCACTGGCTAGTCCAGGCATGCTTTTACATCACACTGTTCTTCCTATTTATACATACCAAAACCCTAATTCACTTCAACTTGGAAAATAAATGGCGACCCACTCACCCAAAGCCTCTGAATTTGTTGTCTCCTCTGCTAATTCGCCTCTGCAATGATGTTTCCCTCTTGTTGACGAAACCCTAACCCTAACTCTTTCTATCTCAACCTTAGCTTCTAGGGTAAGGAGCTATGAAAGAGATATAGAGCAATTAGGAGGTGGCGAAGGCGGCTGCGCTGTTGCTGCTGGCGGCTGTGGTGTCGGGGAAGAAGAAGGTGGTGGTGTTGGCTCTGCCATGGTCGGGGGAAGAAGAGAAGAGGGATGGAGCTCTGGTGTTTCTGTCGGGAGAAGAAGAGATAAATGAAGATGGGGAGTGTTTGGTTCGATGGGTGAAGGGGTAGGTGGTTTCGGTGTAGGGCGGATGCAGCGAATGGTGATGTGAGGTGCGCAGCGAGCGTTGGATGCTGAAGGGTCAGATCTCACGGCTCAAGATAAGATGGGCTTTGATTCGGGTTGTGGGCCGGGTCTTGGATTGATCAAGCCCATGTCTTGTAAATGGGTTGCTACTTGTTGGGTTGCAACTGATGCGCGCGCGGGCTTTGGCTTTCTGCTCCATAGACGCTCATCTCCAAATTTCTGCTCTTTTGGCTCCTCCATTTCTCCGAGCTTTATTTACTACCTAAAAACACAAAATTAATTAGTACAAATATTTATTCTTGAAAACAGGGAAATACAGAATTTGGGATAATATCTGATTTATGAGCACAAAAGATGAGTTAAATGCCAATAAAAAGGTGTAGAAATATGCAATATTTGGCACTCATCAAATACCCCCAAACCTGAATTTTACTTGTCCTCAAGTGAAACAGAAATTAAGAAATCCTAACTATACCACTGTCGCTGGTCTCTCGAATGCATTTAGCGTATGCACTAAGCCTTTAAACCCCTAGGTGTCCCTAGTGGACGAGTTGTAGTCTCGTGAGGGTTTACCAGAGGTGTACCCACAAAACCTTCTCCAACTTCAGAGCGTAAAAGAGTCTCAAGCATTCAAGGAGCTATGAGGACATAGAGTTTTTGCATGCTAGTAACACGAAGTTAGAACTACCAAAGAACGCATTCTCATCCTTAAGAGTTGAGCGAGAAGTAACCATACCATATGAAAGAATTCGGGTTCGAGAGTGATCACAAGCCTCGACTTCTGCCTCACCAATAGGGTTTTATGATAATTGCACTCAAAAAGACCGCTTTTTAGTCTCTCATGTGTGCAGCGGGGAATAAAGAGAGAAATCCTGCACACATTGAAGATGAGAAGGATAACCTTCCGAAATAATTTCTGGAGACTCCACAGAGTTGTGGATAAAAAGAATCTTTTTCTGATGATCTCTAAGAAAGGAAATCAACCATTAGCAAGGATGGGAGTACTCACTTACAGATAGACGCATTTATGTGTCTATTTGCATCTCGATTTTCTATATTGTTAGTACCCATTTTCGTACTTATTACGGTGTTTTATGTCTTTGTAGGTGTTTTTGGAGAAATAAGCTTATGCGGCGAAATTGGCTCGAAAAGTGGTTTTTGCGCTCGTGGGAGAAAATTACTATTCACACCCCTCAAATGGATAATAGGCACCTCAATTACTAAGGGGTACCCACTTGTTATTTGCACCCCAGGGCATCCCATAAGGCACCTGCTATAGGTAACCCTACTCTGGATAGGGGGCGCCTCATCTTCATCATTTAAACTTCAGTTTGGGCGGGAAATGTTGTTCACGTCTGCATGATTTTGCTGGAACGGAGTTGGAGAGATTTAAGGAGATTCAATCACCTATTTTTCTCGGGATGGACCTGTTTGGGCTTAATAGGGTTGGTATAGGCATTTAAATCAATTCAAATGGGTTGGATGATCGGTTCTAGCTAAAACAGGGAGGAGAGTTTTACTCGGGATTTGTCGAGTTGGATATCTTTGGAAGTTACGTGCAAGAATGGGAGGATATATTGTTTGTGAGATTTGTTTCAATCCTAGGAAGAGTTTAAGCAAACCCAGAAGACGCGTACATAGGTGAGGAAAAGGGAAGAAATATCCCGTGGCTTGAAGTGAAAGAAAACCGAGATATTCTCGGATTTACTCGAGGTTTAGGGGTCATGTGGTGTATATAAGAGGTGATAGAAGTCACAGCAAGGTATCGGAGGGTTTGGGGTCGATACAGAGGTACGGTAGAAGCTGCAGAGAAGAATCAGAGGAGATTCAGGAAATTGTTGCTGCTGGTGTAGAGGAAGAACACGAAGAACATTGGACCTTCTGTGTCTGTCGCAGAAGTCGGTCGCAGAATCTACTACAAGACAACTCTCCAGCAGTCTTATATTCTACAACAGTTTTCATATATCGTTTCTGTAACAGTTGTTTGTAACGCTCATACAACGTTGCAAACTGTCTGAGTCATTAGTTTTCTCTTGTTTTTCACCCTTTTGAGCTATGAATACCTATTTTGAGAACGTGAATAATATGAGGAGCTAAACCCCACTACTGGGATGACAGAGGAAGCCTTATTTCACAATTGTTTGGTAACTATATTTGATTCTCTATGACTTTTGCATTGATTTAATTGATTTATGATTTTTCTTGATTAGTTGTGATTTTGTCTGATAGCGTATGCTTAGTCTAAGAACTCTTGATGCGCTATGCTTATGATTTACATCTAATTCTTTATAAAAAACTACTTTCGGAAAAGAAAAGAGTCAACAAAAGAGCTAGAATTGTTATGAGTCATTATATGAACCAATTGAATGTGATTAATGGTGGAATCCGAAGTCCTAGTATCTCTCGATATCGTGACAAACTTGTGAATATATTTTCATTGTTTTTAGTATTTTCTTAAATCAAATCTTTACAAGCCCGAGTTGAACGAACTTTACTACCGCTTTTCTACAACAATTCAAAATCACATCACTTACCTTCTCACCCGATCGGCAATTAACATTACTCTCTCTCAGCATCCATGGAAACGTCTTCGGTCTTCGGTCTTCAACTGTTGATGATGAACCTCTGAACTTCACAAAAACTTGACAAACATTTTTTTTTTTTTTTTTTTGATTGAACA